>JAFBJU010000912.1:342841-384516 GCA_016785305.1 Colistium nudipinnis | reverse complement strand
TTCCAGACTTAAAGGGGTTAGAAGACTGGAACTAGGGTTAGGGTTTTGGTGAAGGGTTGCTGCCAGAAAGATGAAAGTTGGTACCAGGGGGTTTTCAGGCACCCCGAACGTGCTCGTCTTGGTCCCGTGTTGCTCGGACATTGGCAACTGGGTCAAAGGTCAAAAAGGACTACAGTGTCTTGACCTTTGACCCATTTCCTGATGTCCGAGCAACACGGGACCAAGACCAGTGCGTTCGGGGTCCCAGAAAACCCCTAGATACCGACTCCCATCTCTCTAGCAGCGACCCTTCACCAAAACCCTAACCCTAGTTCCAGTCTTCGAACCCCTTTTAGTCTGGAAGTAGGGTTAGGGTTTTGGTGGGTTTTGTGTGATTACAGCAAAAACAAATGAGCTGTTCCGATGAAGGAATGAAAGAGGAGGATATGGTGGATACTTGACCTGATGATCTGGCAACCTGCTTCCCTTTGCATTGTGCTTAGAGCTACAGCATGGGCGGCAGTAACGCAATTAGCCTGAACAATTGTTTAAAGCAGACGAATATTTAAAAAAAGGATCTAGATAAAAACTATATTATCTTTAAAGATAAAGTCCTTTTTAATAGTGCACGTTATGTTAGAAAAAAATGTTTTTAGATTTTTTTTCTTCTATTTAGTCTTATTGTGAGTACCTTATATCGGTGGCTTTTACTCTTCATTTTTACTCTCACCCCTTAACCTGTGTCTCTACACAAAAAACACACACACACACACACAATGACTGACTGACTGCTTGCCTAGAGGTGAAATGCGAGTCGCACACACTGTCGCCCGTCTAGTGGAGTGCACTTTGAGCACCAGTCCACACCACACAGCCAAGCTATCATGAGACTAGTCAGCATGAATGCACACACACACACATACACAATGACACACACATACACACAAAGTCACACACACACAAACACACAGTTCAATAAACACAGACAATCATTCCCTCCCCCATCACTTTCCCCGGCACACAGACGCACACACACACCCACACACACACACACACACCCACACACACACACACACACACACACACACACACACACAAGGGGAGCTATCAGCGTGCCCCCTTCCCTTAATGCTGATGACACCGTTTCCATTTTTGTGGAGACTCTGTATCTGTGGCGATATGGATTCTTACGGCCGACACACTCCATCGGCCAGCGGCTCGCTTCCAGCCACATAGCTTTGTTTATGTGGAAAAGCATATCAAAGTGAATTACTTTTGAGGGGTGGCTAAATCAAATATGCGGCGTGAGGAGAAGACGTGTAGAGGGAAGAAAAAAAAGAAACATCATCATCGTCACACCATCGCACCATTTCCCAGTCGTTTGCCCTGGAATGTTTTTCGAAAGTGTTAATAACCGGTGATTTTTATGATCAGCTCCTGAGGTGAAAGGTTTGGAAGCGTGCGTGAGTGCGCACACACACACACACACACACTGAATTCACTCTGGTCCACCTCATTGTGTTGTGTTGCACTCGGTGAAAAGGTCACACTCACATGTTCAGCTTCCTATTCGCTGTTTGAAAAAAAAAAAAGGGCAGCTGCCAATGAAGAATGGAATAGAAGATGTCAGGTACGTAAGGAAGTAGTCAAATTAATATTCAAAACAGGTGTCGACAGGGAGACGAGCTTAAATTCCAAACAATCGTGTTATCATGCCACGGTTCATTTGGGTTCTTTATCGTTAAAACGGAGATTACGCCCGATCCTTGTATTGATGATCTTTTCTTTGGATGTATTACGTTGATAACGTTTTTTGTTTTTTTTATATATAAAATACTGATCCAATCTCAATAATAGAAACCCACTGTATGCCCATGGGTTGCTTACCCACACACTTCCACATATTTGTGGCCCCTACCTATTAAAATGCAAGAATTACAGTAAATGACATAAAAATAAGAAAACGGATCTAACAAAAACAAAACAATAATAATTACACAACAAGGAGATGTGGATAAAGCCATTAGCTGTTTTCATCCGCTTCATTTCAACACCTACAGCATCAGAGTCAACTCTGCTAATATCTTCTTTCTTGATTTCAAACTTAAAACTCTCATATCTTAGACCCCTCACACCGTGACACACCCAATACCTCCTCCAGAGTCAGGTGTGCGCGTGTGCGTGTGTGTGTGGGTGGGGGGGGAACAACGCCATTAGCTTGGTGATGCACAATCCTCCTCAACTAGCGGGAAATGAGTGTCAGCGGGGGCAGCCCGTCGCACCGCAAGCTGCAAAACAATGGATGGGCCTCCACCAAATTAAAGCCCCATAAATCAATGGGTGTTTAAATGCGCCCCCCCCCCCCAGAAACGAGGGCGCGCACTAATGACAGATTCATATGCACGCATCAACCGCGAGGAAGAGAGAGGATGAGCTCTTACACCAGTTTCTCCTAATGGAAGCCGGGATAAATGCGTAAATACCAGGAGTGCAACGCCACAGGTCCAGCAGAGCATGCGTATGTGTATTTGCATATGTAAAGTTTAAGAAAGTATGTTTTGGAAAAGTTGTAGAAGAATGACTGCGGAATGCCACAGGGATTAGATTAAAGATTCCTTCCGACTCATCAGATCTGAAAAATATACATATATATATATACATTTTATAGATCAAAGTAGGCGGGTCAAATACATTTTCAACGTATCAAAGTATTAAACAAATATAACAGGAATCATTTCAGCTTTTAGCCAATACATTTACAATACCAATCCCACCATAAAGGGTTCCTGTAATAATCCAGGTTCATATGAAATAATGATATAATACTATTACTATGATTCTGCTTAAAACGTCCAGTACTCCACTTCAACTTCGTCAGACTTGATATTGGATTCTCTTTTTACATTTTTCTGTAATATGTTCATGTCTTCTGGTTTTAGTTATAACTTCTACAAGGGGATGAGGCAGCTTTGAGGGTTGGTCATGGTACCCACGATTCTCGGCCGAGGCCTTTGGAGGATTGTGGCAAATTTGTCAAAAAAAAGCATCGTATTTTTTAGTTAGGGGGGAAAAAAATAATAATTTGGGGGAAAAAAATAAATTGCCAAGATGACCATGACTGTATTCAGTCCAACGTGCCTTTAAATCAAAATCGGACAAAACGGGCTAGGGAAGAGGCCAAAGTTAGTCTTTTGTAACCACGGTGGTTACAGTCATTTCAAGTGAAAAGTGAAATTTTCCACAAACTCACTCCGGCTTCTGTCGAGGTGAAAATATTGAGCCAGGAGACAATATTCAGCCAGTAGACGTCCGACACAACATTTTGACAGGAAGGACAGTGGGGTTTTTTTTTCTTTTCCCCATGAGGCACTGTGCTGCGTTCACAAAGGTCCTCATGGATTTTCAATCACTGCTAACAGCAGCGTTTGGCGACCACCACTCTCCCCACAATGATATTTGACTTGGAGGTGGAAAAAGGCCGTAGAGTCATTCAGCCTCTCATCGTGGATGAATGTGCCATTTCAGCCAGAATGGAATGGGGCCCCTTTGTGCGACACGCTGCAACAACACTCACAAAAATGACTTCTTCTTTTAAGTAATGACTTAAAAGATATTTGGAGCGGGGCGGGGGGAGAAGGGGGGGGGGGCTCTTAAATTACACAAAGCCCTCCGACAATTGGTTTAGACCTGGGAATTCATTTTCGCCAGGGGGAAAAAAAAAGCAGAGATGGAACAATTTCCAACTCTCGTTCCACAGTGAAGAGGAGCATTCTGGGGGCTGAATTGTCGGTTACGTACAGGTGAGGGGTCGTGTAATGGGGTCGCACTGAGGTCCAATTTAAGGCGCCACCTGGTCCAGTGTTGCGTCCCACATGACCTACTCTGTCCTAGCGCACAAATGCGTGCGAATTTGTAAACGCTGCACATTTACGTAAATAATATGGCAGGAAAACGAGTGAATCAGCGTTTTAAAAAAAGACAGTGGGAAAATAAGGTTACGTTCAAGCTACCGCCAAAATTAAAGAGAGAGAGAGAGAGAGAGAGCGAGAGAGAGAGAGAGAGAGAGAGAGAGAGGAGGGGGGAGAGAGAGAGAGAGAGAGAGAGGGAGGGAGGGAGAGAGAGAGAGAGAGAGAGAGAGTCAATTATTAATTATAATAATAATAATACACAAACTCGAGTTTTGATTGTGGATTCTGGTGTTTTCTTGAGATTTATTAAGCATGGTGTGTGTGTGCGTGCGTACACGTGTGTGTGTGCGTGCGTGCGTGCCTGAGAACATGTACATTCGCGGCCCTCTGACAAATCACAGAATCATGATGGCCGACCTCCTCCAGAGGACACGGGCTCCGTCAGGGCCGCAGACGTTTGACCGTCGTTTGGTCCCAGATAAATCAGCCTGTAAGTGCAAAATCAATGCTGCCCACCGTCACACAATGGGAAAAGCATCGAGCGCATTCCACCACCGTCTTTTTTTTTTCTGTTCCTGGGAATAATGAGCTTCTTAAAAGCGAGAGACTCCGGGAATCAGACAAAAAAAAAACTTCTGTCCTCGGGTGCTTTCTGAGAGGCTGCAGAAATGCAGAACGTTCACGAAAAACTGTGCCCCTCATTTTTATTTTATTTTTTCAGTTCCATGCATCCTACAAGTGATGCATGCGGCCGACTGTGCCTCCCGTCGCCAGGCCGCCTGGGGACCTGCGGGCGGAGGCCACTGCGCCCGCGTCAGTATGATCACAGCTCCATCTACTGGCTCCACACTTTACATGATGCGCACGCTGTCAGAGTTAAAATGCGTCATCATTTCTTTTTATTATTATTTTTGTTTTGTCATTGGAATGTCATCTAGCCAGAGACAGAACATGTAAATGGGGAAGAGAAGAAGAAAAAAAATATAGATTTATTTTACATCAGATTGTGTTAAAATCAAATATCCATATTGGGCCTGATACGATATGAGGGTTTTTTTTTTTTTTGTCAATTTTGTGCTCATTTTGTTTGATTTCTGGCTCATACTCAACAAATCCTTTTTTCTTCATCAACACCAATTCACATCTGCACATATTATGTATATTAATGAAAAATATTATCGATATTATTATTATTATGACCCCATAGATATACATTGTTGTTCGGCCACCTCTAGTGGCCATTCAGCTCAAAGGTGATTATCATCGTAACCATGACTACAAGGCTCCTCATAAGAGACGTACTTACTTTATATCACTTAATAACGGTTTAGCCCAAGTTTATCCCAGTTACCAGGACAATAAAGGGCCCGTGGCCTCCGGCTATGGGTCATATTTGTGACAATGGACAAATGACCTATATTTCCATTTAAATAAGAGGACTTTTTAATGATCTTACTTTTATTCAAAATCCTACAGGAAAGAATGTATTCAGTGACGGGTCACGAGGCTCCTCAAAAGGAGATAATACGTTGTAGTCCTGTGCAAATACACAACGTAAACGCAAACTCCCTCTGGAACATTTGGAAAAATACCCGGGGATGAAAGCCAGATGTATGTGGAATGGAACGAAATGCAAAAACCCAGTGGAGGGGAAAAAAAACAAAACACACACACACTTATGCAAAGTGGCGTAAAGTCTCTAAGATGGAGTCCGTTATAGTCGGCCTGCATCAGAGGAGCGGCCCCGGTCACCTTTTGTCTCCAGCCTGAAATCTGCTGAAGGGCCCCGGCCAGCCGAGCGTATTACACACACGCACACACACGCACGCACACACACACACATACGCGCACACACGCACACACACACACTGCCTATATCTGGGAGCTGCTGCGTGGTGAAAGACATATCCAGCCTATAGCGTGCACACAAACACACGCACACATACACACTGACACACACTCAAACACTGACACACACACCCCCACAGACACGCACCCACTAACACAAACACCCACACACTGACACACACACACACACACAAACGCACACACACAGACACAGACACAGACACATACACACACACTGACACACACTCGAACACACTGACTGACACACACACACACACACACACACACACACACACACACACGCACACATACACATACACGCACACATACACTGACACACACTCACCCCCACAGAAACACACCCACTAACACAAACACCCACACACTGACACACACACACGAACGCACACACACACACAGACAGAGACACAGACACACACACACAGACACACACTCAAACAGACTGACACACACACACACACACACGCGCACACACACCCACTAACACAAACACCCACACACTGACACACACCCACTGACACACACACACACGCACGCCCACACACACACGCACGCCCACACACACACAGATGGAGAAACAGACACACACTGCCTATATCTGGGAGCCGCTGCGTGGTGAAAGACAGCTCCAGCCTATAGCGTGCACACAAACACACACACACACACACTCACAGACACACTCACACACTCACACACACTGACACACACACACGCCCCCACACTGACACACACGCACGCACGCACGCACGCACGCACGCACGCACGCACGCACGCACGCACACACAGACACACACTGCCTATATCTGGGAGCCGCCGCGTGGGGAAAAACGGATCCTGCCTATAGCGCGCGCGACACACACACAAGGCACACACCCACACCTCTCACCCCCACCATCCCGCCCCGCCGCACGGCAGCCCGGGCTCGCCGTGGCTGCACCGAGAGGGGAATTTACATTTTAATAGGCAGAGCTGCTCACCGTCTCCGAATGAGGGTATGTGTTCAGGCAAACAGCAGGAAACGCAGCCAGCTGCACGTTCCCAATGAACCCTCCAGACAATTTCTGGGCCAGGGAAAATGATATTTTTAGCCACTGGGCCCCCCCACACCCCTTCTCCCCACCCCACCCTCCCAATCTGGAGCTTATGGCAGCACACATACACATATATATATATATATATACACATTTATATATAAACATATACAAATATCGATATGCGTTCCACATCCAACCACATGCATATTTATAGATTTTTTTTTTTCCAAAGGAAAAGGAGGAAAAGAACTTCTCTGAAATGGGATTTGATGTGGTGCCATCTTAGATGAGCGGAGATGTCGGGGGGCCGTGGATGGAGACCGTGGAGGAGGGCCCTCGCTGCGGTGCCCCGTGTGATCACAGAGCATGACGGTTCCATCACAGCTGTCATTAGGCACCAAACAAAAGGCGCATCAGGACGCTGGAGGAGGAGGAGGAGGAGGAGGTGGCTCTCTCACTGGGTCTCCTTGATGAAGTGTCAGCCCCTGGAGCACAGAGAGGGAGGTCAATATCAACACAGCTTCCACTTTAAAGGCCATAACATGATCACATGACGGTTTCTGGATTGGGTTTTTTTTTTTTTCTTTTTTTACCCTCTGGTTTTTGTTTCTCAGATAAAGCAGAATAACGCAATGAAGTCGTCACATGAAATGGAGCAGTGCGAAACGAAAACAAAATAACACGTGAATTTGAGATGTGGGGAAAAAACACACGTGGTCACGTGACGAAATGTTTCAAAAAGTTCAGTTCAATTTCACTTGTGGAATAGGGCTAGTGTGTATGGAATAGGACTAAAAATGGAAATATGTAAAAACTGCGAGGATATTATTACACTGATTTTTTCAATTTAAATATTTCGAGGGAAGTCTGTAGTAATCAATATTTATGAATGAACTGGAGCTATAATAATGATTGTTGTCCTTACACATCACCTACTCTGCAGTTGTGTTGTGTTTGGCATCTTTTATCTAGTGGTTTTGTTGTTACAAAAAGTTGTAAAAAAAAATAAAAAATTAAATAAAACTCTTCCCGAACACTCTCGCGTCTTATTATTAATATTGCTGTTAAAATGTAAACTGGGTGTGACTAAGCGAGCACTCGCACTGTTGAATACAACACTCTAAGATGAGGAGATGTTTCCACATGGGTTTACATCCCCCACCTCTCGCCCTACCTTCGTTTTTCACACGCACGCACAGACACACACACACACACACACACACAAGCGTGCACGCACACGCGCCTCTCTGCGATTCTTCTGTGTGCGCGACACTACAACACAATGCGTCACAGCTTCGGGCGTGCAATCAAGACCCGGGGCCCCTCCCCACTCTAATTAATAACTATTGAACATGCCAACAACAATCAACACTAATTAAAATGTGTGCTTGTTGACAAGGGTACAAGCTTTATCAGAAGACAGGAGGGAGGGTGTGTGGGTCTGTGTGTGTGTGTGTCACAGGGAGAGGGCACCGGTGAGGGCCTCCGTTCTCCATAATAAGTTAACAAAGTGCCCCAAGCCACAGTTTTAATTCAAAAACCCAACGCAGCCGCTGTCGCTCGGTGACACCGAGTGCTGGCACAGGGAGGCGGGATGACTGAAATCTACACTGTGTGTGTGCCTGCGTGTGTTTTTGTGTATTTCTCAAGAATTCCATGGCCGCAGCATCACTTGCTTAAACACGACAGGCCGCCAGGCCTGTGAACAAAGGACCAGCTTTTGTCCACGGTCAAGCCAGGGAATCGCCATATTTACATTCTGCACGAAACCTCACAGATTGGGAAAATCAAAATCAAAAATATTGATTACGAATGACATGGTGGTATGGTTTACTGAGCCTGAATAAGATAGATTGTTAAAAAAAATGTGGTGATAATTGGTTAAATACAAAAAAAACTTTAATGTATGAGTGGTGCTGCTTCAGCGGAGCTTTGTATTCGAGACATTGATTGATGGATTGAGCGTGTCACAAAAAAACAAGTTCAAATGTCCTTACTTTTCAGCCGTCCTCTGGGTCTCGGCCTCAGCGAATGGAAAGGGGGCTTTAAGGGGGACCGATGTTTAACGCCACACACTGGAACCTGAAATGACCAGAGAATAGGAGTCAGGATTAACGGCAGACGGAGCCGTGGCACGTCGGAGGATTTAAGAAAGAAACAAAAAAAGAAGCGAGGTCAGTGACACACAGAGCAGGACTGGATAAACACTGTTGTGCGTGTGGACCAGGAAGTGGAGAAAACAGAACCCAGAGAGCTCTGGCATCTTACGGCTGGAATATTATAAATTCTGCTCAGATCAACAAAATCAAAAGCCCCCTCGAGTTTACAAGTGACACACTCGACCTGGATGTGTTTTCAGGAGGGTTTTTTTTGTTTGTTTTTGTTATGAGCCCAAGGCTGAAACTGGAGAATCAGCACTTTTCTCCACACGGAAGGTTTTGGTTCGGGAAATAAATGTTTTCTAAAAAAGATAAAGAACTGAGTTGTGGTAAAAATCACATCAGAAATATGTCTGCCCACATCCAAGATAATAATAATAATAATAATAATAATAATAATAATAATAATAATAATAATAATAATAATAATAATAATAATAATAATAATAATAATAATAATAATAATAATAATAATAATATAGAATGTATTATTTTTTTTTTATTTAAAAACAACAATCTATAAAACATATATATAAATATATGTTTTATATACATATATATATATCTCATATATATATATCCCAAATACTCAAATACTAAGTCAGTAAAAAATATATATTTTTTGTTTTTTCCTTCATCAGTTTCAAACCAAACGTTATTCCCAGGGATTCGGCCTCAAACCGCTCCCGCCTCACTAACGGTGCAGCCTCCTGGCACCAGGCCCAGACCCCAGGCCTAATTTTGACTGGCAGCCACCAAATGACCCAAAGTCCCCCAAGGATCCACATCAGCCGCCTGTTTCCATGAGAGGCTTCAACCCAACTGGAGGGACCTGTGACCCACACATCTCCACACAAAACACGCACAATCACAAGGCCCCTCCCCCGTGAGGTAATCAATATTCACTGAGGGATGTTGATGACTCTTCCTGCTCCTGTCATCACATGCATGCACTCACACAAAGCTCACCAAAAATAACAAAATCCTAATTTTCATGTATTTTATTTTCCTTTTGAAGTATTTTTCTATCATCTTTCTCAGCAATACCACTGAAGGAGGAAAAAACATGCACATTTTATCATGTACCACCACTTTTTTTGTATACATTTTTCTTTACAAGTTCCTGCCAATCAGATTTTTTTTTTTTTATTATATTATAAATAAATTATATTTTTTATAAAATATATTACATGGGGTCAAGGTGTCCCTTTGGACCAGATAAGAATATATAATATTGTATAATACTTTTATAAATTATATTATAAATAAATTATAATTTTTATCAAATATAGGACGTGGTGTCAAGGTGTCGATTTGGACCAGATAAGAATATATATTATTATAATATATAATAAATATAATATTTCCAGGATTATTTGGGGGGGGGCATCCCATCAGTTGGACAGATAACTATCAGAAGAACCAAGGAGGCCTCATGTGTAGATGTTCTAACCACCTCAACGCCAGGGAGCTATAAGTTCAGCCATCTTCTGCACAGAAAGCGCCTTTCTGCAACTTGCATCCACAATCTTATTCTCACCGCCACCACCCTAAAGCTCCCGGCCGTAGTCGAGGGTTGGACTGCAGAACCGCTCGTGCATCGATAAATAAATCCTGATTTACCGCTGACCTGCATTGGTGAGGAGAACCCGGAGATACGTGAGCCACATGCTGCCTCTCAGAGTGACTGTTTAAACAATCAGTGACTCTGAGAGCCTACATTTTTTTTGTTTTCCAAGGGATTTTCCTCCCTCAGATTCAACAAACACCAAAGTTGATCATATAAACCGTATGAATATTTATATTTACTGTCTCAAAGATTCTAGATCAAAAGGTGAGCCGAGATTCAAAATAAATAAATCAAAATATTTCTGAATTACAAAAACATTTGTCAAGATAAGACTTAATACATATAACTCATAAGCGATACAGACAACAATCATATAGCTACCTAACTGGCCCAAATATTAACGAGGTATTCCTACTTAACCAACTCCAAACAACATTTTTTCTTACAAAATAAAAACACACTTTCAAGGCCAGGCCCGTCTTCATGATAGACCTTGTGTTACGCTGACCCTGTTTTTTTTGTTTTTTTGGCCGTGTGAGAAAAGAAAAAAAACACACACTTTGAGTTGTGTAAACAAGTCCACCTTCACAAAAAGTGGACTCCCTCCCGTGTGGCTCCAGGGCCATTGTGTGGCCGGCTGTGTGTTAATTGCGCAGATACGCGACTTCGATCTGTGACTCGGCTGCTCAGGATGTTCTTCTTCTCTCATTCAACACAATCGCTGTCTAATCGATAACGACGCTCCGGAGGAATTTCTCAATCAATTTCCAATGAAAGGAGGGAAAAAAAAAAAAAACAGCAGCCTTGAGGAGCCTTGTGTTGGTTTCAGAATTGCATCAAACGAGCTTCAAACCCAACAAGCTGCAAACATTACTCAGGTTCTGATTTATTTTTTTCTTTAAAGTGGTTTCTGTTAGTTTGGTCATCTTATAACGAGTCTAAAGGACATAAAACCCCTTAAAGAGATATGAATGCTCTTCACATTCTGACCACCTTATGATCTTGACATTATGATCCCTCTTAGTCTCCAACCTGATGATCATTGAAGACTCTCTTTTAATTAGAAATAATATAAAATACATATTAAAATGTTCAAATAAAAATATTAATAATAATAAATATATAATAATAACAACAACAACAACAATAATGAAATGTATTAATAATAATAATAACAATAATGATAATAATAATGATAAATTATTATTATTATTATTATTATTATTATTATATACTGTGGTTATAAGAAAATAATAAATACTGTTATTAGCTATACCTTGAGAGTGGTGTTAGAGTTATTCCCAGCTGTCAGACAGGCAGGAGGTGGTGTTGAAGAACATGGGAAGGTCATGGAGTCTGTGAAAAAAATAAAATAAATCAACACAATAGCAATACAGTGAATTCAAAGTTAAAATAGGTGAAATGTAAATATGAGCCAATAGTTGTGCGACATGATTAGTAACATGTGGAAGATGATGGTGGAGCATTTAGCAGCTCAGTTACCAAACAGTTAATGATGGAGCAAAAAAAGATATCTATAAATTCTTACATCTATTATCCATAAGTGTCTATGCTACAGGATTTCTCATGGAAGCTTTTAACCAAAACAAACATACAAAAAAATATATATACGTGGAACTTTATTTATTTATTTTTTTCCATGTGCGTCTCATTCTAACAGTCCAAAACGGGCGAGTGTCCTCGGGCGATTATTGTGACTGGATGGATGGACGTGTAGACAAATAAACGAGAAATACGTTTTTCTGTGCTGGCTAATAGGCAATTTGTTACTGTGGCAACCGACATCAGCTCACAATTTCTGTCTAATGAATATATATATATATCTTTTTTTACACCAGTAACCTCTCTGATAAGTTGCCATTTTACAGTCTGTGCTCAGCAAGCCGCAATTTTCTCATTAGATTATGGCAAATTGCAAAAAGCATGAGCGGGAGCTCATTTACCTAAGTGCGATGAAGGAATGTATGTTTAAGAGGCTTTTAAAATGCCGGAGGTTTGTTTTCTCTCTCTCCATGTCTGTGTCACACTGTTTCCAGACACACAGTGGGCCGCAGGCGGCATAATTAAAAACAGGTAGAAAAAAAAAAAAAAAAAAAAAGGAATGATAGGAGATGATGATTAAAAGTTCTATTAACACCTGCACACTGAGCCCAGATAGTTTCATGCAGACATCCGCAACACAAAATGTCAAATGTTCAAACTGGGAAAAATAACAAGGGGGTAATAATAATAATAAAAAAAAAACACACACTTTTTCCCCGTAGCCTCCATACAACCCCAATACAAACAGGGTCTAAAATTCCAGAGGACTGAGAATAATAAAATTCCTTGAACCAAGAGCACACGACCCTGACGCCGTTGACCTTTGAGGGGGGCAGAGCCATGGAGAATCCAAAATGGAAGATTATATCTTATTCGTCGCACTGAACAGAGTTAATTGTCTGACATCTGCATATATTTAAAAATGTATGGGGGATTTAAGTGGGAGTGGAGTTCTGATGCTAACTTCCAAAGTCTCCCAGAATCAACATTGCCAATTAGAAAAAAAAAAATATTCAAACTTCATCCAAGGATCAATATGAGTCATATATACTGTATCTGCAGCACAATATGGGGCCAAAGCCACAGAGACCCCTGCAGGAGAATGGTTTTGGGTTATATTCAGCCCGTGCAGCATATAGGAGGAGCTGTGGAGATGAAGAGGAAGGTGTGTGTGTGTGTGTGTGTGTGTGTGTGCGTGCGCGTGACTCGAGCAGTGGAACATGCCGCAGCATATCGGTAAACACCGTTAATCACAGGTTAGCAGATGGGAACGTTAATTGCAGCGGAGGAAATAACAAGACCCAGAGGATGCTTCTATTTATCGACACCCGCGCTGTTACTGATAAGGGGCCGGACGGGTGGCGGTGTGTGTGTGTGTGTGTGTGCGTGCAGGTGTGTGTGTGTGTGTTTTCACACTGGGGGGGGGGGGGGGGGGGTAATGTTGTATATGAGCTTGCTAACACTTTTCCTTGTTTAGTTTTTTTTTTTGTTGGATGTCTCCAACCATCTCGCTCTATCTTTGAACGGACGCCCACACACACACACACACACACACACACAGGCGCACACACGCGCGCACAGGCGCACACACGATGCTGGCACCAAGAATCTCAAATTAAAACCTAATGAAATCCGGATGATATCTGGAGGCAGTAAATTCCTCAGGGTGACACATGAACTTCATCAGACTAAACAGGAAAAGGTCTTCAGGAGCTTCTCCACACACACACACACACACACACACGAACATCATAATGGAACATTTCCTGAAACTTCTCTTTCAAATATAAGTGGACCTAATGGATCGTAAGGTATAAAGAGACCTGTCAGGATGTTTGTTCATATTTTGCTTATCAAAAATAAGTTTCAAGAATGAGTAAGCTGTGTGGGTGGCAGAAGTTTGAAATAATACCTAAATAACATGAATAGCTACTGCAATACACCAGGGCTGTTCTCCACTTTTTCCGGAAGCAAAATATCCCTTCCATAATTCCTCCTCACTCGGATTGTGTTGATACGGTGCCCCGTGCAAACAAATCAATCAGCGCGGCTCCATGCATCCAGTAGCAGGACTAATTGATGCACTAATCCAGTCACTAAGTACTGCAGCGCTGTGAAGTCCAGCCCAAAGCAAACACACACACACACACACACACACACACACACACACAGAGTCCTCCACGAGCTGCTTCTCAAGCAGGAGAGGACTGACAGAACGTCCATGAACTATAGATCAGGGAGGAGAGCCGCTCACTCCGGAGCTCGGGAACCTTTGGCCTGAAACAACGCGGCGGTCTCCTCTGTTGAGGCTTCACCAGCTGAAGATACATGAAAAAAAAACACAGTGGATGGGCTATTCTGCACTTTTTTTTGGGGGGGGGGGGGGAGGGGGGGGGGGGTTATATTAATATAAGTAAATGGTATATATTCTATATATGAATAGATTTACTGAATATCAAGCAGCTTGTAAAGTAAAAACAAAAAAACATAGCAGAAATGAGAATAAAAAGCACATCTCTGTTTTAAAACGGTTAATATGCAAGTTATGCATTCACGCACACAATTTTTTTTTTTTTTTTTTTTTACTTCTCATGGTATCAACTTATCAGAAGTGATTCTGACTTGTCAGATTGGCAGTCTTTTCGTTGTGTTTCATTCAAGAAATGAGAAAAAATAAAACTGTGGTGAAAGCTTTACGTCTCAGGTGTACCTTTCAAAATGCAGCAGATGGAGGAGGAGGAAGAGGAGGAAGAGGAGGAGGAGGAGATAGGCATCGATTGTGGAAGTGTGTTCCATTCCCGCCAAGATCTGAGGTCAAAGGCAGAGGCCTGCACAGAAGAATGTCCTACTGAGTCATTACAAGAGGGGCTCTCTTAACACACCACCGCTGACCCCGGCGCTCAGGCCTACCTGTGTTAATAATCTGAGCTCATAATGAACAGGATCCATAGGTCCGCCGGGGTTAAGGTCCTCCGCAGACCTCGCTCCGAGCGACAACAGCTCAGGAACAGCGCGCCACGGGTTGGGATGGGGTTTGGTCCTTCTGGGGAAGTTGTGCTGCACTACTGCCCCCTGGTGGACTCTCTGAACAATCGCAGTCCTGAAAGAGTCCAGATTAGCAGTCTCTCTCTCTCTCTCTCTCTCTCTCTCTCCCCTAATCCCAGATTGGCACCTTCTGGGAATAAAAATAACGTGTGCTTAATCCATTTTTGTGATTTGTCTATTCTCTAAATGCGGATACATAATTTGAATGGAAATTTAAGATATGAATGGCCCACACGCACACACACACACGCACCAACGCAGGCACGCACATGCACGCATACACACCCAGACACCAACACACACTTCTCAAGTGGTGAAATAATAACCTGTTTACAGCTTCTGTATTTTATCTTTGGTTTTATTTTTTTTACCTGCATTAGTTCGTAGTACTAGTCATTTCCAGATTTCACAGATTCCTGTGAGATCCACTTACCAGCTGCAACTGGTAACTGTAAGAAAGCCAGTTCATGGATATTATTTTTAAAAAAGCGTAAGGCTCTGTGAGTGAAAACAACATTATACATGTATACAACCATAGGCAAGCAACCCTTGGAAGTAAGGCCAATAAACAATTAGACATCAACAACGGAGACCTGTTTTGTCCTGTGGAGGGTCCACTCAGTCCTTGGAGATCCTGGATCAGGTTTTGGTCTACAAACCGACTAACCTCTCGCTCACTTCCCACAGCTTCTTGGCCCGGGCGTCGTCCCGACCCTTGGCGCCCACCTGTTGCAGTGCGCAGTTGGAGAAGTAGCGTCCGCTGAGCGGCTCGATGCCGTCCTGCAGGGCGCAGTGGAGGGTGGTCTGAGACCCCCCCTCCGGGTCCATGAAGAGGAGCTTGGAGAGGAGCATCATGGGAAGCCGCAGCCACAGACTCATACTGCGACAGATTTCCGTGGAGATGACTCCTGGGAAGAACAGGGAGGAGTTAACTACGTCTACTCACTCTTCGCACCATTTTCTTAAAAATCGTATATATTTTTTTTAAGATTCAAAATATAATTTAAATGTTTGTAATCCTGTGTATTTAGATTTCTGCCTGTAAAATATGTTTGGTGTGATGGGGCTTTCAAAGAAGAACAACTTCAGAGGCCTGTATGTGTGTATGTGTGTATGTGTGTGTGTGTGTGTGTGTGTGTGTGTGTGTGTGTGTGTGTGTGTGTGTGTGTGTGAAGGCCCTCAATGCTCTTTTGACACAAAGAAAATAAATAAATAACACAGTCCACGTGCCAGAGACCATTTCACACTCGTCTTCCTCCGTTAAAAGTGTGCAACCTGCTTCTGTTCTTCAGAGATAACGCAGCTTCTGTCACACAGCAGGTTATAAAGCCAAAGGGAGGATTCATGTAACCTGAAATGTTACTTATTCCAGGAAAATGAGTGCTGTACGCTTTTTAACAAAATTTTATTAAAATGCTTCGATTTTTTAATTGAATTGAAACATGCTTAGTGTTGACCTCCGAAAAAATAGCTGCCACAGGAAAGGTTACATCCACCCCCAAACTTACAAAATTGTAAAAGGTGCGGTGGCCACTGACCTGGGTGCAGGCTGTAGCAGGTGACACCGGAGCCCTCCAGCCTGTTGGCCAGCTCCCTGGTGAAGAGCACGTTACACAGCTTGCTGTTGCAGTAGGCCTGGACGTTGTTCCAGGTGGACTGACCCGACACTAAATCTTTCTGGGAAGCCAGCAGAGGAAAGTCGATTTTCCCCAGGCGGTGCAGGAGAGCAGACACGGTGACCACGCGGCTCGGTCCGCACTGCCGCAGGCGCTCCAGGAGGAGGTCGGTCAGCAGGAAGTGACCCAGGTGGTTGACCCCAAACGCCAGGCCGAAGCCGTCCTCGGTGCGTCCCGGACCCATCACACCTGGAGCAACAAATGGGATTTTGGAGAACTGCTTCAGTCACTTCCTATACTTCAATTTTACGCCAATAAAATAGAAATATTAACATATATCAGCGTCACCTGCGTTGTTGATGAGGATGTCCAATCTGGGCTCGGTCTTCAGGAAGTTTTCGGCAAAATTGCGCACAGACTTTAGACTCGCCAGATCCAACGGCATGAAGATCACCTGATGGTTCCCACTCTCCTGGAAAATAACCACCACGGCTGGTATAAATGAATATTGATGATAAAAGTTTCTTCATTATTCTTAAACATTTAAAAATGAAATATACCTCAAATCAAGCAGCAATAATTGAACCATTTTGCACACACATACATGGGGTGTTTGAGTACCATGAGGAAGGGCTCATAAAAGTGTATCGCAAGTCAATTTTTGCTCACTCTGCGGATGTCAAAGGCAGCCGCCTCAGCTCTGTCCTTGTTGCGACAGGCCAGGATAACTCTGGCTCCTCTCTTGGCCAGCTCCAGAGCCGTGGTCTTGCCGATGCCAGTGTTGGCTCCTGTGCAGGAAAGTGAGTCACATGCATGAAACTCAAAAAATGTACATGAGTGCACCGTGCTGCAATCAGTGAGATCTTACCCTCATTCAAAAAACGTCAATTCAATAATAATAATAATAGAAATATAGCAAATAATAACAATACTTATAAATTCAATATATATTGAATAACTAAATGTGTTATGATATACACAACAATTACAGAGTGGATCACAATATAAAGTGTAGCAAGTTGCAAATGTCCCCACAGTGGGACAATAAAGGATTATCTTATCTTAAGTGAAATAAAAACGTTCTGCTTTACACCACCAGGGGGAGTGTTTCCATGGAACTATTGAGCCAACGAAGAAGAGTGGGACCGAGGCTAGCTGATGCTAACAGATGAGGCTCGGTACCTGTAACGATGGCCGTCTTCCCCCGGAGCTTCACCGGGCTGGAGCATCTGGCTCCCCTGAACACGATATAGTAAACGGTCACATAGACGAACACAGCCACCGCTGTGAGCCACAGCAGCGCCGGCATCACGGAGTCAAGCTAGCTGGGGCTAGCACTGCTTTAGAAAATCCAAATAAAACATATATGGTCGAACTAAGGTTGTTTAGGAACTGTGAAACTTGAGCTCAATAGATCTCCAGATCGAACATACAGTGAAAATAGTTCATAATTAAAACAAATTTAGACTTATATAAACTTTGCTTTGGCAGATAAATAGAGGCAGAAAGTTTCAGAAACTTCCGCTTTATTTTCCGCTTACCAGTGGAACGTCCGGTTTAGCAAACCAATAGGATCGTCCCTTTATTAAACCGGACATCCGTTTTTATTTCAATAAATAAAGATATAGATTTAGACCCACAATAGCAGATACACTCATTTAAAATAAAATAAACAAGTGTAAGTGCCTTTACCAAAGCTGAAAAAAGCAAAAGTCCCCGGACTTTCCTTTTTTTTGCGGAAAAGGCTTGGTAAAACTTCTGCTTTCAAAAGGATCACAACACAATTCATTTCCCCTTCAGATTTCAAAACAAAACTTAAAATAAACTTTGTTGTGAAATTTTAAATGCACTTGTTGTGGATGAATCTCGTAAGTTTTAACAAACCATCACGTTATTTGAAACCGTTCCCACAGCTGGGTGGCCAGAAGGCAGTCCTCATCCAACACAGTATAATTTAAAAATAAACATTTTACTCTTACATCATGATTTCACTGAGAAACTATCATTTTCGGACGGGAGAGGGTTTGGTATAACTTCCACAATCGAGTGGCTTACAACACATTTTATTTCCGCTACGGATTTTTGAAATAAAAAAAAATTGACGTGACTTTGTTGTGAAAATGTAAATGTGCTTGTTATGGATGTAGTTCATGAAGCTTTACCAAACCACTGTGTTCATTGAACCCGTTCACGCAGCTGCATGGTGAGCTCATCCACCACATAAAGAGACAGCATAAGATATAGTGATACCTTTAAGAATTATATATTTTCCTTTTCGTTTCTTAAAGATGACATTATAAATCAATATGCAATATTTAAAATCATTCCTTTATTGGTGAGATGTTTCCACCCCATTTTAGACTAAACTATTTTAGACCCCGTTTATTATAATATAACATCCATTATAAGCGGACTGGAGGGGATCTTTTTGATTCCTTTCTATATAATCAATGTTATTGCTTGTCATGTCTCCATATGTTGCCCCACACCGTAGAAAAAAAATCATAAAAAAATGATTAGGCTATAAACATGTTTCTGATGCCTTATCGGGGCCTGTATTTACGCGGTGACTGCGAGAACAATATACTCGGGTCTGACCTCCACCAGAGAGAAGACATCCGTCGAGTTTCTTCTTAGAAAATCTTTCTGTATTTACATGTTTGAACAGACAAGCAGATACAGACAAAGAGTGCTTATATACAGAGCAGCACAAGATGTTAAAATGAGTGCTAAAACAATGTGGTATTTACAGACGGACTACAGCGGAAAAAATACAGACTAGGAACAAGTTTTATCACAAAACTTCTGGAACTCTACACAGTATCACAAATTCCATGAACTGTACAGTTAAAAACCAAAAAATGGTAAATCTACATGAAATCCAATGTTTCTCCAATTGAGAGGCACTGAATTATATATATTTACATTATATATACATATCATAATGTATAAGCATGTATGTTTTCATACATATATAGCTACCTGTGGTGCAAAAGCAGCAAAAGAAATTAGAATGTATGGAATTCAATACTATGAAATAAAACGGTTTGTGCTAAATGGGATGACTGACAGAGTAATGTTACACCATACATAACTAATATACTGGCGAAAGAAAAAACTGAGCAAGGGGTAAATAAATGTTGCTCAAACTCCTAATGGTCTGTGAGTGAACAGAGGATTACTGTCAGTCATTCAAAAACAGAAGAGATTGTCAATAATACTTCAAGTCCATGCAAATATATAAACCATTAAAAAAAATAAAAAATAAAACAAAATAAAACTTTTTTTTTTTTCCCTGTTGACCAACCAGCTGTGCAGCTTTCCCTTCATTGTGACTCGGAAGGTGCAAAACAAAAGGAGGGGAGGGCGGGACTTCCTGTGCGGGGGTGGGGTTACGGAACAGAGTTGGAGTGCAGTGCGGGCACTTGGTGGGGAGGGGCAGTCTGGGCCTCGTCCTGGCTGGGGGCGCTGCTCACTGTGGCAGTGTTGGGCAGTGGTGGTGGTGGTATGGGGGCGGGGTTGGTGGTGGGGCCGCTGCAGCTGTTGGCCGGCGTGGCCGTCTGCTCCTCTTTGGGCTGCTTGCTGGCAAACTCGGTGATGCTGAAGACGAACTGGAGGCAGCCCAGTTTGATGTAGCTGCCGTGGTGGAGCAGGGCGGTGCCCTCCCAGCCCGCCCCGCTGCCCCCGATCAGGCTGGAGCTGCTCGCCTTGCAGGTGCACGACAGCTCGCCGCCGTCGCCGCCCTGCGACTGGCTGCTCATCACCCCGCCGGCCGGCAGCAGAGCCACCATGGCCGCGCCGGCCGCCTCGCCCTCCTCGCGCTTCTTACTGCGACCTGCTCAGAGAGGGGGAGACATGGATTTGACGTCACGTAACCATAGAAACCATTGCGACATGCGGACACTATCAGGGGGAAGAAACTGAAACATAAAAGAAAAAAAAAGGGATGCAAAGTTTTATTTTATTATGGCCAAGGGCCAATAGAACTGTAATCAGATTAACTGTCCATAAGATACACACAAACAACAAATAAATAAAATATAATATTTTGCAACTACTTAAAAACAAAAGACAGGAAGAAAACTGAAAAATAAGATTAAGGATGTTTGAGTGCCATCTAGTGGCCGAAAGGAGAGTGGTCAAAATAATTCCAGGTTGTCGATTTGTAACAGTGAGGCGCCTTTGTTGTAAAATAGTTTAAATTAGTTTTGAGGTGTGTATTATTTTGTGTGTGTGTATTATTGTGTTAAATATGAGTTGGGACTCACGGATGATGCCTTGGACCTTGGCCACCACGCCGCTGGGCGGAGACGGCGAGACTTTCTCAGAGAAGTCGCACGAGTAGAGGACGTTGTCCACCGTGGTGCCGTGCTCACTGTAGTTGAGCAGCTCGTAATGCTTGGTATTCTAAAAAAAAAAAAAAAAAAAAGGACACACAAAAACACACAAACCATTTCTACAATGACCAACAACAACGACAATCAGTAGTTTCAATACAGGCAAAGATGAAGAAATACGTGTCAGTATAAAAAAAAAGAAAAAAAAAAGGTCATACCTCATCGTAGAAAATACAGGCGTGTTTCCCCGATATGTAGTTGCAATGACCATACTTTGAAAGGCACACATCCATGTCAGCACCTTTATAAAAAAAATATAATAATAAATAACTAAATGAAAATGTCAGATTTCTCTCTTCCCATTAATTTGTGTCATAGACACATTTCTGTAGCTATTATGTAAACTCAATTTTTTTCTAATCTTAAACCATGTAGTCTTACCAGATCCTATGTATAACGTCCTATAGCACATGCTGACTGCTGCTCCTTTCCCCGTCAGAGGGTAGAAGACAGCTCGGGCCTGCACCTTCTTCTGACCTGCAAGGACAAAATTGAAAAAAGTATAATTATTGTTTTATCCTTCCCAACAAAAACAGGTTGAAATAGAATTTGTCAAACAACAAACGCAGAAAATTAGCGTCAGAGGACGAGTCGAGTGTCTTACTGTCGGGGTGGGGGGACAGAGTTTTCGGGGCATCGCTGGTTGCCGGGGGTAACGGAGGGCTGGGGGGTTTAGGGGGGAAAAGCTGCTGGATCCTCTGCCAGGCCAAGAGCTTAATCATCTCTGCGTCAAGTTTGTCCAGCATGATCCCTACACACACACACACAAGCATTAGAAAATAATCATAGCTGAAGTCACTTTCGGGCGAGTGAGAGAGAGAGAGAGAGAACCCGTACCTGCATCAACGTCTTTTCCATCCTTCATGCAGCTGGACAGATCGGCGATGGTGGGAAGGGAGTCTGTTCCAGGTCCAGCCTTCACATCTGCAGAGGACATTTACATTAATATATCATTTAAAACATACATTAAACTGTTTTAATGTGTTTTTTTACAGCTTGAAACCACAGGGAATTATTTTCAGGAGCCACAAGAGGGAGCTGTTGCTCAGTGACAGTAGATGACAGAAGAATTGTCATTGTTGGTCTATTTGGATTTAAAAAAGATATTTAATATGAATTAAAAAAATAAGTTTCGCACATAGCAGTCTAAATAATGCATACAAAATAAATGTACTAATAAAAGATCAATTAATACATACATACATTTAAAAAAAAATGCTAGGCTGTTTAACAGTTTAGGAGATCCTTGTGTACCTGGAGTGGGCGTGGATGACCCCAGCTTGGTGGAGCCGTGCTCCTGATTGCCTTTGGGTGGCGTTTCTGAGCGGGCACTGCTGGTGATGGAGGAGGGGGGCTTCTCGCTGCTGGTCTTGCCCTCCACCTCCTCCTGGGTCCTGTGGTTCTGCTGGGCCCGTATCGTCGGGGCGGTGGGGCAGATCTTCTGAGCGCAGGCCTCGGTGGAGCTCTCGGGCTCCTTTTTCACCACGTCTGCTCCTATGTGGTTCCCCAGGCCGGAGGAGGAGTCAGCGGGGACCGCACCGGGCTTGGTTCTGCACTGCGGCTCCTCCCGGCCCGAGGAGTCGATGCAGTCCACAGGTCCGTTGGCCTTGGAGGGCGGACGCTCCTCTGCTACTGGTCCGTTGAGTATGTGACAGTTCTGACAGGAAGTGGCGCTGCATTTACAGACGCCCAGTTCGGCCGTGGCGCCCCCGGAAGGCTCCGCCCCTTTCTGGTCCTCAGGTGTGCTGCAGGGTTTGGAGGCGGGGAAGCAAGGCGACACCTGCGTTTTCGTGTCCTCCGGCGGGACACACGATTTAGTCCCGACTTTCTGCTCGGCCTCCGCTGACGACGTTAGCGACGACAACATGGACGCGGTGGACGGAGCCTTCTGCTTGATGGACAGGTGTCGCATGATGCTGCACTGGAGGGCGATGACGTCCTGAAGCCACTGATCAACACAACACAAACATGATTGATTACGGATGAATCTATACAGCAGAGATTTAATAGGAACATTTAAAAAAATCTAAAGATGCAGAACTTTTACAAAATTAACTATTGCTACACGTAAACTGAGAAGAACATTAATATTTGTTGACTAAAGACAACACAAAATACAATTCACCGTATGTAATATACACTTGAATCAATGGACAAGGCTGAGAAATAACAAGCAAAATAAATAAATAAAAATTATTTATGTGAGAAATTAAAAAATATATAAATACATGATGAGTATGGTTAAAAAAAATATATATATATATATATTTCTACTTCTTCCTACCTCCTGCTGTTCGGCCTCCGTGGTGAGGTGCTTGGAGGGCTGATGGTCGGGAACGCCGCTACAAACCAGCTCCAACTGGTTCACTCGTGCAGGGAGCAGCATGGGGGGAGGATTCTGGTACTGGGACTTAATGGCGTCTGGCACCTGGGAGCAAATCAGCGACTGTTAGAAACAACCGGAACACACCCAACTTCATTTCTCCTGAACATATTCTAATTCCTTCCAGATAATGGGGATTTTTAAGATAACACAACGAGCTACAAGACAGACCATCTCACAGTGAGGGAGCCAGTCTACCTTAATGGTCCTCCGGCTGTGCGGCAGCGTGGCGCGTCGGTTGGGTGCGTTCTGTCGATGGACCCTGCGCAGGAAGTCCAACTTGACGGCGTGCTGGGACATCCTGTCCTGGAACTGGTCAAAGAGCTGACAGCGGCTGGACAGGCTGAGGCTCTTTTGATTCAGCTGGACAAATGAGAAAAACAACTTATATATAACATTTTAAAAAATGGTATCCCTTTGCATCAATCTGACTGAGTCAAACTCAAAATACGATAAAAAACACGCTACCTACCACTAAGTGCTCTACGTGGTTTGGACACATCCATTTCCCAGCAGGCAAAGCTGTGAGTGGGGGGTCCAAGCAGTCCATGTGGAACAGAAGGGGACAATAATCGCACTGGATGAGCGGAGCCAACCTGCAACTCCTGTGAGAGGAAAATACGGTGACATGGGTTAAAGACAAGAAACATCGCTTTGTGCGTGTGCAGGTGTGCAGGTGTGTGGCTTGGTCGCACTCACCTGTTGCATGAAAAGCAGACTTTGACTGGTAGCGGTACCAGACCATTAGGATCCAGTTCGTGCTGAGGCCTCCTGAATGGCTTCCCGAGTAGCTCCTCTTTTCTCCTCCGTTTACTGCTGCCTAGAAACCCACACCATAGGAAGCCAGACATACTCATCTCATATACTCATCAAGAATCTATTTATGGAGAGACACTTGTTGTTTCGCAGCGCAAGACTGACCTGGCAGTGCAGTGGTGCAGGTCAGCTCGCTGGGCAGCTGGAACTGCGTTGGGTTCCTCTCCATGGCGGCCGCGATCAGCAGCTGAAACGGCCTCTTGAGGAGGCGTGGCGTGGGGGCAGAGGGCGCGGCCCCGTCGAGCTCCACCCCCTGAACTTCCTCCTCGGGGTCCGCCGCCTCCTCCTCGCCCTCGTTCTGATCCTCCGAGGGGGTGGGCGTGGACGAGGTGTTGGAGGTGGGCGTCCCGGGCCTGCTGCTGGGCCGGCTGCTGGTCCTGCGCTCCAGGAGGCGCACCTGGGCCACGCGTAAACCGGGCCCCGCCGCGCCGGCCCCCGGAGGCAGGCCGTCCAGCCGCAGCGGCCCGGCGTTGAGCTCCAGCTCCACGGCCGGGGAGGCGGAGCGCTTGGACACGGCCCGCTCCGGCAGGCCGTTGGTCTGCTCCGACTTCTGCTCGCGCTTCTGACGGTGGCAAAAGAAAAAAAATATGTATACAAATTTAGCTTTCCAGATACGATACACACACCGTTCCGACACTGACAGACAAAAATCTGCCTCTCACCTTTTTCCTTACATTGCAGCGGTGACACATCCATTCCCCCGGAGGAAGCATTTCTTCACTCAGAGGAGGGTTACTGTGTTCAGAAAAAAAATAAGAGAGAACATGTTTATGAATGCAAGAAAATAATTGTCAATATGACATTATGATTTCACATTATGTACTTTGTTGGATTGACTACGTTGCTACCCAGAGGACCACTCTTTAACTCCATTATTTTCATTTCGGCATCAGACTCATTTCCACATTGAAATGTCATTCAGTGATTTAAATTACATTTAATCCGACCCAAAAAGACCCCCGAAATAGATCTCTTAACAATTACCTCAACAATTTATACTTTATTTAGATTAGTGTTACTATGCTGGGGACAACAAGCAGAAATTCTACACAAAATAGCCAAGATAAATAATAAGTATGATATGAATCACATCCATGAAAAAGCCTGGGACAATTATAACCCAGCATATATAACAACATTAATGACCACAGCAAGAACAAACAAAATCTCCTGAAATTTTTTTTTTGTCTCAGTCCATATACAGACAATATAAAAATACACCTCATATATGATCTAGTCTATGAGAGACACACAAACTTTCTGATCACACACACACAGATAGGCACGTGACCCAGTGCTAGTGAGACAGACACACAACCAGCGGCGTTGACCATATATAGATAAAAAAAAAACGTGTGGTGACAGTCAGAGCTCCAGATGTTGGTGCAGATGTACAGCACAAATCCGTCCAACACTTCTCCATCCGTGAAAACTACAGTTCACCGATTCACGGATTCTTGCCCTCTCTACATTTTCAACAAGCTTCATTTATATATATATAAAAAAAAATAAGGTTGATAAAATGGCGGTGGAACAGAGAGGGAGAGAGAGAGAGAGTGAAAAAAGAGCAGGGGAGGTCGCCATATTGTAAACAGAGGCATCTCGACTCCATTTTTAGCAGCAATGGCTCCACAAGAGGGGAGGACCGACTCGCACACCGCTATTCGTTTCATTCATAAGCGCAATCTATGCACGCGCACACGGGGACACACACACACACACTCCCGCTGTAACAACGATCGATCAAACACACACACCTTAGACTCAATCCCGCCAAAGAAAGAGAGGGAGCAGGGGAGAGAGCGGAAACGGAGAGGCGAAGTTACCCGACACCGCCTTGCATCAAACTAGCAGCCGCTCACCACCAAACTCGATTCAAAAAAAAACTCGCGATTTTGAATATTGACAATACAAAATGCACGTGCAAATGCAACTTTTTTTTAAGTCGTGTTAATAAGATGCAGGTGGGTGATGAAGGTAGGGTAATTCGGCAAGAACTAAATAAATAACTTTTGCAAAAGTGCTGCACGTGGCTCTCTGTCGCCCTCCCATGGCGTGTGCGTGCGCATTGGATCACACACAGCGTTTTAATTTAAAATGAAGAAGAAAAAAAAACAGTAATGGCGGCAGGTTGCACAGATTTGAACTCGCGCACCGTGTCAGCTCGTGCACTCAATCTCAGCACGGACCCCGTGCTTGCCGCCTTCTTGTGAGTCCATTCTCGGACACTCACCAGCACTGGAGGTGGAAGGCTGCGGGGCAGTGGTCGCAGCACAGCAGGTCTCCCCCCTCCCGGCAGCTGTCGCAGGTGTCGTGGTTGGTGGCCCGGCCGCTCCTCCGGACGTCTCGCACCAACTTCCGACTCCTCTTCTCCACCTCCTCGGACTTTGGGGGCGCCAGCAGCGTTTGGATTTGCTGTAGAAAAATAATGGAGGAGGATGAGGAGGATGTGGGGGGATAAAAAAAATCAGTGCATCATCTGTGTGATACAAGTGTGTGTGTTGAGCACGTGAAAAAGGTGATGATAATGATGGTGGTTGGTTAATGTTAAAACTTGTGGCCTCCATTTACCGACCCGATGCTAGTCAAGTTAGCCGGCCGACCATTCCCCCTGACAGCGGGGTGTGATGATCTCAACTCACCGCTATTACAATGATGCAAATCACATTTCATAAAAAAAAAACACACAACAAGCACAACGTAGCGTTGTTTCACACAATCACGGCCTTCCACTGGAGCCGAAAGCTCACCTCCATCAAGCCCCCTGAGGTATCCAAATCGTACACAATCGTCGGGGTCTCCATTTTGTCCCACATTCATCCAGAGGCAGTCCTTGCTAACGGGGGTTTGTGGTGCACACCAGTGAGACGCCAACAAAAAAAACACACACACACACACAACCAGTCGGGGTTTCCCGGCTCGAGTGTGCAACGGTCGGCTGGTTTCTGCGATGCTAGCTCCCGTTAGCTGGAGCTAACGACGAAGACAGAGACGTCAGCCAGTCAAGGTTGTGAAAGCTAGCGGGAATGGCTAGCTTGAGCCTCTTAGCAACTCCCCTCCTCCTTCTTCTTCTTCTTTAAAAAGAAAGACACCACAGATGTATACGAAAAAAATGGCTGTGGGATTAATAAGTCGGCTGCTTCGCGCCGCTTTTTGTGCAACAGTCCCAAAGCTACGAAGAGTATTTTCAATTCTAACAGCGGGTCGTTGCCCGGCTACAAAGCCCATCCGCGGCCTAGCTGGCCAGCCATGATTCTGGCTCTCGCTCCGGCACAGTGGAGCCGTGTAAATCTGCAAAGCCCTCCGCTCCCATTGTCAACAAAAGCCGCGGTTGGAGGAGCGCAAAGGGGGATTGGGTGGAGGAAAGTCCGGTGCACGGTGTCCGACGTCGCGACAGGGTGTAATCCGGTGATAGGAGCCGACAGAGGTGCAGGTTTAGTCGGTGTTATTGTTGTGAAAAAGCCCGAGCATCCACTCCGGCTGTTAGCTACATCCTCCGCCTGTTGGCGCAACCGCGAACCGCCCGGCGCGCATGCGCACTGCGGCGGAAATGGACGACATGGGAAGGATGCAAGAAAACTCAACTATATCAACAAAACATGTATTTCCATTGTTATACAGTTTAGAATATGAGTGGAGCCAATTGCAAACAATAACAGGCGTAAGAGTAAGCACTTGTACGTTCAAGAAAAGAACAAAGGCTTAAGATAAATACGTTTACTATAATCTTTACTGTAAAGTAAAAAATATATATATATCACATTCATATGTCACTATTATATTTAAACGCAGAGAAAAAAAGAGAAATCAATAAAACACAACGAATGTTTCGTTTTTAAGTAAATATTTGTTTAAATTTTTTAAATAAACTGGACTAATAAAGTTATTTAAAAAATAATGTATCTTCTAATCTTCAGGGAAATACCGATCGATAGGTGGCGGTAATGAACCTTAATGGTTAGTTGCATTAAACAAAAAGAAGAAGTGGTGCTTTTTGGGCCACGTCCAGCAGGTGTCGCTTTGGTGGCACTGGCGCCATTTTGTTCTCAAAAAAGACGACAGCATTGTTACACTTGTACACTGATCATAACTCACCACCTGTTATACACTGTGAATCTGTGAATTTCAAATTAAAATATAACATTTGTCAAAAATAAAACACCATTAATACCATGATTCTAATTTTACAAAAGTTGTACTTTCATGCATTCATTTTAAGCAAAGACACACACCTCCATTGTTATTGTCATCATTATTCCACAGTGTAAATGACAAACTGACGGCAACACTGCTCCATTTAATTCCAGGAGATTAAAATAAAGGTCATGTTTGCCACATTCCCAGTGGATCATGGGTAATGTGCAGGCCTTTCCAGCAGAGGGAGCCAACGCTCTGTGGACGAAAGGATTGTCAAAGCTGAATTTTACAATTTTACAGTTTTACAGTTGATCTTTAAGATTTCAAGGTGATGTGTGTTTGAACTTATTTCCTAAAAATAAACCAATTGGATACTCCCACAAAAGACACAATTGTATGTGTGCTTGACTCTCGTCCAAAGAAATGTGTTTATCTTTAAACTATTAAGTGATAACATTTTATATTTCCACAGCAAATAATGTGAATGTACATGTCATCATCTGACAATTTGATGTATTTTCAGAAGCACTGTCAGCAACCCAAGTGATAATCGTTTTTTGTTTGTTTTTTCTAGAGACAGCACAAGAAGTTGTAAATGTTATCTTTAGCAATTTGTATGACTGTACTTTGGCCTCTATTGTTACCTTTATCTGTTACTTTAGGTCAGTTTGACCTTAGAATAGTTTCTCCTGTAGTCGATTTGGTTGACGAGCAGATTTATGAGCCTCATTTTGAGTCTCAGATGGTAAAAAAAAAAGGAAATGGACTTGATTATGACAAGCTGTACAGCTGTGTTGACCATATTTGTGCCTGTTGTTATCTCCAATTTTAATCCCCACCTGACTTGGTGGGTTGTTTTCTAAACTGGGGACAAATAATATACCATTATTGAGCAAAACACGTCACTTTTTCAAAGTGCTGGTGGAAAATGTCTTTATGGACATGTGGATTGATTCAGCGTTATACTGGTTAAATATCTTCTTCCTCCCACATTAGCACTTCGTTTTTTTTAGGATTATTGAACATAAACATAAATTTGAGTTGCGGGCTCGACAGAACCTGTATGTCTCGGGATTCCACTGATTTAAAACACATCCTTATCCTGAAGAATCCTGAAACGCCAGCCAATGCACTGCAGTTTCTCCATGACTTCATTACATAGCTAATTATCAGGTTTAATGGGACTATTTTCATTCCTTCATTACCACACACTGTTACTGTGATTTCTTTTCTGGAGGCACGGGCGAGAAACACAATGAAACGTAATGCAGTGGAATGGCGGAGACCACTTTTACATTTCATTCCAGCAAAATGAAATGACTTTCTAGTGAGGCCGCAGTGATTTCAGCGGAGCAGAGAAAAGGGCAAAGTCAAAATGAAGGCTTACTTTCTGGATGTTTCTGTTTTGGCTCAAAAACAAAAAGAGAAAGAAAGAAACACTTTTAATTTCCAAAGATAACAGATCCTTGGCAAGCCATGGAATTTCAGCAAAAAAAAGAAGAAAAATATACATCATCTCATAAATCATTCATTTAAAATGCAAATAAGAGGATGCAGCGAATAAAACACACCGTCAAAGGATCCATTGTTTTTTTTTTCTCTGAACAATCTTTTATTGTAGATGTTTGTGAAGTTTGCTTGATACTTGATACTTTATGTGCATTGAATCAAAAATAGGTTAATTATTCATCATTGTCATCACACCAGTTTTGCATGGTTACATACTGTAATTCTCCTAGGACAATATATACTGCATGTTTTAATAATAGCGATGGTTTAAATTTCCAGTGTGTCATTTCTTCAGAGACAGTTCAACACACGAGCTTTAAAGTGTTTGACACAAAACTCACTTACAAATAAAAAATGTCTCAAGTCTCTTGTTTTGCACGTTACATCGGTATGAACACATGAAATCAGTTTTGCCTCTTTTTTAAAATATATAAACGGAAAGTTTATCGATGCCCCTCAGAAGTTGGATGTTGTTTCTGGAGGGACATGTTAAGATATAATCCGATATGTAATCTAAATTGAGTAAATTAACACAATAGTTAACTTTGATTATTATTTTTCCTTTTGGTAAACTCCTTCAACAGAAAACTCAGAAACTACAATAATTATCATCTTCTTTGCAGATACTTTCCACAACCTGTAAAAAAAAAAAGGCTTAACTTGCTGTTCCTGTTTAGCATTAATACACACACAGTCGCACAAAATCCCACTTTCATATATTTTTTTCCCCAAGAAAAAATAATACCACAAAAAACAACCAATTCATGAATTTTTGTTTTATGTTTAGAATCTGAATCAGGTGTGAGCATTGTTTGGACTTGCCGATTCCTTTTGCTTCTAGTTAATTATGTCACGTCCTGACTCAAACATGAGCATAATGAAATAAATCTCTGCATCTCACTCTCAGAAAGAAAAGCTGCTCCTTCAAGGCACGTTCTGATTTCCTATCTCAGGGGCCTCCTCTCGGATCTTTGTCTTTATAGACTTACATTGTTCCTGAAATGACGACACATGGTGTAAAATGTACACTGACACAACGTTTGTGGTTATATGCACTCGATGGCCCTGTAGCTTTTGTAGATGATACTTGCACTGAAAGTCCTCAGGATGCAAGCATGGGATTTAAAAACTGTACAAACTGCTGCTGCTGCTGGACGGTTACTGTGGAGGAGCTAGAAAAATAATCCAGTGGCCCCGGCCTTTTTCTAGGGAGCGGTGAGGTGCCCTCTGGGTAAAATAAGGGAGAGTACAGAGAGCAGCGGTGGAGGCGTCACGTGAGTCACCTGCGTAGGTCTGCGAGTCTCATTATCTGTCCAAAGCCAAACACACGGCGGGCGTCTTCAGATCGAAACCTCGTACTCTCTGGTGTCCTGTGAAGAAAATGAACCTGTCACCCAATCCCAAAGTTGGATATAGGCAACCGCATGATACACACACGTTATGTTATATGTCACCAGAAAGGGACAATCCTGTTATTCCAATTACCCATAAAAGGCTCATATATAAGAAATATATCAGGATTTGGAAACAAACACCATGTGTATTTCTCTGTGTGTCTAATGTGCAGCGTGTATCCGCTTCAGTCGAGGAAAAAAACGTACCTCATTGTTCTTCAGGATGGACAGCATGGAGGGAGAAAGAAAAAGAGTCACTCAACACAAAGAAAGAGAGGGTGGCATCACTTGGTATGAGTATTGAATCCCCAAAAGGGGATATAATAATAATAATAATAATAATAATAATAATAATAATAACAATAATAATAATTTGTATTTTTTATTATTATTATACGAACAACTAATTACACATAAATGTTAGATACAGCTGTTGTTATTGTCTTAATGGTTAAATCTATAAACATCTATAAGATGGTGTTATTTCAGTGTCTTGCTTGCATGTTGTATATTCCTGTCGGTCGTGGGCAAACATTCACGGATCTAACATGTGTTGACTCACCGTTGTCTCATAAGCGGAGCTGTCACAGGCAGATTCTCCAGAGATGTTTTCATAAGGTAAGTTGGAGGACAGGGAGAGTTGGAGTGATTTTCTCTGAACCCTGAGGATAAATGTGTGTTTTATTACACGAGATACAAAAATAAAATATCATATTTTGTAGATTCACTCACGAATGTTTCTATCCCAGAAATACTGGACACTCACTCAAACTGAAATCTATGACTTTATGTGGAAAATGCTGAATTTACGTTGTATCAAAGAAAAAAAAATAAAATAAAAAAAGAGTAGCCGGAGTGACATTAATTGGCCATTTAAACTTACTTTGAAAAGTGGAGATACATCCCAATAATGAGGATGAGGAGAAGGATGACAGGGATGAAGATGGAAAACGCCACTTGGGCCCCCTCCAGTCTGACATCTGCAGTGGACACTGTTGGAGAAGGAAAGGATATTTTGCAGCCAGCAGTAAGACAGGAAACATTGTCCCAGCACAAACAGTTCTTAAGGATTTTTATGAAGATTTCATAAATGAAGGTAAAGTAAACTTTTGGCCAAACTCACCATCTAATCTGGGCTCGGCATATCCCACAGGGTGGGCTGAGGAGAATAGAAAAGTTAATATGGGAAAATCAAAGAAAATTGACATAGTCTGAAAAAAAAAATCATTCTCCATAATAACATATCAGAAAATCTATACGTCACATAATCGTACATGTACACTGGGCATGCGTGCGCTGGCGTAAACAGGAAGTAGATTTGCTCTGCCGTTGGTTGCAAAGGTAAATAATGAAAAGCAGAGATTTTATGTTTAGGCTGATGATGAAATGGGACTGAAACGGAGCGTGTGAGTGTTATAAGTTGAGGTCAGATAATGACTTCAGGGAAACTTTAAGAGGAAAAAAGAGTTTTGCGCGTGGTCCCTGCAGCTGTGTCTCCTCGTGTTGCTCTGGGCAAAGGTGCACACTTAAAACTTAAGGCCTGTCTTTTGTTGTTTCAGCCTCTGGACTGGATCAACCTTCTTCACAGTGAAAATCCAGAGCTATTAAACAGAAAAAAAGCAAGCACACCAACACTTTTCTTCTTCTCCAGTCCTTCCACCGTGATTGATGTGTTTTTCCTGCTTTTGTGGCATGCGTTCGCTCTTTTTTGTTTAGCTCGTTTCTCGTTTTTTTTTTTTTTGGTCAACTGTCCTTTAGTCTGTCGTGGTCCTCTCATGAAATCACTAAATAATGCAGGAGGCTTAAGGGATATTTTACACAAATGGTCAAGGTTGACCTGACTTGTTACATGAAATCGATTGAAAGTGTGTGTTTGTGTGTGTGTTTGGTATATACACACACACACAGGCATAAATGGAATTATATACATGTGAATATATATTTTCTTCGATTCTATGTATGTGTGTACGTGTATGTGTGTGCGTCCCTGCGTGCGTGCGTGCGTGTGTGTTTGTGTGTGTGTGTGTGTGTGTGTGTGTGTGTAGTGTGTGTGCGTGTCCGTGTGTGAATGTGTTTGTATAAATGGAATTATATATATGTGAATATATTTTCTTCGATTCTATGTATGTGTGTGTGTATGTGTGTGTGTGTCCCTGCGTGCGTTCGTGCGTGCGTGTGTGTGTGTAGTGTGTGTGTGTGTCCGTGTGTGTATGTGTTTGTATAAATGGAATTATATACATGCGAATATATTCTCTTCGATTCTATGTATGTGTGTGTGTATGTGTGTGTGTGTGCGTCCCTGCGTGCGTGCGTGTGTGTTTGTGTGTGTTTGTGTGTGTGTGTGTGTGTGTGTGTGTGCGTGTCCGTGTGTGTATGTGTTTGTATAAATGGAATTATATACTGTATATGTGAATATATTTTCTTCGATTCTATGTATGTGTGTGTGTGTGTCCCTGCGTGCGTTCGTGCGTGTGTGTGTGTAGTGTGTGTGTGTGTGTCCGTGTGTGTATGTGTTTGTATAAATGGAATTATATACATGTGAATATATTTTCTTCGATTCTATGTATGTGTGTGTGTGCGTCCCTGCGTGCGTGCGTGTGTGTGTGTGTTTGGTATATATACACACGGTATAAATGTAATGACTGTATATACATGTGAATATATTTTCTTCAGTTCTATGTATGTATGTGTGTGTGTGTTAGTGTGTGTGCGTGCATGCGTGTGTGTGTGTGTGTATATATATAGGTTTAAAGTTGATGTTTAAAGTGTGACTTTGTGTTAGGTCAGTGGCCACCGCAGCAGTTGATATAGCCGCAGCCCTGAGAGCAGGGACCTTTATGAGAGAAAAAAAAAAGCAGTCAAATAAAATAAATGGTCTGTTCTGAGACGTGGACACGCAGACGTGCACTGTTGTGCATCAACGGACTGGGCCGCGACGTGCCGGACAAAGGGACAAAATAAAGACACCGGCCACACTGAGCATGATGAAATGTTCAATCTGAACGCGTTCAGCCAAAGCCAAAGCAGCAACACAACCCCAGAGACCTGCAGCAGGTTCATCCTGGCACTCACTTTAATTCTGACCAACAGACTTTATAAATTATTATTAGATATATTATCAAATATTAAATGGTGAAATGAACCATTCAACCTTTAACCGGTAATACAAAATTTTGTTTTAAATATTTTAATGTTTGTTTCACATCGATTTAATTCAGCCACTAAAACAAGATAGAACCAGCTTAGTTATATAGAAAAAAATTATTAAATAATTTATGTATTTTATTGTTTTCACCATCCTAAATTAAGCTATGTGCTTTAAAAAAAAAAGCTTTTGAAGACCCTCGGGCTCTGTGTCGAACTGGAGTTGACCTCATAAAGTGGCTGCAGTACCTCACCTTTGCAGACAGGTGGCAGCCCACTCCACTGGGACGGGTGTCCCGGGACGCAGTGGAGAACGGGCTCGCCCAGCAGCTGGTGGCCGGTCAGGCAGGAGTAGTGGAGAGTGTCTCCTGGCACGAAGTGGAGCTTGTTGGAGCTGGGGATGCCGAAGGTGGGAGTTCCTGGGTGACTGCAGGGCTCGAAGGTCTCGGCTGCGAGGGGGGGGGGGCAGAGGTCAACGTGATCATTTAGAATAGGTAGAGTAACAGATTTGGCACATGTTTAAGTCAGACATGTAAAATAATGGCATACATGTGAAAATCCTGATATGTTCCTTATCCGAGATGTGTTTCCACTTTCACATTTATTACACATATTGCACTCCTCAGCTCCTCAAAAAAAAATCTAGAAGGACAGTTTTACATTATTCTTTTTTTTTTACACAATAATTGTCTTTTTGCTCACGATCTCATGCATAACAATGACCCGGCTCATCTCTGCTTGTCCGCTTAAATTAATTATAAGCCAGTGCCACCGTACATTACGTCTCCACCTAGAAAGTAGGTGAGGCAGAGAATGAGACCTTCATGCAAATGAGATTAATGGCTTCAAGGCTAAGGGGAATTATATTAATTTTATTTTAATCAGACTGATGCACTTCTAGCTCGCCGGCTTTGTGAGACAAAAAAAAAATGGAATGGCAGGAGGTCAAGACAAAAAGTGTTGGTGATTTTAATGATGTCATTAAAATTGAATGAAGATTGAATACTTTTCAATCACAACTTCTAATGGGAATAAAACCATTATAATATCCAAAGCCTTACCAGGTTAGTCAAAAATATATCAAGTAGAGTCACAAAACTGCATATTTTACTTTTTATATTATATAATACATAGCTGTATTAAAAAAAGTTAATTCACATCATAGTGAAAACGTTTTATATATTTGTATATTTTTATATATCATATAGGTCATCATGGGACACAAAAAGTCTCAATTCAGAACTAGGCTAATTAACTTCTTTTAACGTTAGTATCTTTTTTTTTTTTTTTATATATATAAATTGTGTGATGTATAAGTACGTGAACCAGAATAAAGAGTCCAGAGAGAGTTTGAGTGAAGCGGGGGCAAATACTTCCAAATATTTTTTTTTGCTCTTCCAAATGGAGTCTTGGTATAAACATTCTGGAGTGAGAGGTCGAGGTTTCATCGAAGAGCTAAAATAAAGCTCATGAATTTTAATTAAAAAAAGCATTGTTGTCTCCAAAAACTTAAAAGAAGAAAAAAAAAAGTTTATAAAAAAAAAAAATATATATATATATACTTTATTAGATTTATATAAGCCATTTCAAGATACTCAAACCTGGTTTACGGGTTTTAAATAAATAAGGACTGTAACATATAGTGGAAATGCTGTAGATAATGAGTTGTCTTCTCCATTCTTATATTTAAAACATTAATTGCACTATTCTAATCACTTGACCGGAAGCCTGATGTCGCTTTGAGTTCCTCATGATGTAAATAGAGATGTGGGTATCACTCTGGTACGTACGCAAACATCTGGGCAGGTTCTGGTTCCACCTAGGGCCCGAGGAGCCTCGGTTGAAGCAGGTGAGCAGGCTGTTTCCTGACAGGGTGAAGCCCTTGTTGCAGAGGTACTGGATGGTCGAACCTGCGGTGAAATGAGGACCTGACAGAACCCGCCTGCTGTGGTCCACTTTCCCCGGGTCGGCGCAGGACACCACTGCATGGACAGAGAGAGAGAGAGAGAAGCAAAGGTCAAAGGTCAGTTTAAGGGTCAAATGAAATACAATTGAACAAAATAATGAATCATTTTTTTGTATACTCGCCTCGTTCACAGCTGGGCAGGTCGCCGCTCCAGGTGAGGTCCCACTGGCACATGAGAAGCTCCGCCCCCACCACCTGGTAACCGGGGTAACACTGGTACGTCACCACGGTGCCCTGAACCAGCTCCGGGTGCGACGAGCTCTTCCACCCGTTGGTGATCTCCGGAAGCTCCGGGCAGGTGTCGTTACGGGCCACCTCTGCAATAATAATAATAATAATAATAATAATAATAATAATAATAATAATAATAATAATGTCGTTACGGGCCACCTCTGCAATAATAATAATAATAATAATAATAATAATAATAATAATAATAATAATAATAATAATAATAATAATAATAATAATTACAACAGCAATAACTTCAAAAAGATCAGTTATCTTCGCCACACAGTTTTTCTTTTTTTCAGCCACACCTCTTCATAACAACAATTATTATTATTATTATTATTATTATTATTATTATTATTATTAATAATAACCTTTCCTTGTAAGCTCACATACTTGATATGGAAAATAAGGACGATGTTGAATATCAGCGTGGCTTACCGAAGAAGTGTACGACGAAGCCGTTTCCGTAGCCGTAGACGTTTGTCGCCGGGTCGGACTGGAACTGGATGGTGACGTCCGCCGTGGAGGTGTAGAGCTTAAAGTGAGCCTTGGACCCTCCGTACTGGCCCAACACTTTGGCTGTGAGGTCATCGCCGTCGTAAAAGGTCAGGAGGTCATTCTTCCCGACGTTCAACCTGAAACACAGGAAACGCACTCGGAGTGAAATCAGTTCTTTTCTCTTCTACATGCTTTTAAAATCATTGTGTCGCCTTTACGTTTTTTCATGGTACCTTTTTCCCGTGTGCACAACCTACACATGCACACACACACACACACACACACACGATTCCTTCACCCATTAGACATGTCCGGCAGAACATGGCGTTAATAGTACAGCTCATAATGCGCACCGGCATTTTTTGACAGTAATTGCACAAGTGGGTCAAACCAAGGTTACATGTGAATAAGAGAGACTTTTAAATCATTCATGAGAGGTAACGCGGTTCCTTGCTCTTCGGGGGAATATTGTCAGGGTATTAAATTGATGTCACATTGCAGATATATAAAATAAAATTACACTTGGAATTTATGGTTACACATGATAGCATATTTTACACTTCACAGGTGACCACAGCCCTGTCTTTTTTCTCCATAGTCCAAAGACTGTGGGCTTAGGTTAATTGGAGACCTTTAATTGGGGTTAATAATAGTAAAGATATATACTGTATGTGTATGTGAATGTTTTTTTTTTTTTAATATATATTTAATCCCTGTGATCTGCTGATGACGGAATGATGATCGAATAAAATCAATTTCATCCTCATGCAAAAAAAATGTCATAATTACTAATTCCACTACAGGTCAGGTGACTTTCAAATAAAACAATTATGGCTCATAATAAACTGCTCTTTTCTTCTTCCCCCCCACTCAACTCTGTACAAAGGTCAACGAACATTTTGGGATGTGATTTTTCCTACTGATCCAGACGAGTGGGATTAGTGAAGACACGTCCCCCTGGATGAATAACAAATAAATCAATGTAATGCTGACTAACCACGCTCTGTGTTTATTTATTGATTTAATTGACGAAGGCGTGGCGTGTGTGTGCAGCTCCGACCACAACTGCGAGAAAACATGTCACCAGAGGGCCCAGGGATCCCTGAGCCGGGCAGCAGATTTAGCGCAAGGCTCTAGAAACTGGCCAAGCCAGAATAAAGCAGTGACATGCTCTTTGCTGTTGCTAATTAATCACCAGCGGCTCCTGATAAAACTCATTAGCCAGCCTGAGATTGAGCTATTAATCACTACGGGGGGATGCTGGGGAAAAAAAAAATAAAAATCAAAAAAAATCAAAGGTTCAAGAGGCGCGGAGACGATTTTGTGTTATTTGTATATATTTGTGGATATTTGATCAACATGACAGGATGTTGACTGAGGCTGCGAATAGATGAGTTTATATTTGTTTGAATCCCCCCATCCCCCCCAGGAAGAACCATTTGTCTTCTGCCAGCTGTAGGCACTCATTTGGGCACACACACAATCACAAACACAAACACACACATACAGCGAGAAACACATGCAAACACACGCAAACACACAAACACACAAACACACGCACACACACACAGGTAAGGGCTCTCCACCGGAACGTAATGTATTTATTATGTCTCTCAGGGAGGCAGACTAATCCTAATTGTTGTTTTCATCATATCATTTCAACAATGATGATGGAAAACAAAATAGGAAATATTAGCGTCGAGGAAGAAATGACCTCAACGTGATAAATCTTTAAAACTAAGTGCATCCTCTGAACTTGCGATGGCCAACCATTGCTGACATATAAAAACCTCTCCCTTGAAGCAGAGAGTCAGGGTGACAGATTGAGATTTTTTATTTTTTTTCCCCACCGGTGTCAAATTTGTTGTGATTAAGCTAAACAAGGCCTTTTGCGGCTCGGTAGCACAACTCCAGAGAGAAACAAAAAAAAAGGAAAAAATCAATCGCTGCCTCTATTCCCTGACACTAATTTGATTTAGTTCAATTTGTAAAAAAAACTAAAAAACAAGGCTGAGTTTGGCGTGGCCACCAGGATCCAGCTGCCACCTCAACACTGTTCACTTTATCATCTGATATTTCCATTTCCACATCAAATAGAGAAATAGAACCGTGTCCCTCTGTGGAAGGTCAGATGAAGTATAATTGAATCTATCTATTGATTAACAATGCAGCTGGCATCAACATTTTTATTTTTTATTTTTTTTCAAACTGTGTCCTTGAACACAATCTTCCTCTCAGCTTTCTGATATGACCCGTGAAGTCATTGGGAGTTATGCGATATTAACCTTCGCGCTGCATCGTCAGCAATAAGGAAATACGAGGTGTTTAATTTCAGGCACAGGGGACAGAACGTCTCATATAATTATGTTTATTTTACATTTTTGCTATAAACTGCTGTTTTCACCGCAGGAACTTTGCTTTGCTCGTATACCAGAAACATTATCCGATCTAATCCCATTCAAAATGCACTGTAATGTTTCTTTTAAGTAAAAAGGTTTTTCTGGCCTAAATACCCTAAGGATGAGAGTCAAAGACTCTCGGCTTGGCCATTAGGATGGAATATTGAAATTTTATAATAGCTCTAATCAGGCTTTTCAACGAGAGGAAGTGGGATTTGATCTATAATCTGATTTCCTTCCTTTTACACCCTCCACTTGGCCTTGATTCGCACCTTTCACTCCCTCCTCTTTCATTTTGAAGGCCAACTGTAAAAGTCCTGTGATAACGTCCAGAGATGGAGCTGCAGATATGAATACATATCCACGCCTGCACAGGTGTGTGTGTGTGTGTGTGTGTGAGGGAAAAGTGACATAATTCCCAGGGACCTTGTTAAAGGCCCTCACATATCTCTGCGCGCTGTCTAACACCGGGGAGCTTCGGCGGAGAACAGCTGTTGCCGATAAGCTTCATGTTGTAGACGCAGACATATGTTCAGACAGTGAGGAGGACCTTGTTCCAGATTAGAAAAGCTCCTCCGTGGACACGTCTGCCTTCGCCACACTCCCATGAGCACATGGGAAACTGGACCCCGTTTCAGTTGTTTTTCTTTTTGGTGGAGACATTTTTAAGACACATGCACACACGCACGCACACACAAACACACACACACTCACACAAACACACACACCTACACCTACACACACTGACACACACAGACGAACACACACACCTACACAGACACACCCAGACACACAAACGTACACACACACACACACACAGACAAACGCACACACACACACACACACACACCTACATCTACACAGACACACACAGACACACACAAACACACACGCACACCCACACTTACACACACCCACACACACCCACACCATGGAATAACATCCTTACCAGCCATCAACCGCTATAGGTTTCAGCATTTATCACCTATATATATATATATATGTATATATATAAATATCTATCATATATAAATAAATGATTGCCACACTGATGGCGTTGCTTTTGTTGTGATTGAAAATGTGACTTCATGGCCGCACTGTAGGACAAACAGCCTTTAAGAAGCACAGATTTCACCCTGTGCCGCTCCTGCTCCACTGCATCCAAACGAAAAAACATCTATTAATGCCTCGCTTTGGCGCTTTTAGGCTTTTTTTTTTCTTTCTTTTTTTCCCCCCATTTCACCCTTCCACACACTCTCAGCCCCCGGGGCCGACAATTCACCACGTGCACCTGCTTTGAAGAATAGTGGTGGAAGGATAACGTGTTTCAGTGGATTGGCGATGGTCATGCAGCCATGTGCACAGACTCTACAGACTAGAGACTTTTAGAGTATACTAAATGCGACTATATGCGAGTTCAAATATGAGAAACCTAAAGATAATGTCCACCAAGATCATGGTATTACAATCCCGCTGGGAGTAAAACGGGACTGTCGCGTTTCACAATTAACTCCGGCTAAAAATAAAATAACCACAACGAGAAATAAAAATAAATAAATAAAAAAGAATGTGAGAACTTAGAGCAGAGCTCCAGTCAAAATCTCAGCAAATCGTTTGATCCCCCAAATTTGCGAATGTGCAGCTCGTGTATTTACATTGCTGCAGAGTAATTAGTCACATCAGAAGCTTCAAGCTTTCAGCAAAGCGCATAATGTGCGTCAACAACGAAACTTACAGACGATGTTAGGTCAAACAGACTTTTCACACATACATATATACCGACAAATACAGATAAATTCAAGACAAGTACTCAAAGGATTCATTTTTAAGTCATGTTAAAAAAAAAAAAAAAAATGGGAGGCTCACAAAGCTTGGTCCTATATGTCATTGTGTTATCTCACGTCACCAAAATCTCTTCTCTAGAATTGGAAATGGGAAATGAGCCAGGCTGCAATAAATAAGGAACTATCCTTCAAACTAGTGCATTAAAAAAAATACTATCGTAATCTTTGCAGACAGTCCTAATGATGGGAGGCTGAATGAATGAATATATAT
>JAFBJU010000912.1:240033-342359 GCA_016785305.1 Colistium nudipinnis | reverse complement strand
CGAGAGAGAGAGGGGCGTGCAAACGAGCCCTCCTTAATTTGCTCGCGAGTGGCGGATAATTTTCGACGGCTGACTGACTTATCGGGCTCTGACATGGTGCGGCGTGTTATTAGGTGTCTTCACCTTGGCACAGGAAACGCACACTGTACACACACACACACACACAGCAGCACATTACAGGAGCAAGGCGGAAAGACGCCCCCCAAACAAAACCTTCCTGATATAATTAGTTTCCTGCGCTGCACCTAATTAACCTTTGTCTGCGTGGCACTTACACATCGTATTCACAAGTCGAGCGCTATTTCATTAACAGCACTGTGTGTGTGTGTGTGTGTGTGTGAGTGTCTGCGTGTGTGTTTATTTTTATGTGTTTTAGCAGACACGGTGAGGTAGCTCTTTGTAATCTGCCTCTGTGTGGAGCCGGGGGGACTGGTGTACGAATCATGCCGGGGGGTGAAGTGGGTTCTTTCTTTTTTTTTTTTTTTTTTTGATGAGATTCAAAGAGGCCGAGGAGAGGAATCGCAGTGGTGTCGTTCTGTGCATATCAAAGTAGCACTGTGTGAGTCTGTGTCTGTGTGTGTGTGAGGGTACATACACTTGAATGTCCAGCATGATCCTCTTGTCCTCCTCGACATGGATTCCCCAGATACAGTCCTGTCCTTTATCGTAGGCCTCGGGCCAGTTAGGAGAGAGCACCACTCCAGCTGAATCTGTCATCTCACCACTACACACAGCTGGAACACACACACACACACACACACACACACACACGTCATTCATGGATAATAATGTATGGTACACATATTAATAAGCAATAAGAAACAGTGTTTCCCCTACCATTACCTCGGAGGGGCGCTGCGCCCCCAAACGGAGCCTCATGCCCCCCCCATGAGTTAATAAAATAAAAAAATATTAATAAAATAAATAAATAATAATAATAATAATAATAATAATAATAATAATAATAATAATAATAATAATAATAATAACAATAATAATAATAATAATAATAATAATAATAATAATAATAATAATAATAATAATAATAATAATAATAATAATAATAATTCTGCGAATAACTTTTGATCTCATCAACTTTCCGTTAGCTCCGCCCCCCCCCCATGTACGGCTTTTCCGCATTCCAATGGTACAATATGGGTAAGGGTTAGGGGATTGCTTTAGTGTTAGGGGCCTATTTGTGCCATATATGAAATATGCATCACTTGTCTGTTAACAGACAGACCTCTGCAGGCGGGCTCCGTCTCGTTCCACTGGGGGTTGTCGGGGTCCATGCATTCGATGGTGACGGAGCCCTGCTCCAGAGTGTAACCGGGGTCACAGGCGAACTCCACCACGGCTCCCACCGCCCACGTGCCGTCACTGCTCGTCAGGTTTCCGTATTTCACGAAGGGCTCATAGCAGTGGCCCGCTGCAAAGGCTGAGGAGAGAGAAGGCGTTTTAACAGGTGGAAAAGTGGACACATATTGCATCCTTACAAAATAAAAAGAATGAAAAGTTTGGTCCAAACTAAACAATTTGGATGGGCTGACACTAATCTTGGAACAGATGTTGAAGACACTGAGAATATACAGTAAAAGATTCCTGAAGGTTGAACTTTGGACAAATGCTCATAAATCTAAGCTATGAAATCCTAGATAATGATATTGACATTAGCCCCAGCTGTTGTCTGATTGTATTGCTAATTATCGAATTACCATTGATATGATGACCTTTGCTTGCATTGGACCCACAACAACAATAGAAATGATTTACATTTTCAACTAATGTCACATATATTAAGACTCCATTATGTGGTAGAAGGAACACAATCCTCCAATGTGTTCATACTTTACCTGAGATGCAGGAAGAAATTATTATTATTTATGTCATTATTATTATTATAATTATTATAATAATGATTATAATAATACTAATTAGTATTATTATTATTATAATAATAATGATTATTATTATCATTATTATTATTATCATCATTATTATTATCATTATTATTATTATTATTATTATTATTATTGTTATTATTATTATTATTATTATTATTATTATTATTATTATTATCATTATCATTATTATTATTATTATTATTATTATTATTATTATTATTATTATTATTATTATTATTATTATTTATGGAGTTTATCAGAGAGGAAATGCTTCCTCTGGATAAAACCCTAGAAAACCAAATCCATCAGAACAGCATTATGTCCTGGTAATGGCCATCATAAGGTAAAATATGCATGGTCGCTCCCTTTGGACCTAATCTCATTTGAGGCAATGAAGCGGATGGTCTTAATCAGATTACACTGATTGTATTTCCAAGTGGTCCTCGCGGACTGGAGACGAGGCGCATATCTGCTGATGAGTGCTGAAAAGACTAAAGATAACACAAACTGTGTGATATCTCATCTGGACGACATTGCTCCAAACTCACTGTAAAATACATCGTAATGGATTCCGATGAGTTTTTTCGATAAGAAGCCGCAAATGAATGTTGCGCACCTGAGAGTCTGCCCCTTTATTCACGGGGATCCATTACTGCTGATGAAAAACTCCGAAAGAAAAGGTAATAAAGCCAGGTTGCTTTGAACGACTAAAGAAATCATTTAAATGCCCCCCATAAAGTTTATTCCCCCAAATTAGTGCTGGTAATGAAAGCAGTGATAAAGGTAAAACATTTGTTTTGATTATCTAGGGAGGATTTCATAATGGGGCTTTTGTTCTGATAAAATAAAAATAAAAAGCGTTTTTTTTTTATCTAACTCTCCTGCATCCAATTTCATTCAGGAGTCGTAAAGGTTTATGGCCAGTTATGTTTCAAGGCATCAGTCTCAACATCTATTCCTGGGATTGTTGTGATTTTTTTCCCCCTGGACCAGAGATAATGAAGAAAGTGTCATATATTTTTATCGCCAAATGTTTGGATAGATTTAGAAAAAGATTTGGGTTATATGAGCATCATTTATGGTCAGTATTTTTCAAATATAATTAGAATAGAATAGAATCAGGTGAGCTTTGTTTTCCTTAGATACGAAAGTGTGTTTTTATAGAATTTGGATTTTCTGTCATGTTTTTTTTTTTTTTTTATATATATAATTTGTGACATAAAGTGGGAGGAGCAAAGCTCTGGAAGCTCACCTTGGTACCTGATGGCGACGCCGGTGGACGTGCCTGAAGCGTCGGTGGTGAGTTCGATGAAGAGATGCCTGGACGAGCTCAGTAAACCTTCGTTAGGCAGATACTCCACCGCGTAGGAATCGTACAGGGCCGCCGCATCGATGCTGTTGCCGTTCTTAATCAGCAGCCTGGAAGAAATGGAGGGAAAAAATTAAATAAAAAATGTACAATGTCCACTGTAATTACAATGTCATTTATTGCCAATCAAGGTGAATGAGCGGACCCGCTGAGTGTTTTGTCCCATGTAATTATCATTTTTAAGGCAAGATTGTTCATTATCAGTTATTCCGCTGCGCCAACCTGTACGCCTGCATATTTGAAGCCATGAACACAATATCTGATTAATTTTATTTTTTATTTTTTTTAATTGAGAACTGAATATGTACCCACAAATAATTTGATAACAAAAAAAAGTCACTTTCTGGCTTTTTGAAAAAGAAAAAAAAAAATCAATCAATCCATTATCATAAATATGTCAGAGTTAAATTTGGTTCTACTCCTCGTTATAAAGAAGACCTGAAACACGGGTGGTGAAATTGATGTTTTGATGATTTGTGAAAATCAAATAGTGATAAAAATGGACTGACCCTTTTAACGAACCCACTTACGATCGTCAATCCCAACCGATAAAAGTCGTCCGAGCTGCACAGACGCACAAATCTGAGTTTCTACTCATTAAAAACTCCTCTGGCCGACGTTTCATTGTCCTCTGTCCTCTCCCTGCTCTCTATTTGCTGATTATTCCTCTCAGGTAGCGGTATACTACAGAAGAGAGCCTCTCATGTCAAACCAAAATCGATGCCCATGTCAAACTAATCTGAATGCAAAAATGAGTTTGCAGGACGGCTGATAAGTGCTATTTAATGTTCCTTATAACTGAATCAAAAGCTGAGCCACTCAAATTGTCCTTGAGTTATAGTGCTACACAATTAAAAATAAATACATTGAAATTCTGCAAAGGCAGGCGTCATTTCTGGCCACATCCCAACTCTTTTTGAACATTTTTGTTGACTCTTTAGTCTCTACCAGTGGTAGGAAAAAAAAAAACGTTGTCAAACTTGGGGAACTCATTTCAATCTTGACACAGCAAATGGTCCACAGCCAAAATAAAACGGGGACAAAGACAGCAGACTCATAATTCTCATCCAGCTTTGACCCAAACGTGTGGATTATATACAGTCATGGACAACAATAATCTGGGTGTGTGTGCGGTTGATGAAGCAGGGGAAGGTCATTAAAACCAAAATTCAGTCAAGTGAAGATCATTTGAAAAATGATCAATGGACAGAGCACTAGGAGAATGATGAGTGGAGACCCCACTCGGCCCTGTGAGCCACAGCTGCCCACTTCAACTTGCAGGCTCAGTGGGGAAAAAAAGCGAGAAAGACAAATTGGTGCAGAACTAAAAGGAGGTAATTATTTCCCCCCCCCCCTTGGCCCACATCATACCATTTGGTGCCAAAACTGCTAGACAGAAATGAAAATGTATTTATTTCTTTAAATGTGTGAAAAATCTTTTAATCTAGGTTGGAAGATGTGCCCGTGAATAATAACCTGCTGTCCGATTTCCATGAAATAAACATTTTTTTTTTATCCTCTCCAATTATTTTTATCAGATCAACCATAGATGAACCAAATACAAAGACAAATAATCAATGACTCCAGCAGAGCTCATTACACCACATCAGCACCACTTCCTGATCTTTTCCTGTTTTTCCTCTGAGCCGTCCAGATGTCTCTTTATATCCACGGGGTCTATATTTGTAGCCGGAGCGGCTATTGGCTGCTGCTGTGCCGAATGGATAATTATTCAGCTAATTTCCCCCCTGTGGAACTCTTCATCTATGTCTTCTCTCACAAAAAACACACGACACACCACTGTCATCGCCGTGAGCTCACAGGCAGTTGCTATTCAAACTCCCCACTGAAATCAATCACTGCACATCACTCTCCAGAGACTTACCGATCGTCGTCCTCTGCCAGTGCCACCTTCTCAAAGTGAACGTGGAGTCGTTGGCCCTCGGGGGCCTCCAGCAGCCAGTGGCAGGTCAGGTTGTTGCTGTAGTTACTGGGAAAACCGGGAGAGATGATGCGACCCACGGTGACGTTCCTGATCAAGCCACCACAGGCGGCTGAAAAAATGAGGAGGAGGAGGTGGTGAAGCGTTATGATGAAATTTCTCTAGCAATCTATGATATACTAAATATATCAAAATAAAAGGTAAACATGAGAAAAAAACAAAGAGCTTTCAAATCACAATAAAATACATGTCAGAAATCGAAGTCATATAATGTATGACTTCTAATGCTAACATACTAATCATAATTTGTCAAAAAGTGGCTTTCGTAGCACAAATGTCCTCCATTACCTTTGGATTTAACTTTAAAAGCAAGAGTCAGAAAAAGGTCAAACAAACTGTTTACTTTTGATGGAGGGAGCAAACAGACGAGGAAAACTCGCAAGAGATACGATCACATTTATTAACACGTGGAAAAAACATCCATTCGCAGATACAAGAAAGTGTGTGTGTGTGCTTGTGTGTTTGTGTGTGTATTTCCCAGCTGATCAGGTCAAGGTTACTCATGCAGACAAAGTTTAATTAAAGCAAGAAGAGTAAACCCAGTGGCATCCTGCCCAGTGTGCTCTGACACGCACACACACACACACACAGACACACACACACACACACACACAGACACACACAGACACAATCAAGATGGCAGAGATACAAATGCGCGGTCACACAAACTCCCTCTTAGAAATAGCTCTCAGAGGCATATTGCCGTGCTGTGAATCTGAGTTCATCTGAATGGTCAGGAGCAAAATGGTCACTTAAAATTCATCAACTTGCCCCATCACAGCAGATAAAGAAAAACAAAATAACATCCATCATCTACACACTCCTGTGGGAGTCCAGTTCTGTCTATCTCTTTGGCCATCATGCAAAAGGACAACAAGGTCCAATAGATAACTTTTGGCTTAAAGCCCTCCAAAAAAAGGAAGATAGAAAGAAATGAAAGAATGACGTTGAGGGGAATTGTGTGGAAAACTCCCAAATGAGAAAAAATGAAAAACAAAACTGAAAGTAGCAGAAAAAGCCAATGGAGACTTAGCAAAAACAGATAGTATTATAGTTGTAACAGTAGAATTAATAATAATGATGAAAATAATAGTGTGATGTAATATATTGGTTTCATCCATGAATATCAGCTTTTTTATGTTTTATTATATTTGATGTTTCTTATTTTAAAATCCATATTACTTTAATTATGACTATTATTTTATTTTTATTATTTTTTATTATTATTATTTTCTTTTTTTTTGGTAATGACTTAACAAGTAATATAGTAATATGTCTATTATTTTATTCATTTACATATCATACTATTACAATAAGAGGTCATTCACAACATTATCAATTGTCACACTAAATATAACATGTGTAATGAGGGGATTATGAACGGTTTGATCCTTGGAATAAATACGTTTACCTCATTCTTAATAATAAGAACAGACGATGCGGGCGGTGATTGTGCAGCTGAAATCTTTGAATGATGACAGACTCGTACATTGGGAAAAGATTGTGTGTTTCTATCTATACGGACAGGTCGGACACTGGTGACCTTACCCAGGCAATGTGGTTCCTTGCCGCTCCAGTACGGGCTGCTGGCGTTCCGGCAGGTCAGCACGCCGGCGCCCTGCAGCTGGTACCCGGTCAGACAGGAGAAGAAAGCCTCTCCTCCGGAATGGAGACTGGTGACGGACACGTCTCCGTAAAGAGGCCTCCGGGGGAACACGCAGCTCAGCACGAAGACTGCAGAGACACACACACAGAGGAGAGAGTCAGAGAGGACAAGTAAATGGGGGAAAAATCCTAAAGCCCGAAACCTTGACACAAAAATGTCTAAGTATCAATATTCATGCACGAAAAGAAAATTACAATCTGTGGTTTCTATAAAGTTTACAGTAACAGCTCAATCAAAAGGTACATACAACAGAGAGCTTCCACTAAAACATGAATACAAATCTACTTCTAATAAAAATGGTCAAATTAGAAATACAGAAATTGAGGGAGTGTGGAGCACGTTCCATTTAATTTTATTTTTTTTACAGCTGGGGCTCATGAGGTTTTGTGTTCAAGTATTAAATATGAAATTAAGTTACCTTAGAATTAAATGATACTCAAGGACACATGAAATTCAACTTTCTGCAACACCCAATGGAAACAAAAACAGCAAACTCATGGACACACAAGTACACAAAGGCCTGTCACGTCCAGACTTGTCTCTCAGGTGACCCATTAACGGGCCCACCTCCTTCATCTCTTTTTCTTTTTTTACTGCTGATGATGTGTCTTCCCCTTCAGCCTCCTATTGTCGGGGGGCCAAACAAAGCCATAATAATATATTTCTGCTAAAGTCTCTGATCCATCTCGGCGTAATTGTGCTGTTTTTCGTTTTGTTTTATTGTCAGCCTCACGGATGGCTTGGCAGTCGGGGTTGGCTATTGATTCTGTCAGCCGGGGCCCCTCAGGAAAGGAAATATGGAGGGAGATTAAAAAGGCCAATAAATGATGACAACCTATGACCCGCTCGCCTCCAACACTCTGTTAGAGCTGAGGGATGACCACCAAGTAGATAAAAGAAGCAGCATTGGTATTTTTTATTTTATTTTTTGTATTTCTCATTAGTAACACAACATCCCAGACTAAAGCAGCGGTGGCTGGATCTGTGTCCTAGCCCTCCCAGGGCTTGTCATTATTATTATGGTCCGCTACAGCTATTATTATCCAGACCTAACAAAAAAGAAACAAAAGCGGTGAAACTCACAGGAGACTAGAGAGGAGATAAAAGAGCCGTCACGGATGCATCGTGGAATCATAACGCCCGGTGCTAACAGGGAGCTTTCAGGGAAAGACAAATCGCCTGCGAGTGGGAAAATGTCTCCTCCACGCCGCGTCACTTTGTCTTGTCGTCTTAGACCTGGTGGCCATTTATCATGTTTTGTTTTTTGTTTTTTTAATGAAAGGTTATTGATAAGCGCTGCTTTTATTTTTATTTCAGGGGTTCACGGTGACCCTTAAGACAGCAGAGGCTTGGCGGAATCCACAAGGATGATTTGTGTCTTTCGAGAGACAAAGACGATTGAAGAAACATGAAAGCTGAAAGGGAAAAAAAAAAGTAACCCTGTGACTTGGTGCTGATTTTCTGCGTAGGCACTTGGAATACAACTTTATAAAACTAAAAATCATTTTAAGCAGTTAGTTGCATTAAGTGATTGTGCAAATATAGTACAGAACAATCAAGGTAATCAAAGTGTTTCTACATAAATGTGATAATGCAAAAACTTCTTAATCAATTTCCATTTTTTGATTTTTTGTTGCTTTCTGTAGAAAGAAATTACCTCTGCGTTTGTTTAAATGTTCCTATTTAAAGATGATTTATTTGATTTTAGCTTAAAGTTATTTCACTGTGTTTTTTTTTTACATATAATGAACTAACAGACTCATTTCACTTAAACACACTTTTAACCACATACCTTTAAATTGTCCGACTGGTTATTGATATACTCATTTTCTACACCATCAATCATGTGACTGACCGACCACGTCAAGCTCGCGCATAGCTTCGTCGTTAGCATCATTAGCATCATCGATGACTCACTGGAGTTTCCAGAGAAAAAGAAAAAAACTACTCCGCAAACACTCGTTGCATCAATATAAAAGTCCGCCACTTACTAGTTGTTATTATTTTCATTATTTTATCAATTTCTATCCACTTTCTACACAGGTTAAATGTGTGCTCACCACTTCCTGTGCGTCTCTCGGGTCCCTCTCATTGCGCATGCTCAGACAGCATCCGCCTACAGGTGCCCACAGGGTCAAAACGGCAAAACGCTGGGGGACATTTTTTCGCAAAAAAGAAAGAAACTATTCATATTTCAAACAAGGAGTTAGCATATTAATTAATTATAATTTATTTTGTAAGATGCATTATCAGCATTAATCAAATTTTAGCATCAAGCTCCACTTTTGACAGTGAATGTAGTAGAAAAAAGACTTATAATTACCCTATATGTTATCCTATATATAAAAAACTAAACAAAACATCTATTTAATCATTTATTAAGACTTGCGAATCCTCTTCCATGTTCTCTGTCATCTACTCCCCATAAATCTCAGTGTGTTGCTCTTCACCTTCATTCAGCCTCTCCTTATTCATATGTTGTCTTGGTCTATAAACACCAGATTTTCAAGGTCGGAATGAAATTGGTCTCTTTGGGGAAGTTTCCTGTTCCTGACGTCTGCCCCTGTGTGTTCTGCCCTTGATTAAGACAATTTCTGACAAAGCAGATATATCTGTCATTAGGTTTGTGGGTCTCTGATTGTGGGCCGAGATTAAACCAATCAGGCCGCCTGATCGTTTGAGTCACACACGGTAACCATGTCAACCAGAGGCATTTTTAAAAAACAGCAACCGGTGACTCAGAGGGAACATTTTTCATCTGGATAACTGAGCCAAGGAGAACACCAGCAACCGTATGAAAAGCCAATTACACCACTGATATATATAAAAATGACACTCATTTCTCATTTTGTTTTAACACCATATGCAAAATGTGCCGTTTGCTTTGTGAGTGTATTTTTGGCATTAAAAGATATTCCACTGTGAACTCTCCATCCTTATTATCAACACTTGTACTTTATATCAGGGATGGATTTTCCGGTTTCCTCCGCTGTTGAGCTGCTAAACCAACACAAGCCACAGCCTGGCCGTAAGCCGCCTCTCCACAGCAGCTGTGAGCAAACGCCGGCCGCCGCCTCATCTAATCGGGCCTCGTGGCCACAGCCTCGATCACAGGGGAAGGGCAGTCATTTGAGATGTTTAATGGTTCCCCTCCGTGGCTGGCGGTGATGTAAATTGAATTTATTTATTTTTTTGCGCCACACATTGTGTGATTGCGGCTTTCGTGTGGAAAGGGCTGAGCGGGCAGAGATCAAACTTTGCCTCTAATCTCATTTTGGTTCCCTCGGAGCGTTTATATCTGCTGACCGTTGGCCTCAGATTACTGCGAGGAGCTGACACATAGTCTGCAGAGATGAATGCGTCTGGTGGCTCTGTTTCCACGCTTTTTGAGTTTATGGGGCAAAAGTCTCCAGGCTTTTTTTTTTTTTCTCTCTCTAAGCGCTTCATGCTTCATTTATGGCACATATGCTACGATTGTGTGCAACTTTGTGTATATATATACAGTACATAGACACAAGGGTACAAACAACCAAAATTCATTATTTAGGTATTTGTGCAATATGCTGCTAAAACTGCTTCAACACGTCAAGCTCAACATTTGAGCCCTGAGCGACATTTTTCAACACTTCCATACGTGCCATGAAATTCAGTGTAAATATTTGCAGGTCAGATTTCTCAGAGTAAGTGGTGGAAATCACAATAAAGAAACGTGCAGTTTCTATGGAATATTAAACAAGAGAGAGGAACATGGATTTCGAATTTGATAATTGGATACATTTTGATCAATTTGAAAAATCTCTCTCTATGCAAATATTGTGGACGCAGTTGTCTTATAATAACTCCGGCCTTCCATAGCGTATGGATATAAGGATGGAAATAGATATGGGAATTTAGAATAGATAAATGAAGGCCCTGGTTAGGATCAAGCTCGTAATTGAAGTGTTATGATTGCTGCATGCAATATTTTGGAAGAAAAAAAAAATGGGCTGAGTGATTTAAAAATAGCAAAATAGTAAAAGGAATAATGAAAAAAAAAAACAGAATAATAGCTTCTCAAAATCACATCAGTGGGTTCACAGCTCAGTGGCGTTTTAGTCTATTTCCTTTTTTCTGTAACCATCTATTTTTTGGCTGCGTTTGTGTGAAAATCTTTCAGCAGAACAGAGGAAACATGTTTCCGCTCTCTGACATGTGATCACAGAGTGATGATATTAATAACAACAGGATGTCTTCGAGGACGAGCTGACATCGTTATCAGAGGTAGTTATTTTTTTTATAAATGATAAATATAATAAATGTTATGCATTTATTTTTTAAATCCCGGCACGATTCTATTTGAACTTCCATTCCCGATATTTTTTCATGCTTTGGCTTAATTTGGTGGAGATCTTCGGGGGAGAGAGTCTTGACTCGGAAAAAAAAAACAAACGGAAAGTTGGAGAAGGGTGACCGTAGCTGCCCCCCCCTCCCCCCCAGAGGAGAATCCCTCCCCCCCCCCTCAACCCTAGGCTGCACCCCCTTCCTTCCTCGCCCCCCCCTCCCCCCCAGAGGAGAATCCCCCTCCCCCCCCTCAACCCTAGGCTGCACCCCCTTCCTTCCTCCACCATCCATGAACTATGATAAATAGCCAGTAGCAAAAAATAAATAAAAAATAAAAATTAGGGCACAGAAACACCCACAGAGAGATCATACGTTAAGCCGAGGACCAAAGGATGAGAAAGAGAAAAAAAAAGAAAAAAAACAAAGAAAGATGGGAGAAAAAAAAATGCTGTCAGACTGAGGTCTAATCTACTGTATGTTGGAACTCTCCTCTTTATTCTCTGCACTCCCTGGGAGTCAATGAGCCAAGGAGACCCCCCCCACAAAAAAAAAAACACACACACACACACACACCAGCTACACACACACCCTCCTCTGCCCCTGCAATCCATTTTATTCCTGCTTCATTGCTGCAGCCTCTCAGCTCAGCCGGGGGCCGCCCGGCTGTGGGAGGCGGACATGTTGTTATGGTCAATTCTCCCCGCCGTTTGTTTTTTTCAATTAGACGATGATGGCGTGGAGCCCTGGACCTCCCACCCAGAGGTACATCGCACGACCCCCTGTTGGCCGGTACACTCCGTATGGGGCCGGTAATGACGGGGGACCATGACGACGACTCCCTGTCTCTCTCAGACGCTTTGCTCACGTCTGTGATTCTGCACTTATGTCCTTGCATATCCTCTCATACACACACATACTCACACACACATTACCTGTAAGGGCTTTATCGTTATTGGGTTGCAGGTTTTTTGCTGGAGCCAACCCCAGCCAACACATGCTCACTACAATGCAATAGTTTTGGAATATTAAAGAAAAATAAAAAACATTTATATATCATTTTATATAACACTGCCTTTGACATAAGTCTTAAATAAAGTTGTGATTGTCAGATGGCCTCCACACTGTGAACAGCCTGTAAGACTCTATAGGTTTGTTTTCTGTGTATTCATATATTAATATTCAAATAACTATAGAATAAAACCCAAAGAAACCAATTAATTCAGCTTAAAGAATGCCGACTGCTATTACAACCCCTCAAAAAAGAAGAAGAACACCCTTCCTCCAGGATTTGTCCTCCAGCAAGCAGTCTTCATTTTAAACCCCCGTTTACTTTTCGGATTCAGAATATTGTCGGCGCGTAGTGCGCTTACACCAGCACTCCATCACAAAAAAATCCTTCGGGGGTGATAAAGTTGGGGATTTGACGTTCAGGATTTGCCGAAGTGAAGCGGTGCCATTCCAAATGATATCTCAGCAAGTTCCTGCATGAGTATTTAAAATGCGAGATGTGTCAAAAAGGAAATGAAAAGTAGTTTTTTTGCACAAATGACGACAGAAAGTCATTTATACTTTCTGATTGAGAGGAAATTGGAACTGCGAGGGAGAACAGGGGGGGGGGGGGGCAGAGAGAAAAAGATTAGACCGTTTTCTGGGTCTCTTTTATTACCAACATATCATTAATAACTATATTACAATGAGAAGCACTTCAACGCAGCGGGATGGAGCAAAAAAAAGCAAATTAAAAGCCACTAAAGAGTGACTTTACTGGAGCTCTCTGTTCAGCGCCCACGGAAGCGCTGCTGTTTTATTTTTTTTGTTCCGAAAACTCTCGCTGACCTTCCTGCTGCTTGAACGTGTGATGTCCGCTGTTTGGAAGTCAGTGGAAAAGAACTAAGGAAAGAACAGCTGCCCGCTGTGAGAACAGCGAGACGGTAAAAGCTCGATAAATCTGAGAGAAACTGCAGATTGGGGTGAAATTTATTTTCCAGCAGGTTCCTCCCTGACCTCTTTCACATTGTTATTATTTCATACATCATTACTATAAAAACGAACTTATAAAAACTTACACAAGAAATCAATGAGAACCTCAAAATGTGCGGCAAACAGTGTCAATGATTCGCTGCTCAATTTAGTCGTGCGTACGGATTTACAGACACGTAATAAAAAAACTCTTGGACTTGGAGACCAAAAACAAAAAGTTTTTACCGTATGGACAGAATCCATGGATTGCAGTTGTGTTGCAGCATGGAGCCGTGTACACAACAAACACCATCTGTTTGATGAAGACCATGTGTTGACGGGCCACAGAGAACGTGGACAGCGGGTCGTTTTATTTAAGAGCTCTGGCTCTCTCCTGTTTCATGCAACGCGGACCAGGAGGAGTTGTGCTCGGAATTAAATCACAGCATCCGGCTCTGTGACAGATTCACCTGCCGACACGCGTCCCTGGAGACCCGTGCGATCGGAGCGAAAGGAAGTAAGCCATCGACTGGACTGCGAGCCGTTTAAGGACGTGTAGAATCTGAGACGTGGGTGTTTATGACCGCAAGAAGGAAAGAACAAATATATTGGTATATATATATATTTATATATTTGCCTATATAAATATATATTTGTTAATTTAAATTGTAATAATTGTTTGTTTCTCCTTGTTTTTGATTCTGTAAAGTGCCTTTTGATAATAATAATAATAATAATAATAATAATAATAATAATAATAATAATAATAATAATAATAATAATAATAATAATAATAATAATAATAATATATTATAATTTTATTTATTTATTTTTCTTTACTTTTTTTTTACTTTATGGAAGTCCATCCATTTGTTGTGGGAGGTCTACACATTATTGTGTATCTCAGGGGGTCACATGTTGAGACAAACACTCAAATGCCCCCCTCCATGCAACTGTAAAAATACCCACAATCACAGGTTTTGAATCCAGATCGTTGCTGTGAGGCATCACAGAAGCATTAATGCTAGCATAATCCTAAATTACTGCAGTGGCCCTTTATTGAGCCTCGTGGTTCCCGGGTCTGTCCTCATGGCGCTGTGAAATGTCCCTTTTCTTGCTAACAGAGACAAATGACCCATTAGCGGCTGTGCATTTTACACGGACCGATGACAAATAGATACACCCCACCCCAACCCCCCCATGTCTGGATATCAATACACAAAGTGACAGCGGGGGGATTCATTTATGCCTCGCTCCGTCGAGCTCGTTGAGAATAATAAGGCGTGACAGGCCTGTACGGGACGGGACGGCGTGGGTGGGAAAATATGCTTAAGTGATGAGATTCAATTTCACACAGTGGTGGGAAAAACTGGACTGTGAAATGCGGAGTGTGTGTGTAGGTTCACATACAAAGGACCCATTTGAAATAACTTTAATAATTAGATGATATGTAAAAGCACAAATGGCTTCTCGGCAGCAGGGACAGATCTGAATTGAAGACAGAAAAGTATTCTAAAACCAATATTTTCAATTTATCCTTATGGGTGATTGAGTCCAGGTTGATGGAGGGGAGAGAAAATAAATAAATAAACGACACAAAGCGGTAAAAAAATAAAAAATAAAGACGAGAGATCCAAAAATAGTTCCATCTCCTCAAAATGACACTTGATGACACTGCTACTTTTGCATATTTTTTTTTTAGCTATATTTGTTTTGAGTGTGCTGACTGGCGCTGGTTTTATTTTTGTTTGACTCGTTCCTTTGTTTTTTTTTTCTTTCATCAGCAGTTTTTTTTTTCCAATGTATTTCCTCATACGTTATTTACTGTGAATTTTATTTCCTGCCTTTGTGGTTTTCTGTGACACCTGATTTCCATGATTCCTGTCGTGCTGTCTGTCCTCCTCCCTTTCCAGCCTTCATAGTTGTCATTAATTTTCAGTCCAAAGAATGGAACAAAACAAAAGTCCAAATATTGATGTTCTGTTCCCTCTGCAGCTGAAAACAATGAAGACATCAGCCCACGTGTCTCTTTTATGCTCCACGGAACTGAACGCCTATTTGTGTGTGCCGCGATTCGTGCTAATTGCTCATATGGCCGTAATTTAACGCGAGGGGGAACAAACTATGTGAAATTCCCCTCCTTAATTAATTAATGGCAGAATCCTGTAGCAATTACATCTTTATAATGAGCCAAAGAATAATAGATACATACCCTTTTAAATTAACTTGTCAGCATGTCAATGATTTATAATTATCTGAGGAGCAGAACGAGAGAGTCATACAGGCCCCGACGTCCTGGCAACACTGCAGTCACGCATAAGAATCACATGGTGGATTTAAAATCAGAGTTTTGCATCAAGGGATGAGACGAAGCGCCAAGCTCTCGGATTCACTTTCATCGCCTGCTTCCAATGTATTCCAATGGTAATAATTGGATGAATGACTAAATAATTCCTAATTAGGCCTAAATAACAGGGTTGGATTAATAAATGCCTCCTCATAATATTTGGAGCATAGGTTGAGTGAAAATAAATACTCATGACGAAAAGGACCTTCGTCGTCATGGTAACGAGACAATGCATGGGTCCAAGTCCTCTGTTTTCCTCCAGTCACAGCTTCTTTTCCCACTAAATGGCTTAATGGGACACAATAGGTCACGTAACAATAAAACGTGGCTCATACAATCTATGGCGTACAGTAATTTATATTTTTTTAGGAAGGGACTTCTATATTTTGCCGGTTTAAAGTGGTTTTGGACATTAAAAAAGATTGAAAATGGACGCCTCTGGGCCCTGTGCGGTAAATCGCCTCACACGCTCACACAAACGTAGCTCGGCCGAGATTTATTGCGCCTGACATCATGTGAGATTCACAGTGGCTGCCTGAAGAGTCACGTACCGGGGAATGTGGTTAGAGGATGTTGTGTTTCATATTGCATGTTCCACCGCGAATACAATCAGATGTCTCTCTCTCTCTCTCTCTCTCTCTCTCTCTCTCTCTACTGCCTGGCCTGCAGTTTCCTTTCTCTGCCCGGGAACAATAAGTGGCACCGGCGACTCAATGCGATGAATCCTATCTCAGCCAACACATGCCCTCCTTTGCCGCTCAGGCCGTGCAACAACATATCGGCCATATTGATCAGTACTCTTTGTTTCAGTGTTTCACAAAAAAGAGAAAAAAAAAAAACACGGCACAGAGGGGAGGAGAGCATTTCTGCCGTCTGCATGTGGGTAGAGTTTCAGCCGAAGGTGTGGGAGCTTTAACTCGGATGGATCTAGCCTGCAGACAAACACATTGTGTGAGCGCAAACACACATATCGAAGGAAGCCGAGAGGAGGGATGAGCAAACAATTCGCACACAAGCAGGGGTTCTAAAGGTGTTCCTGCCAACGTTGCATTAAAAACTTTTTTTTTTTTTGTTCTGATAAAAATGTTAACTCAACTCAACAAACCAAACGGTCTGTCTGGTGTCTAAAATAAATTAAAAAAACGCACATTTCGGGATATAATAAAAAATATTGAAAAACATTTATGAAAACAACCTAGTGGTGAAAAACGGAATATTTCGCGCATTCAAACATAAGGAATGGCAACTGTGAGCTAGGGATAGAACGGTTGGATAACATGCCAACGTCAATAATGGCAAAAAGGGGACTGATTTCCACCTCTGGCGAGTAAAGGAATGAAAGAAGAGTTGGAACCCAGTAGCGTGTAACATCATTAAAACTTGAAGCCCAAACAAACTATTTCCTGTATTTATAATTTTGTCGTAGACCTCCCATTAATCTGTGAATACTAGGCCACAGTATACATTTCTATCAATATTCAGTGTGTGCTTGTGTGTGTTGGTGTGTGTGTGTGTGTTGATATATAGGCCTGGGCTTTCTTGCTGATCCAGCTTCTTGCCGGCCCATCTGAGAACAAACCGTCTCTGAGGAGAGAAGTTAATAAACCAATAGCATTGGTTTTTGAAGGTATAGGGGGGAGACGGAGTTGTTTGTTTGGTTTTTTCTCTCATGGATATATTTATCTCCACTGCAGAGTGAACCATAATGTCTGTGTTTATCTGTAATGTCGCAGCTATTCTGTTTCACAGAAGTAAGCTGAGGGTCATTGGTGCTCCGTCTACCGGTCCCATCGTAATGTTCAAAATATATACGGATTATATTATTAGATGGTGTACCTGTATATGACAAAACATGGATTTATCATTGACTTTATCATTGTATTATTATTATTATTATTATTATTATTATTATTGTTATTGTTATTGTTATTATTATTATTATTATTGTTATTGTTATTATTATTATTATTATTATTATTATTATTATTATTATTATTATTATTATATTAGAGTCTATATGATGGTGATGCTTGGAAAGTGGACTTGGACTCACATTGGTATCTGAGCAGGACAGATCCGGCCTGGGACCTGGGGCTGCGGAAGCGGATGGAGATCTGGTTGCTGTGGCTCCGAACCACCAAGCCCCTCATGAGAATGGACTCGTTGGCCAGCACGGAGTTCTCCCCGTAGCCCACGTCTTCAAACGACACCTTGTCGCCCTCGGAGAGATTCACATTCATCACCTGACAACAAAAGAAAAAGATCCAAGATTGGTAATGAGGATTTTTTGGGTCTTTTTCAAGATTTTCCATCTATTACATGACAGCTCATCAAACTCTGGCTGAGGAGGACTTCCAGATCTGGCTTGAAATACAGGAAACAAGAAAATAGTCAAATATTGTTGGCCCTTCATAACGCCAATTCATTCCTTGCACGCTTCACCAAATATTTAGATTTTGATTCAGCAGGGGTTTGTGCAGGGATGAACAGCAAAAAAGAAAATGACCATTTTTTGAAATTCACGCTGTGCATCGACCTCCTGAATTTAGCCGGGACAGGAGGCTGGTTTCCTGGCCGCCGCAGTCATGCATATGTAAAGCACATGTAGATTTTGCTATTTGCATAATACGTAGTCATGGCCAATCAGATCAAAAATTGCACCCGGCTCACTTTACACTTCTGCCAGAGCAGTTCTTCACATTATTCTGGATCATTTCGAGAGCGGCATTAAGGCCGTAGATTTATCTATTCAGGGGCGGCGACGGCGACGGCGGCAGAGGGGTCTCTTAATTTCACTTCAGATAATGAAAAGCTCCGTTAAGCTATTTGGCACATTGTTGTGGAGCAGTTATTACACAAATTCCAGTGGAAGTGGGAAAAAAAAAAAAAGTATATATTTTTTGGGTAAGGTTCGAAATATTGACCTTGACCTTGACCTCTGTGGCCTTTTCCATCTCTGACGCATCAGCACGCGTGGCACGATGCGAGCTTCTGAAATATGATGGGAAAAAAAATAAATATGCCAAAACGGGACCACGTGGAGGCCGAGTGATTACACGGCGGAAGGGCCTGATAATTGTCAGCCCGTCTCCTCCCTGACAAGCGCGTCTGCTGGGGAATGTTGCTTTTATCGGGCTTTTATCGCAGCAGGTGCGCGTCTTCGCTCAAGCGTTCGCGAAAAAAAAAAAAAAAAAGAAAAAGAAACGAGGCGCCCGGTCGGCCACAGATCCTATCGAGCGCGTCACATCTCAACAAGCCGGCAGATAAATCCAGCTGAGGGCGGGCGTCTGGGACACTTCACATGAAGTGAACATCTAAACCAGACTGTGGACTTTTGATTTATCAAATGTTACATTCTGAGTATAAAAAGAAGAATGAATGAATAGCAGGATATTTAACACAGCGATGTCTGTGACTGCGACATTATCCCATTAAATCACCAAAATATCCTCCTCAAAATGACATATTTATATTTAATACCTCATTCATCCCTCTCTACAACCAGCGTTACTATTTATTTGATCAAATATTGTGAAACAGAATCATATGAAATCTTGTTTGGGCGGAACATGACACCGAGAAGAGCCCGTTACATTTTGAAGTGGATCTGATACAAGAATTTTCTGGTTCTGGGACTTAACGATTTTTTTTTTTTTTTTATATATGGTATTTTTTTTTTATTTTTTTTTTGCTTATTCTGCTATTGTAATGGAAGAAGCACTTTCCAGCTTGAGACTGCCAAAGGTTCACCTCCAGTTCCAGGGCAGAAACACTCGGCCGTGTTATAAAATGATGATTTCACTCGTGACAATGTGTGTGTGTGGACACGATGAAAAAGGTTGACGACACTCGATATTCTGCCAAAGTGGAATATTAAGAACTCCAATTCACAAAAGAGGCTGAAGTACAGAAAGAGAACGAGGAAGCCGAGTCTGAGGGTCGATTCTACTCATATTACTTTGTAGGGAGGATGCAAAAAAAAAAAAAAGAATACCAAGAATATTAACACAGTATTTTATTGGTCATTCATAAAAATGTGCATCATGGACTTTATGAGTTTTGTTGGTTTTTACATTCAATTAAAATTGATGAACCTTCATCAAGTTGTTGCCTCTCTGATGAAACGCCACAATGCGGCTGAGGAATGACCTCGCCGGTGCTGCGATTTCAAAGCATAGCGAGCCAAAAAAAATGTTTCTCTCCAATGTCCACGGCAGATAATCAATAGCTGAGAACTCTGAGGGGCCAACTCCAATCAACTAATTGAGATCAATGGATGGCGGAGAGCACAGGGGCAAAATAAAGTGGCTGAATGGAGCTTTAAATTGAGATTATTTGGAAGCCCCGCCCACCCTCGGGGGTGTTCGCATCGTTTACAGCCCATTACTCTATGACAGCGAAACCTGGCCTGGGGGGCCCACGTACAGTCGGGGGCCCGTCCGGTCCGGAGAGAAACGCGAACGCCACACCAGTTTGTGTATAACAAGTCATAATGTGTCGTTGATGAACTGGCGGACGCAGCCTGGTGGATTACAGCGAAGAGCCCAACAAAGGCCATCGCCGAGTAATCACATTAGGCCTCCGGCTCAGGGATAATAAAAAACACTCCAAGGAAAAGATTGGGAGGGACGTAATCCAATTTGCCCATTTGGCAGCGGCCCAGCCTCGGCGCCCGTGCAAATGTAGCGGCAATACCGTACGCCAAGACGCTTCGCAGTGTACGACTCCAACGCGAGGAATTCCTGACAAGTGGAAACGTCAAATCAGAAGAACAGATGGGTGTATGATGGGTGTACTTGGGGGCTACCCGTCGATTCGTGTTTCTGTCTACACCAATCGCTGCAACACTGAGCACTGAGAGCACACACACACACACACACACACACTCACTTTAAACCCAATCGATGTTATATTTGATAGTATATCATGATGTAGAGATTTTCTCAATACCAGGTCCTCAGATATTATGTGTTATGTCAATTTAATGAACATTTCATTGAATTTGGGTTATTATCAGAGAGACGTTGTAGTATAATGAATGAATAACTAATAAACCGTTCATAAACATGTCACTTTTCGCCGTATTGACTGTTCATAGTTATAATGGATTCATATTGGCCAATGAAGAACAAGCCCTCGTTCTAAAAATACTGTCAACAATAGACTGAGCTCTCCCACTGAAGTGCGGTCCACTTTACATCCTCACGTAACTTCTCCGACACCTACTAAATGTATAAAAGCAACAAATGACAGCTGAATAATTCAGCCCACTCTCTCTGGCTACATATAAGCCCGACAACTTTGGCCGACAGCATGGAGGATGACAGGGAAACAGGGACAGATGGAACCCTGGGATACGGTGTTGACTAATGGATCAAAGAGTGTGTGTGTGTGTGTGTGTGTGTGTGTGTGTGTGCGTGCAGCAGCAACACAAAGAAAAGAAATGCCGAGAAATGAGAGCAGGGGAGGAAGCGTCATGGCAAATCACGTTGAATGTTGTCCACCGTATTTTTTTGGTCGACGTTCCCCGCAGAGGCTTTTGTTTGATCTTGTTCTTTTGTGTCGCGCAGACAGAGTGGTGGGTCCCCGCAGAGACGAAGGCGACTATTTACCACTAATTGCTTTCCTCCTTCAAAACATCACACCTTCTCCCTTCATTCAGAGGAAAAAAAAAACGGAAACTGCCTCTTAACTCACGTCAAGCTGTGTTTTATATATATATGCAGTTAATAGTGTGCGTGTGTGTGTGTGTGTGTGTGTGTGTGCGTCTGATAATTAACGGCGGTAATTAAGGAGGAGGTGAGTAAACGACGTGGTTGTCGAGGGAACATCTGTTCCTGCAGGAGAAGTGGGTCACGGTGGAGGAACCCAAGCAAAGGCGGTGATGATGATGAAGATGAGGAGGAAGAACCCCGCCCCCCAACGCCAACCCCACTTAATTAATAAATGACGCTATCAGGCGCCATATTTGCTCAAAAGATGGATCTGTTTGCTTTTTCCGCTATTTATATCCATGCACTAAGGCCCCAGCTGGCCCACTCCGTCATGGTCAGGTATGTTGGTGTGGCCAACATAGAATTCAATATTAAACCATAATTACATGTTTATTTACGACCTAAGAAGTTGTAGCGACATATTTTGACCATTTCTTTCAATAAAGGCGAGGATGGATGAAGCTTAATGTTTATAAAAGTGAAATTTAAGGTAAAACCACAGAAAATAACCAAGAAAATATAACCCAAAGAATTTTTTTTTTTTTTGACTACAAAAACCTGGGTGATCTGTTCAAATATAGATAAAAGAAAAACAAAACAAAAAAACGCAGGAGCATCTGCATTGAGATTAATGAGACTATTATCATAAAGGAACCAATTATAAAACATAAAAAAACAGGGTAAAGTTGTTTAATTTAGTCAATAAAGGGATGATTTATAAATGAATCATTCAACAGGACAATGGATTTTTTTGTTATATCTTTTTTTATCTTTTGGCAGAAATCGTTTTGCGAAATTGGGCTGACCATTGTCTACCAGCAATCTCAGCCACCGGTATGAAAACTTTAAAACTCCAGCTTCCCGAAACTAATATGCTGCTCACACAGCCAATGGTGAAATCAGTTTGTTACATTTCAAATTTCATAAACGATTAAAATTGGCTAAAAAAGACAAAACAGGGGATAACTTTGGTTAAACTTGTTTTTTTTCCTCTCTCTCTCTCTCTCTCTCTCTCCGTCCTTGGCTCGCCCTGCAGTCTCACACCAGAGCTGGAGATGAGTGGGTCTGTTTGAGAGGAAATTGAACATTGCGATTCCGCAACCAGACAAGAAAAGGGTCTATGTCGAGGACGTGCTGGTAATCAGAGTTTCGGGGATGGTGTGAATGCAGATGTGCAGTTTGGAGGTCGAGCCTTTAACATCTGCATTCCCCAAGACAAAGGCAAACTCATTTAGCTGCATACATTTAAAAAAATATATTATATAAAGGCAAACGAAAATTAAATTTCTCCTAATATCCTTTTTTTTTGAATATAATTTCACAACATAATTGTCCTTAATGCAACGCTGTAAGCCAGATGAAGAAATGTATTACTGAAGCTGAGCTGCTATTACTGGAATTTGTAATTATGTGCAGTCACTGAGCATTTTATTAGGAACGGCTGCGCGCCAGTTTATTCGGTAGATTATCCAATCAGGTTGCAGCAGTGCAGTGAGTTAAAACCTGCAGATGCTGCAGCTTCAGGAGCATGAGTTAAAATCCCCAGAGATGATTTTTTATTTTATTTACCCCCCCCCCACACACACACACACACACACACAACCTGCATGAGGTGTGATGTGAACACTGATTGTGACATGATTGTTGGTGTCGGAAAGCCGGTTGGAGTGTTTCTAAAATCCCCCGAGATGTTCACACATCTTCTTTTTTTTTTTTTTTACGCGGAATGGAGTGATGGAAAAAAAAAAAAAAAAAAAAAAAACAAGCAGCATGTCTGAGTTGATAAGAGAGAGGTCAGGGACCAGTCCGTTATCCAGTCGGTTGATAATGCTGGATAATCAATGCCACACAGTAGATCCATCTGTTAATATTATGGGATGCAGGCATGTCAACATGACACAAAATCTCCTCTGGAGCGATATTGATGAAAAGTGTGCGTTTTATATATAGCGCACAGGCAATGAGATAGAAAGTGGGACACACACAGTGTAAACGGTGCACCTGGGAAAATTGTGTGTTGACATTACATGTTAATAGAGAAAAAAAAAAAGTCGATCCTGTTTAACATTCAACAGCAGAATGAAAAGAAAGAGCAAAAAAACAGCCACTCATTTTATGGGTCTGCACTTATCTTGTTTAAACATCCACCTCCACAATTGCCGTTTCATTATGAGCACACTCCCCACACGGCCGTCGGAAAATTGGTTTATCCAATGTGCCCGAATGAGGGGTGAAAACCAACTACTCTGCACTCGCTGTAATAAAAATAGAGGAGAAAGGAAATGATGAGAAAGTGAGATGAGGCTGTAAAAAAAAACAAAAATACATATATTCAGGTGCATTGCATAGCAATGTAGGCGAGGAAGAAAAGAAATGGGAGAAAATTTACATTCCCAGGTCTGTTTGTCATTGACAATTGTGCTGAGGAGAAAGAATCACAGAGAGGGAAATAAAATATGTATTTTCTTTCTCAGGGAACTGGCAAAACGCTGGAATTGGACTTCCGGATATAAATATTAAACAGAAAGATGGCGATAGGATGAAAATACGAGGAACCGGAGTTAGGATGAGGATGCGGGGATGAGCCGGTGCAATATTGAAAGTCAACACTTAGAACCAAGGTATTATTATATTCCACCACTTGTACTATGGTGGCGTTTTACAGTTTTCTTCACCTGTGGCATCTTTCAGCTCATTTTTTGGTTGATATTTGAAATACACCTGAAAAAAAACCTCCCATTAAATTTTTTTCCCCCTCCACTCCTTGAATCCTTTTATTTCACATTTTTCTAACCTCACCCATCTCACACAATCTATTCATCGCAGAAGCAGCTCTTTTTCTTTTTTCTTTTTTTTTCCCTACATGGATTTGTTATTGTGCACTTTTTTTTTTCCCATGCTCCTCTGTGTTTCTGTCAGGTTAGCAAGAGCGGCCGTATCTTCCACGCCGTGTCGATAAAACGTTAAAAACGCGAGGCGGAGCTCTAATCGATGGCACAAGCCGGAGTCCACAGGTAGCTTTATTACCACTCCTGACAGCTGTGCGTTTTTGTTGTCTCTCTTTTGTTCCATTACGTACCTTGACAGTAATGATCACCCTGTCACCATGGTGAAAAAAAAATACATATAAATATATATATATATATTTATATCTAATCATAGTTTTTATGTAGCTATGCAAAAACTTAGAGGAGACAGTTTCTAAATAAAAATAAATCAAAAGTCAATGGCAAGAGAGTGGAGACTGTGGGTGTACCTGCACTGTTGTGTACACATGTATAAGTGTGTGTCTGTGTGTGTGTGTGTGTGTGTGTGTGTGTGTGTGTGTTTGTGAGTGTGTGTGTGTGTGTGGGTGTGTGTGTGTGTGTGTGTGAGAGTGAATCAAAAGCCGTATGCGCAGGCCTGCAAAGAGCTGATAGCTGACCCATCAAGCGTGGCTCCACCTGAAGGAGACTTAAAAAAAAAAAAAAAAACTACCCACATCAGAAAAGAAGCCCCGGTGGAGAGAGATTTCTAAAGTGCAGCGCTGCACTGTGCACATCTGAAAAAGCCACGAGCACACACCTCAAAATCCTCCGCCGCACAATGGGCGCACAACAAAAGGCAGAGCCGAGGGCAGAGGGAGCCGCCGACGTCCTTCACTCTGCACTCTCACCGGCCTTTCATGCTCATACACACCGCACGGATCCTTTCACACACACACACGCTTGCACACACACTCAAACGCACGCACACACAAACACACACACACATAAAAACGCAAAGTCACACTGGCAAACACACACACACGCACGCACGCACACACAGAAAAAACGCAAGCACATACACACACACCTGATCTGAGCAGATCAGATGGACCGAGCTCACCTCTGACAGCCGGAGTCACAGAGGCAAAGATTCACATGAACCAAGATTTGAATCGTCTTCCAAACACACGTTTTTTTGTTGTTTTTTTACTCTGACGAACAGGTCCCCTGTTTTTTTTCTTTTTTCTTATTCTCTGTGCTCCTATCCACTTGCTCAAGATGTACATGCCCTTCACACAAACAACACCAACGGCAGGAAGTAGAAGGTGAGGTGGCAAAACTGGTCCCAGTTCAGCCTTCAAATAATAATATTTAATCATACACAGTGTATATTCTTTTTTGGTATATTCTTTTTCTTGGGTGCAATTCAGATTATGGAAACAGTGTCGCCTGGTGTGTTTTTCACAACCACGGCAATCCCAAGCCCCCAATTTGCCAAATGAAGTGCAACTCCGTGTTTTCCTGATTTTCCCAGTGACGCTCCACGTTGGAAATCCCATAATTCCACCTCTCTCTTTGCTGTTTTGTTTTTTTTTGCGTGGCAGAGAAAAAAGGACTCGTCGCTATTCTCTCTTGATTTCATATTTAATTCTTCACACCAAAGAAAAAGAAGCGCGCGGTCGTATGACAGAGTGGATGATGGCCACGATAGACTCCACTGGCACTGATGATAAATTCACGAGGGGAACATTTACAAGCACAAGACAGTAGAGATGGAGTGTGTCGGATAAAAAAGCAAAGTGGGAGAGTTATGCTAATTTAATGAATACAAAACGCTGTCTGGAAGGGAAACGTGTGGGTGAATATTTTATTTTCATTTCATTCTTTGGTCTTTTATTTTCCAATCCATGCCGGTCCCACATGGTATCATGCTGGGCTACTTTTTTTTTTTTTTTTTATAATTTTTTTTATAACTATGTTATCAATTATTTTTTTGCTTTTACCTTGACATTTTCTATTATGAGATAGTATGAAGTACTTTTTGTCTCTTCACTGTTGGTGACCTCGTGCCTATTTACCACGTTATTATGACATCACACTGCATCTATTTATCTTTGCAAACGTGTCTTTTGTACATCGACACATCCTGCATCGCATTGTGTTTATTCACTGAGTTTTTTTTTGTTTTTTTTTTACCACATCTTATATGTGACATCTTTTTAATCCTCATTGTTGTTTGTTCATGTTGTGCGTTCCTCAGCGTCTACACACACAAAGGGCTTTTTTCCCTTGTCTGATCCGGAGTGTGCGGCTCTAAAACTGCTTTCATAAATAACAAATCCAGCGAGGAGTATTCACTGCGTCTTTTTTAGTATGTTTACTGAGCACATCTCGGGAGTCGAGCAGCAGCATCCTGGATTCAACAGTTGTTGTCATAAATAGTTCATCCCACAACACGACTCAAACAGCGTCTCCGGGGCTGACAAATACAAAGAGGGAACCTTTTATTCTCCTTCTGAAATCAACATCATGTAATAACGCATGTAATAAAATTTTTTTCTCATGTGCGATTAATGTTGTTTTAGTGTTTTATGTTGTCTTTCGAATTTTTAAAGCTTAGTTTTTTATTTGTATTCATTTTTATGCTTCGCGTAAAGCGCCTTGGAGCATTTGTTAAAGCACGCTGTGAATTAAATGTATCGTCATTATGTTACTGCCAATAAATGTTGTCTAGTTGTAGTTTTGGAGTTTGAACTTGGAACTTGATGGCCTTTTATAACGTGGAGATTATTACAAATGAGGCTTTTCTAACTGATGAAAGGAGAAGAGAGAGAGAGAGAGCAAGAGATAATGAGAGAGAGAGAGTGACTTGTTCTCTGTCTGAGCGTAAACACTGGAATCACCAGGGAGACGCGGCGGCAGCCTCTCAACAGATGAAAGGGAGATTTCTGCCCGGGTTTAGTGTGAAGCTTTGCATCATGGGAGTTTGAACAGCCGTATTCCCCTTTAACCTGAGGGGCGGGGGGGGGTGACACCAAGGGTCGTGATGTAATAACTTTGTGATGATGTAAAAGTAAATGGTATTGAGAGTCATTTCTGATTCATGGATTCAGCCGTGTTGCCGTGAGGATTGTCTAAAAAAAAAAAAAAAAAAATTAATAAAAGCATGTGAATCCACTCGGGACAGGTGTCCATTGAGCGCCACTGATTTTATTCTGCTGTCACTTCATTCACATGTATCATCCTGGGAGATTTCAAACTGCATCTGCTTCAGCCTGCCTGCTGTTCATCTAGGCTTTATCACTTTATAATAACCCAAAAAATCAACACAGCCCCACGCAAACGAATAAAAGTGTTTTTTTTGTTTTATTAAATTCTACCATTCTGATTAAATTAATACTACAACAAAGTTGTGTGAAGTACTACCATAAAATGTAATTCAAGATTAGGCTACTTTAGGTCATACTTCCTGCCAATTTTTTTTTTCCATCGGATAGATTAGTATCGTTTTTTTATTCATTCGAGTATCCCGTAATCAATAATGGTATTGATGGACTTTTAATATGAATAAAAAATATGATTAGAGTGGAGAGCGGTGAGAGTGGATAATCCTTGATTTTTAAATCTCTCCGCAGGGTTTTTAACTCTTTCTTATATAGTTCAATATTAATAATGCCATAGCATTGAGTCAAACCATAATATGCTGATATCTGCAAATCCAAATTTTGAGGCTCACATATCAACACGGTGCGTCCCATCACTGATAAGTGAGGAAGGCGCGTGAATGATAACATTTAAATCATCATCACACACACACACACACACGCTGAATCCCTTTTCCTCTGGTCAACGAGATCTCCACAGACCACCCTGCAATCTCATCATCTCCTCCAATGTTTTTAATCCCGCGACCCCGATCTATCGGCCCCTCCAATTTCCTGCCTCTCCAAGAGGCAATCACAGAGTGCGGGGGGTGGGGGGGGGGCGGGGCATCCTAATAACCATTTGGTGGGATGCATTGAAAAAAGGCAACGCGTTACAAGGATCTTACATTAGATTGTCATCCTTGAGTGATGTGGAGCACTCGCGGTGGCTCCGGCACAAGGGCAGGGGGTGGGCGGAGCTATGACCTTGCTCTTATGGCATCGCTGCAGATGGATCACTGCGACCGCCGCATCCATTTGCCTAACTCCCACTGACGGAGATGTAACTCATCCTCTAACAAGAGTGTCCTCTGTGATTAACGCTGACCATCAGGCCCTAAATACACACATTCGGGATTATTACAAAACGATGCAGCCCACACAGTCGAAAACGGATTTTACGCACTGTGTATCGTGCCAACACAACAGTCGCTTTTTATTTCAGTGCAACATGACTGACAGCTGCTGTTTGACGTACAGTTGCTGCAGCTCTGAATACCTGCTCGCCGATATGCATTTATTCCCTCTAGCTGCTCCAGAATTTCACCCACAAATGATTCCATTGTTTCGAGTGTGTCGTCCCCCACTCTGACAACATTTAAAAAAAAATTAAATCCCTGCAACAATTACAACTACAGCCATAATTACAAATACAAGTCAGAGAAATAGTATAGTTACTTTGGCGTGTATGTCGATGATGTCGTTCTCTTTGCATGCCTCCGTCTTCGTTGCTTTTACAGCGCACTACATGGAGCTCATATCGATTCCTTGTCGTGCAATGTAAACCTCTAATGCAGAGTACAGTTTGTAGAAGATTAAGTTGAGTATTGGTGGAGGTGGGGAAAAAAAAAACAAAAAAAAACAGAAACTGGCAAGCCACTAATAGCTTTCAATGACTTAACAGCTTTCCTTTTCACAACTGGATGCTCTGCTGTGCACACACAGCTGCGGAATGAACGGGGGGAAAATGAAGTGCTTCTCTTTACAGCGCTCTGCAAAGTTTAGCCCGTGGCTACGGTCTTGTGCTCGACTATTTATTTATTTATTTCGTTTTTTTTTTACCATTGCAATTAATGCTTTGAAAAAAAATCCAGGAAGAGCTCTCCTCCTCCTCCTCCTCCGAAGGTGCAGGAAGTAATGAACAAGGCCAAAGGGTAAAGATACACGTGTTTATGCTAATGACGCCTATGCATAATGTAGTGTGGTGCGCGGCATAGTTGGAATTAATTACCCTCTCCTTCACGTGTCCTTCACAAATATGTCAGACATTTCTACCTCTTCTTTTTTTCCCCCCCACATGTGGTTAAGCATGCGAGAGGCGATTTGTCCGAGGCGGAGAGGCAATAAACCGACAGGCCTCGCCGCGCCAACACGGTCAGCCAGCCCAGCCATTCATAATACACCACCAAGGCTCATTATTAAAATCTAACCCCTGTGCATAAGGAATTTAACCTGCACAAATTTCAAATAGGAGCTAGGGGCAAAAGCGAGGGAGGCTACTTCTTAGCCGTTCCTCCTGGAAACTGTCCTGGCATTGACAAATGCGCCCTAATCAATCTCTGCCATGGGCCCAGACAGGGACTGGAGATAGAACTGCGCGTTATTGAACCGCGGTGGAGTCTGGCTCAGCTGAGGCAGTTGAGGGTATCGAGCCGTCGGTCGATAGCATGCGGCCGAACCTTCGCCGACGCTTGTTGTTGTATCTGTTTTTTTTGGAGCTCTCTACGGGGAGAGAGAGAGAGAGAGAGCGCTATCCGGCCTTGGCTCTGGCCTTTGTGTGCTCAGGTGGGATTCACGCTCGCTCGGGCCGCGCACACCGCAGGAAGCTTCCCATTAAACCAGAAGGAGACTGACGGAGTAATCACAACACGCCGTGTCACAGCTCACGGCCGTATCAATACCGAAGCCAATTGAGCTGTAGACAGATTTAAGACCTGTATATATATTGCGCTCTAAAGAGAGACACACTTTTGAAATGTATAGTGTATACACACACGCACACACACACATCCTCCTGCATAGTGTTTAAAAGCTGACTATGTATAATGCAATGTAAACACCTTTATAGATTTAAAATGAAAACAATACATTTTGGCTAAAAGTGCGTCAAGAAACCCTCAAGAACAAATTGGACACGATATGAGTCCATTTAAAGGTGCTAAAAACGACTTGTGCCCCCAACAGTTGAAATCTAATGACACACAACCCTCATCCATTTGCTAATTATTAAATATGTGGCACATGAATGGCATCCGCCTCTGCACAAACCCCCCCCAGCGCTCCCTCTCCATCTCAGCCTCTTCCGTAGCTCAGACGTCTTATTAAGTTCTAAGATAAGCTCGGCGACCCCGGCGCTCCTCAGTATCTCAGAGGGCGCTGGCAGGTGAAGGAGAGGAGATTGAACAAAGCTCACCCCAGGGCTTCTTCAGCCGGGTGATGAACTCACTCTTCTCTCCCTTTCACAGCTTCTCCGTGCAGGCCCAGATTCGGAACCCCTCAGGACCTGGGCGCGCTAAAAAAGGTTTCTATAGGGCTGCGTACACAGTGGAATATACTGGAATAGAAAAATTCACCTTTTGGGACTAATACGTTCCATCAGACGAGGAGTCTGAAGAGAGAAAAAAAAAAAACACTGATTGCTTTTTGAAGAGGAACTCCACAATAAAGCGAGAATAAAGATCTGGAAGTGAACTTTTCATGCGTCTCACACCAGTGAGATGCATTGATTCCTCAATGTTAAAACAAAACACACATACATATGCTCACGTAACCTCTCAGCTCTAAAACCTCTCTCGGTTGGGAATCTCACAAAAAGACAAATGGCTGTTTGATCAAAGGTCCAAAGCAGCGAGGTTCACGCGTCCCCGACAAAGAGCTGCGGTGAGTTACGACTCGTGTCAGGAACATAAAAAAAAGCCAAATGACTGAGGCGTTTTTTACACAACCTCGGAAAAAGGAAAACCTTGAAAGGAAAATGCTGCCTTTTGTTTGCCCTCAGCCGACTGCTGAATGATTTTTTTTTTATGCTTTGTGCTGCAGTCACAGTTTTTCTCATTCAATGCACCCGCGTTGTGTAAATATAACTCATGCATTAGTCTCAAAATGAGGTGTGGTTTGTTGCTATCTTCAAGCTGCGGAGAATGATGGCGCGATTGATCAACACAACTGCAATTTTAGGACAAGCGCACAACTGGTTACACACGCAGATAATCTGCTTAAACGCACTCCCTCCACAGAGTCTTACAACCTGCAAAATCCTCCACTGCAACAGCAATCCACCCGGGTGCAACTGCACCTGGCCTTTCTAATGGAACGGCGAAATGGCACTCTGATTAAATCATTTCATATTGCACCCAAAACAGCCATTATCAATTAAGAGATTAAGATTTTTTTTTTTTTTTTTTTTAACCGTGCACCAGATGCCACCCGAGACCTTTCATTTTCACAGGCAAACTCAAAGTTGAGTGCACCTGCGCCATGTTCTTTGAGCCATAATCAGCTATTTCTAGTCTTTTTCATCCTTGCTATTAAGAAACAGTATTTAGAGATGTGGACCATTTAACGTAATCAAGTGGGTTGTATTTCTGTCCTGAAATCCCAAATCGCAGCATGAATGTTTAGCATTTTTGACCACAGGCACAAAACAGGCATAAGTATGCACAGCTGGGCACAGCATGGCCTCATTTGTCTGTGGGAGAAGTATTCCTAATTACTTATTTATATTTGCATTATTGGGAGGTATGCTTATTCAACAGATATTGTATATATATCTATATAGATAGATATCTATATAGATATACATAATAAATAATAATAAAAATTAGACGGTTCATGCATGTTTAGGGACGGAAACACAACATCTCTGTTATTATTATTATTATTATTATTATTATTATTATTATTATTATTATTATTATTACTACACTATTATTGTTATTATTAATATGACAGTATTATTATTATTTGTATTATTATCCCTAAAAAAACAATCATAGTTCAATTTCCGAACTAAAAATATAACCATCAACTATCGGAAACAGTTTAAACTCAATCCCTCGTATCCCTGCGAAATCTGGCTTATCTCGTACGGCAAGACACTGAAACGAGGAACCGGTGAGTCTCCGGGGCTAATGAAGACCTCTGAAGTAGATGAATGAGTTTGATTACGGGATAAGACAAATTAAGAGCCATCTCTGGGTGTATTCAAAGCTCAGACGGACCTCCCGGGCCCACCTGACACCCTGTGATGCATGTCCGACATTATTTAAAATTCCACACATCCAGAGGAGGGAACCTTCTTTCCTTTTAGGTAATAGACGCTGAGAGACGTTTTAAAACCGAGACACATTTAAAGAGGTCCATACACAAACCGGACAGATAATCCATGAGCAATTACTCAACCCGCCGCAGCATCCGGACACCGGAGTCAATTTTAATAATGAAAGCAAACAGCAGATGAGAGAGAACTGCAATCTTTCTCTTTTTTTTTTATCCCTCTCATCTGCTCTATTTATCTTTTATTGTTTGATTTATTTATATCTGCTCTCTCTCTCTCTTTCCCCTTCATTATCATCTAATGTTATTTGATGTTCCTTGACTTTTCTTGACCTCCTCTTTTTTTTCCGATTGTCTTTCTGGCCTCTCTGTTCCTGACATTCCTGACGTTCCAGGAATATTAATACTTCATGATTCCGCAAAACCCCAACAATATGTATTTTTTCTAAAAAATATAAGTACTTTGTAATATCTGTTGCTACCATGCAAACGTCAGTAGGTCAGAGGTCAAATGATTCCCAGGGACACGTCAAGCCAACTTTCACCCGAACCCATGTTAAAATAATCTGGTTAGAAAAAAAAAAATCCAAACATATAGGCAATATTTGGGAGCATCTCCCTCGCCGGTGAAAAACGGTTCCATGCTGCCAGCGAAGGTTCAGTCTTTAATGGCTACAGAACCAAAGACATGAAAAGAAACCAGAGCACTTTCCTGTCCTTGATCTTCCGGAGAAAAAAAAAAATCACTGCTATTCACTCTTTCTCTTTTATTCACCTTCCGTACCTTCATTGATTTCTCGCAGTAAACCCGTACCGCCCTTGTGCTCATCATCTCCTTTCATTTTCATCATCACATTAGGCCTACCCCCCTACTTCTCTTTTCCCTTAACAGGTTCCCTCCCTCCTTCTCTCTCTCTCTTTCCTTTTCCATGGCCCTTTCTTCTCCCCATCAGTGACAGGAAGCAGCTGCGAGACATCGTTGACGATGATTTGCAGCCGCGTAGCCATTTTTTTTCCTAAATATATTGGGCCGGGCATCTGGAGGTTTCGGCTGGCGTAATGGCCATTGTATATTTTATGAGCAGCAGGAAGCAAAAGCTCCCGGAGTTAATCATGCGAACGAGGCGGTTTTTTTTTTCCAGGTGCGAGACAAGGGCGCTACTTAAATCATCACAGGAGCCTCGGACAAAAAAAAAAAAAAAAGGTCAGACGCCTGGAAACGACACTGAGAGCGGCGCGGTGGAGAGAGTGGCTGTAATCATGTGGAGAGCCCCCACCATTGTCTACAGGCCACACAACATTTGTGGAGGTGACACCCCACACCTACTCCGGCACTTTCAAAGCCCTTCGTGTGGCCACGTGGGATTTCATTTTCTAAAATGGATACAATTCTGAAAACGTATTTAAAGCTTGACAAAAAAAAAAAAAAAAAAACACTTTATTCAGTACTTTGTAGAAGCAATTACATTGGTGAAGCCTCTCGGGTGAGTCTGCACACGCTGAATGCTAAAAAAAGGAACGGCATCTCAGGTCATGAGTCACGGCTCGGGGTTTTTTTTTTGTGCCACTCAATAGCACGACTCGGAGAGAAAGTGGTGTACAGTTCACTTTCACAAAGGCTCGGCAGGCAGAAGCAGGCGATGGGGGGGCGGGGGGCAAATGGGAGGTGAAGACGTGGCGTGGGCCGGGAGATGAAAGAGGGTAGGAGACAAAAATGGCACAGGAGTAAAGGCCGAAGGTCCAAGAAAAAAAAATAAAAAGGAAAAAAGCTGGTTAAATAAAAAGGCGAGAAAGAAAAAAAAAAACAGGTAAGAAGAGTCTGAGAAGCTACGGTGTGGAAAGAATGGAGGAGTTGGTGATGTGGAAAGAGCATGGAGCGATAACTGAACTGTGAACGGGGTCTGCTTGAATGGAGATTTTAGTTTATTTATTATAATTTTTTATTTATTTAATATTTATTCTTCCCCTGACTCGTGCCGACCCAGAATCCCCTGCAACCATAGGCTTCCACGGGAGATTATTTTTCCCCTCAGGCTCGTTTAGAGTGCTCTTGACGCAGCCAGGCTCACTCTCAGCAGACTTGGTTTGCAAAACATTTAAAAAAAAAAAAAAGAAGAAGAAAATTCAATTTGCCATTTAAGAGTTAATGAATGGAGACTCACAGGTGTGCATGTGCAGACACAATGCATTTCCTAAAACGTACCCCCAACTGATTGCAGCCAAAAGCAATTTGGCCTGATGGACAAAAAGTTAATGTTGACTTTTTTCATATTTAAAGCCCTGAAGCCTTTTCATTGATTTCCTGCTTGAGGTAAAAAAAATATAAAAAAAGTAAAAAATAGAAAGGCCAAAAAAAAGAACAACCTTGGAGACCCGGAAATAATAAAAACAATTATAAAAATTATAAAAAGTGATGGGTTTGTTTTGGATTCTTACCTGGACCTCCACTCCGTAGCCCAGGTAGACGGTGATGACGTAGCTGCAGTCCACGGTGGAGGTGAAGGCCGAGCCGGACTGTGGAGGAGCTTCTATATATCCCTCCGGTCCGGTGAGGTTCAGCTGGCAGGGAACTGCAGGGATCAGACACTGAGATCAGAACCATTGATATATACAGTACGTATATATCTCATTATATATATACAGTATATATATATATACTGTATATTAGGGGGGTCCTTCTTTAATAGAAGAAAAATATATTTTTGAGTTTCTATTCTCTGACTCCCCAAAAACTTCCATCTGTACTCTGTAGGAATACATTTCTTTTTTTCAGTGCATTGGGGTACCTATGCTGGACAGGAGTACCCTAACCCTAATCATAAACCCTTAACACTTAACCATAATAAAATAATGTTTTGAAATTAAGTTTCTTTCTGATATGTTCTACGTTCAGAGAAATTAAACAATCATCGTTTCAGGATATAAGGAGAGACCAGTTGGAACCATCAGAACCGCTAGAAACATCAGAACCATCGGAACCACCAGAACCAGAAGAACCATCAGAACCACCAGAACCATTAGAACCACCAGAACCATCGGAACCGCCAGAACTACCAGAGCCACTGGAACCATCGGCACCATCAGAACCATCACCACCAGAACCACAGAAACCACCAGAACCATCAGAACCACCAGAAACATCTCAACCATCGGAACCACCAGAACCATCTGAACCATCTGAACCACCAGAACCATCTGAACCATCGGAACCACCAGAACCACCAGAACCATCGGAACCACCAGAACCATCACCATCAGAACCACCAGAACCCTAACCTTAACACCAACCCCAAACCCCTAACCCCTAACCCCTAACCCCTAACCCCTTCTGCTAACCCTAACTTTAAGGCTAACTCTAACATTAAACCCTAATCCTAGTGAATGTGCGGAATTGGACTTGGGACTGTGGTACCTCTCAATCAGACCCCTCTTCAGAAGTAGAAAAAAAAGTCCACAGTTGAGAGCTTGTGGTTGGTTGGATGGTTGCACAAACAGAAGACCAAGTTTGGTGAAAGCCGGAGAGAAAAATGAGGCGAGGAGAATGTGACGTCTGAGTGATTTTCATTCAGAATCCGTGAGTGAGTGATGAGGTTCAGCTGAGGCCGCGCGACCTTGAACCAGAAAGCAGGATCCCCATCTATATTAAAAGCTGATTTGCCGGAGCTTTGACTCCAGATGCCTGCGCTGATACATGAACGAAAAAAAAACAACAACCTGTCAGTGAACACGGGTTGATCTAAAGAAATATATAAAAAAAAAAAGCAATGCTGCCAGATAAACCCGTTTTCAAATTCACAACTTCAGTTAAGTATTTATTGTATTTCAAACTACACTCAATGCAACTTGGAGAATTGTGCATGAAGCCATTTGGTTCCCAATCGCACTACTTCAGAGTATAGGTCTACCAAATCCGCTCTATACTTTTTCGCGTTGTGTATTTCTCATGATTAGAAAAGGAATCTCCTGAGTTTCCATCGGATTAGACACGAGTTGGGATTTTGAAAGCAGGAAACTGACAGTGTGGGAAAGAGAGGAATGTATCCGGGGGTGGTGGGGGCAGGAAGTCAACGTTAGCCACAGAGGAACGAAGACAAACCGTGAGGGGAAAACCGATCTTCTTCGTGAACTTTTGAGCCTCAGCTTCAATTAGATTTCGCAGCCCGAGTGCTCTCTGACGCGCTGCACACAGATGAGCTGATTAATTAAGCTTCTCCCAATTTGCTCCTCCTGCTAAATCCACCAAGAAATCACGGCTCCGATATTTATTTTCCTCCACGCACAGGGTCCCTGTTTGGTCCTCCCGATGAAGGGGTTAGTGATGCGGCGGATGCCGGCTGTAATTTATTTCAGCCCCATGGCAAATGTGATGGTGAGAGATGCAAATAGATTCGGTATTTGTTGAGGGGTGTGAAGACAGCATGGGCGCACTCGAAAGAGCAATTTGAAAAAAAAAAAAAAGCCTCCTTTGATGGAGTCTCGAGAGGAGACCGGCTCTAGTTTGGTGTTTGGATAAATCTTCTTAAGGATACATTTTAAGGAGATGAAATTTCACGGGCTAATATTACTTTCAGACGAAAGATTAAATACTTCATACACTATTTCCAATATATGTTTTGGGCCTTGGATAAACGGATAAATACGCTGCTGTCGTGGCGCATCACGTCATTTCTGCAAATCTGCCATTCGCCAAGTCCAGAAAAGTTTGGTTGGTCCGCCTGGCAGAGTGTGCTCTTACCTGTGCTTTGCATGGTGGTGATGATGGTGTTGGTGGTGGTGGTGGTGGTCTCCTCCTCGTCATCCTCTGGCCTCCTCACATCGCTCTCCCTGGCGGCCATGGCAAAGAGGACTGAGGAAGCCCTTTCTGGACCCTCTAACCTGGCTGTCGTGGATGCGAGGGCGGGGTCAGAGCCGGAGCTGGCTGCCGATTGGTGCGTGACGAGGGTCTCCTCCCGAGCCTTTTTCTCAGCTCCAAGAGGCGGAGCCCTGGCCGAGGTGGACGGTGAGGTGGGAGGGTTCCCGAGGCGTGAGCTGGATCCACCGCTGTCTTCAAAGTAGTTGGGCGGGCCGTGAGGGCCCAGAGGAGGCTGGCGTTGGGGGGGGTTTCTGTAGAGAGGGGGTTGGTGGTGGTTGGGGATGCTGAGAGGCGGCGCGGTGGTGACGGCGGGGAGTCGGCGCTCTGAATCCTGGGTAGTGGAGAACAAACGGGCACGGTTCGCCGCAGGGCCCCCCGGGGTGATGGCTGGGGCGTCCTCGGAGGCCGAGGCTGCGGAGGATGAAAGAAAGAAGGATAATAGGTTGGTTGGGGAGGAATATCGATTCATCACAGGGACTTTTGGCCCAGTAGACGCGGAGATTTCTGGCTCCAATCCACAGCCATGGAACAAAATGCCAATCCTATTTGCAATTGGCTACTGATGGAGAGCAAGGCGAGAGCCAGAAAATAAAAAGTAGCTTATCCTGGCAACTTTCAAGCTTCTCCGTGTTTGACTTATTATTGATTAATTCTATATATATATATATATTTCTTTAATATCTGTTCATCAGGAGATCAATTAATCGCCCCTGACAGAACCTGATGGTGTGGAGGAACAAAAATCCACTTTTTCCCCCACTGTCTTTATTTCAGGCCTTATTTGTACAGTATATTATAAAAAAAAAAAAAAAAGCCCACTAAGACCCTGATGTAGTTCAACTCATTTAACTCTTCTTCTCTCTTTAGATTCAATTTCAACCATATACCAACGAATTCTGCGTGTACATTTTCCATACGGCTTTACAACCACCTTACTGAAAGGAGGAGACCGTCCACATTTCAATATATTAGTCACGGTTCTCAAATACCGTGTCGCGGATTTATCGGCCTTGAAATTTCACTTTTTTTCATCTGCCAAAGCCGCGTCCGTTTTTTTGACAGCAGAAAATATAACTCCATAAGCAGTGAATAAATCTGAGCCACGGTCACGCTGCTTCCACTGTGCTTTCGGCCCGACGCAGGGCTGAGAGAAAGCGTCTCATCCCACTGGACCGGAGACGGGGACGCTCACTCCATAAAACGCACTCTCTCCGTCCTTTCCGTCGCGTCCTCACCAGGAAGGAGTGCGTTACCGCCGACCCACCACCCGGGTGTCAATCAGCACACAAAATGAAAAGGCTCTCCAACATTACAATCCAAACGAGTCCCCTAAATTGCTCACTTCACCTCCTCCACCTCCTCCACCACCTCCTCCTCCTCCTCCTCCTCCTCGTAACAAGACTTAATATTCATTCCTGAGGAGATTTGATGAGCCGCTATAATTCTCCTCCCAGTCCAATGATCAGCGCTTCCCTTACCCAGAGTGCACCTGTGAGATCTAATCTGAGAGCCCTTCAGGAGGCTATCATCCGCCCAGGGAAGTCTTATGTTTCTTTAACAATGCTTCATTTCCACCATAATGGCTCCCGCTCTCCGCCGGCTAATAGCTATCTGCTTCGAACAATCAGGGTTTTATTGTACGTGTGCCACTTCCCACCCAGATCCTCGTTTTTCTCCGACGCACACACACACACACACACACACTGGCGCAGGGCATCGCACACTATGAATGGAACCAGGCCCGCTGGCAGGTATATGCACAGTGAATATGAAAATGAAGCAGATCGCAGTCAAGTCAGTTTTTGTTGTCAGTGGGAGGAGTCACAGAGGGTTTTTTTTTTTTTCCAGAAATCAGATAAATGTACGTTTGTTGCAGGAGAGAAATGCAATGTGTTCTTGTCTGCTCCAAAACTGGAATCCTTTCTATCTATTCTATTTCTATCAGCGGATGGGGAATCTATTGGTTTGTTCATTTTTTTCTCCTGTATGAGCATGAGCTCAGCTGTTTAGCTTAGGCCTCTGAGCCAAATGAATAAAATTAGTATATACTGTATGCTACAGCTCTGCTCTTATATATATTTGCAGATAATTGGATGTGGCTTTATCTCCCAGAGGTGTAATTACAAAAAAATATATATATATTATAAATATTTAATAAATTCAGTGTTAGTTTTGGCATTATAAAAGGGTGATACCGTGCAGGTTGTATAAAACGAGTCAACATCTACAGTATATGAACACAAACGGAAGAGCCAGCCAGCCTCAGGCCTTTTTCGCACTCTCAGGTAATTTTGAGCTGTTTGCCCCAGGACAGGTGGAACATGGACCCAGCGTGCAACTAAAGGGTCAAAAATGTGAAACAGGGGCTGTCAAAAAAAACTTGGTGGATGTGTTAATTGTGGAAAGTAAATATTAGTCCAAACAGACATTTTATTCAGCTATTGTAAAAGGGGAATTGTATAGCCTTGGGCTATGTGTGTGTGTGTGTGTTTGTGTTTTTGTGCAAGGAGGTTCCGTTGACAACACTGACAACACTTTTTGGCCTCTGATGTGTAATTCTTGGTCAACATCCAGGGCAGAAATCGGGATTTCTTTTATTTCTATTATTATTATTATTATTATTATTATTATTATTATTATTATTATTATTATTATTATTATTATTATTATTATTATTATATTTTATTTTCAGGTAATAAAGGTGATGACATGTTACGTGTAATGCCATATTATAGAGATTGATGCCCCATCCTGTAATTTAGCATTTAAAAATGAAATATGGTGAGAAACAAGTAATATATATTTTTGTATTATTATTATTGAATGCATAAAGTTAAAAATGTATAAGATAAACAGTGATTACTTTGTCATCAAAACATATAGCAGATCTACACACTTAAAATGACGTCCTAATCGTGGAGCCAAACTAAATCCTAAGAAATAAATCCTTGAAGCCACTGAGCCGTAGGCCTGCTTGTGATTGACACTTCAATAATGTATATTAAGATTTTTTTTTAAGCCTAAACTCGTGTTAATGATCATTTTGCCTAAAAGGACACAGTTTGTGCTGTTCCTTTTGTGCAGCACTTTTCTAGCGTTGGTCATACAGCAACGTGGAGAAGGAAAAAAAAAAAGGCCAGGCCGAAAAACAACTTAAGGAACACTTTGATGTTTTTTTTGTTTTTTTTCCTCCGGGCTGTCAGCTGAAAGCCACAGCGGATTTTTTTTTAAGCCTCCCCTGGAATAATCTACGAGTCCAATACAAATCCCTATCATCACAGTTCACAGGAGGAGAGAGAGAGAGAAAAGAAATCCACCATCCGGGTCCAAAGCCCGATCACTGGATTTTTATGTTATTTTTATGTTTTTAAACTCTCTGCCTGGATCCACAGCCATTCAACCACCTGTTCTGGCTTGAAGAGTATTTCCTAGAACATGGAGGTGTGTCGGTGCTGTGATGAGGACTTTGAGGAGTGCGCATGTGCTTCTTGCATACAGTAAATATGATAATATAATAAATATCTCAGCTAAAGGGATGAAGCCGCCCTCCTCCTCCTCCTCCTCCCCCTCCTCCTCCTCCTCACTTGTATCTGTCTCCTGGATGAACCAACCGAGCAATTATTCAGTCTGTACGGCACAGAGCTGCCACAAACGCACCACAAACACACACGAAAGAAAGGCCTTCTGTGCCTCTTAGTAGGCCATCTTTGATTTATACAGGTTCCAGCTAGATTGGCCCACAACTTAATGTGTGTGTGTGTGTGTGCGCGTGTGTGTGCAGAAAAAGAGAGAACAGTAACCACAGAGGGTAAAAGGGGTCGATGGCGTGCTCGTGAAGATAATACCATAGACAATAGAATAGTAGAAGTTTAGAGTAAAAGCGTTTTGGCATTGTTGTCAGGTGGAAAAAAAACAAATCACAACATCGCACTGCGCCAACTGTGAGGGGAAATCACATAGTTCTGGTATAATGAGGATTACTAAACCTGGTCTACTATGCTCAAAAGTGAAAATGTCATCCAGTGGCCATTACAGTGTAAGAAATATCTATTCAAATTCCGTTTATATATAAATGGAAAAGTTACAGATGGATTATTTGTTACGAAGTGGTCATGTGACAATGAACAAATGTGTTTTTTGATATTTATTCTGTGTTAAGATTCTTTGAAATTGAAATTAGTTTCTGCCTTTATTGGATGGAGATTTCAAGATCAGAATCTGAACCGAGAATAAATGTATCCACGCGGAATATTTAGTTTGAGCTTGTTTTGGATTTTTAAGCGGGAAGATCGATCGCATAAAACAACCCACAATCTCACTCTCTCTTAAAAACAAGTCGGGCACTTCATCCCACGTTGCCTGAGGCAAAACGGTCCCCCCATTTAAAATGTCCCTCATTATCGATCGCGCCGCCGACACCCGCAGCCAGGCACGCTGCTTCATCCGAGCTGAGCAGGTATTAGGCCTCGGCCGTTCTAGCCAGGCTCGATGTTTAAAAATAAAAATTAACTCTACGTCACATTAGACTGGACGGTGTTTGGGGAATATGAGATTTATTCTTTTTTTTTTTTTACAGCTAAAGTCATTTATAGAGCGATGTAACTGCAAACAGTGGCTCTCCTGTATATTCTACTCTACTTTTGGTACTTCACTGATTATATTTGCTAATACGTCATTACAGTGTTAAAAGTAGGCCCCTTGAGTACTAATGGGTAATTTTAAGAGGGTCATTTAATGTCAGATGTAATTCATGCCCGTCATATTTCCTATTTTCGCTCTTTCTGTCTGTGCTTTCTTGAAAATGATATTACACTTATTGTAAAAATCCATATTTATCCATATTGTATTTATATGCAGTACGGTTTTAACTGGATTACATTCACACCTAGTATTAATGTCTGCACCCACTGTTGGCGTACATGTAATAAACTGTATATACGTGAAATTGTGTGTACATGTTACTTTACTCTTTGTTGGCTCATTGAAGTTATGTTTAAACACGATAGCATGACTAAGAATCTGAATGCTGTGAGTATTGCTACGACAGCTGTATTAATGGAGCCATCACTACTCCACCTACGACATACCTCTACTCCAGCCGTTATTGTTACTGCGAATACTGCAGTTTTTCCAAGGATGAACAGTGTCATGACTTCCACTGCCACGGCTACTATTACTCCAAGCACCGCGAGTCCAAGGCCTAACGTGGGAATAATGAAGCTCAGTTGAGAGGAACCTGACATTATAATGATGGTATGTTTGAGTGGCCGATATGAATCTTTGGGCCCGTGGGCCTTATTCTGCCTCCCCACTCTGACACCTCTGGAAAAGGTCACTCTCTCCTCGGCGTAATGACCGAGGACAGGGATGATTCCGGGGGGAGGGGGGAGGGGTGGATCAATAGGCGGCTCCAGCCCGTATCAGTGGGGAGCCATTGATCTGCTGCTCAGAGGGTTTTTTTTTTTTTCTTTTTTTCTATCGGCAGATGATGAGAGGGGCACATGCGAATATCTGCAGCAGGCCCTCCTCCGCTCGATAGAACCCTCCCGTACACCCATAATCAGAGAAATGTAGAAAGAAGGTCACGTGTACGACCACCTTTGCAGATGTTGGTCCTTTTGCTAATGTTTGTTGTGTTTCAACATTAAACTTCTCTGCAAATGTCGTCTCTTAGCAACGAAATAAATGTTTTTCCATTGTGACGTGAAATGTCTGTTATGCTTTATGAAATAATATATATATATATATATATATAAATAAGATATATATATATATAAAAATGAAATGCTAACACTGTACCCTACACACCAAATAAAAAAGGGGGGCGTGTCCTCACCCATGTGTCGCTCAGACTGACACCTGCACACGACCACGTCACCGTAGAAACAAAAAAAAACAATGAGTCAATCCATGATTAGAAACTCTGGTGTGCTCACCTCCTACGTCCCGAAAGTGTCTTCCTTCCCCTGGCGCGCGCCGCGCGTTTACGCCCCCGCCCCTTTCGTCACCGCCCTTGAGCTGCAGATTAGCAGCGCCAGCTCTTTGTGAGGCCGCACAAAGCCCGAGCAATTAAAAGCTTTTTCTCTTGTGCTTAACAAGCTCTAATCCAGACATGCTTTTATTGCATTTGATTTCGCTCGCTGCCAGTGCCAAAATAACAAAAAAAAACTAAAAAAAACAGCGCTGAGAGACAGGGACCCTGCTCCGGCTCTAAGTGCAACGGTAATCAGCGAGGAATTCAGACGCAGCTCCCGTCCTGGCGGCTGCTGTCACTTTCCCAGCCCATGGATGGCAAACAAATTAATGTGAAAAAAAACAGGCCTGGAGAGCAGCCTGGATCCACCTATCAAACCACGGCAAATGGAAATAGCTTGGCAACCTCGCGCTTCAACAATGCCAGGCATCGTGATTTAGAGGGGGAAAAAAAGCACTCGCTTGCAGTATCACAATGAAATGCTCTCTGGGCTGGAGACGTCTGACCCAGAATCAAAACATTGAAATAAAAATATGAAAAAAAGTTTATTTCCACCTTCCTCAGTAAACCTTAATTTGCTTAAAGACAAATGGCAGGACAAAAAAAAGAAATCAAAGACGTTTTGTAGATGTCGTATTTGAGCAAATTGATGCTTGTGGGTGTAGTATGGAGGTAAAATAATCTATATTTGCTATCTGCGAGAACCTTAGTGTGCCTCGACATGTCAGAGCCAATGATCAAACATATGCCAAGAGAGAGTAATTCACATATGGAATCATACATTCCAAGAGAGGATTGTTATGTGCACGTCCTTCACTTAAATGTCTGCAAATTGGATTTAAGCTTTAAAATATTTGCATTAAACGGCAAATGGAAAGCGTTTGACTTGTGCAGGTTTTTATTCTGACTCGATAAAGAGCTCATCGCTCAAACTTTTGGCTTCTCTCGGTCTATCAACATCTCTTGGGAGCTAAAGTGCGATGTGCCGATACTATCTTTGACACCGTGGACACAATCAAGCACTGAATAAATCTTGAATTTTCCAATACCCGGCCACCGCAGCTCAGGACATGTGCCAAATGTGGGGACTTGTTATGGATCCAACCTCCTGCAGTTTTCACATTGCCACTTAGAAGTGGGAAAAAAAATGAAAAATAAGTCCCAGGAAAGAACAGATCTTTGGAATACCAGAACGTTTTTTTTTTTACCCTAATAGCTTTTCTTTATGCACTTAAGCCAAAGTCTCCAAGAAGTGAAGTGCAGTGATTTGGGTTTATCATTTTTTATTTATTTTTTTCGCCATCAGAGATACTGTATGACAGCTGTCAACCGATTTCAGAAAGTTAAAATAATAAAATTTACCGCGCTGACCTTTTGACCCCGACAGGACCCTCAACTGCGATCCAAGCCATTCATGTGTGGTTGGCACAGCTCAATAGATTCCACTGCGCATCCTCAGTTATTCATAACTCACCGCCTTCATCCAGTGGCAGCAAATAATAATAGTCAATATTATTCCCCTCTCATTGTTCACCCAGTTGTTGCCCGTGTGTCCCTTTGAAGTGGAAAACAGGGAATCCATTGAGTCACAAGTCACAGCTTCTTATCTGAGAGAGAGCAATTTAATTAAAGTGGCATCATTTGCTCCAATAGAAGACGGTGCCCCCCTTTATGAGCCAACATTACAATAATAATCCCGCTGGAGACGTCCGCTTCCCACCAGAGATATCCCGACATGTCACGGGAAGGGAAGCACAGGTGTAAATACGGGAAGAAATCACTGCGACTCTCTCATAGCCGGCGCTGTTAGAGTCAAAACATGGGGGGAGAAATATCTCAGTGCTCCAAGTTGGTGTAATTATCTTTCATTAAACAAATGATTCATTATTTCATTAACTGACTCTAATGCTCTTATTCACAAGAACCTGTTTACTTTATTGTCTTTATTTGAATGTCATCGTTTCCTGTTTTATTTTGGTACTCACTTGTCTCTATCTTATTTCTAAGGACTCGACTTCCTGCCCGCATGCGTTTTCCCGCTTTTGGGATCACCTGATGCGTCTCACCTGTGTCTGATTGTCTCCTCCCAGTATATCATCTTTTTTTTTTTTTCTCAGTGAGTGTTACAGAGTGTTCTTGACCTCTGTTTGACCCTGGGTCTTCGAGCTCTGCCTTTTTGATTCTGTACCTTCCCCGTTTTTTGGGATTCTCCTTTCTTCTGCCAGTGAAATTGTGAACATTTGAAATTGCCCTCCATAATCCATAAAGACAAGGCATAAAAAGATGTTTTTTTTTTCGATGAATCATATCTGGTGAAGATGTAGAGTCGGATTTCCGGAAATATTACAAAACAAATCATCATTTGAAATAGATCAACAAAATGAACGAGGATGCTAATGTTCACATTGGACTTTTCTTTTTTTTTTTTTTTTTTTAATGGTCATTCTGGAGGCTGTGATTTGTGGGGCCGTTGAGCTGGATACTACTACATAAAAAACCGAGCCGATTTATCGCAGGCCCGTTTTATTACACTGCGTTATATTTATCGGAGTGTACCTAATAAATTGGTGCGTGAACGAGGGTGTGTGTCACGTTGCTCTAGCATTCCGTGATTAGATTTCGGACCAATAGGGGTCTGCCATTATCACACACACACTCACACACACACATCAGTGATAAATGACACATCATTTGCATATGTTATGACACGACTTAATGAGGGACTCATTTAATAGAACACCTTGAGTGAAATCCTTAAATGCTATTCATTGACGATTTTATGGCTCACATTCACACTGACTGAGATTAAAAACTAAAGCGATTTTAAATAGAAATATATTTATCTGCATGGCTAAACGTCCCTAGAAATAAAAATATGCATTTTTTTTTAAAGCACGTGAGTTGTGGAGTTTTTCTCTACGGTAGAATAAGAGGCTGCAGAAAGCCCCTCAGACCTGAGAGCGAGACGGAGGACAACGCCAGGAGGAGACAAATTTGAATGCATTTTTGGAGGGGCACAAAAAATTTCGGACGGCAGAGTGATTACTTAGGCTGGAAGCCCCGAGCTGAGCAATCGGCGGAGGAACGCTGTAAATGCGGAGGAGGTGCCGCCGCTCGTATATAAATGAGACGCTGACAGGCCGCAATCCAATTAGATGGAGAAATATGAGGGGCGGTGAGAGGTGGGACCTATCAGCAGCTGGCAGCTTGGGGTGGGGGGGGCTGCTTACCGACGCACCCATTACACAAATATACATACACACTCACCACAAGCTGTACAAGACCCGTTCCCTCCTATCAGGTTAATATTTGTCTATGTAGCTTAATGCCTTTACAGGGAAAGGCTGATCTTGTACTATTGTATCATAAGGCAGCAGAAAAAATTGAAATAAAAAAAGTGGTAAAGAATGAACAGAATGTGAACTGAAAGGAAAAACAAGCAAATATGAAATGATAACGACAGGGAGATTAAACACAAATAAAAGTAATAAATGCAGAAAATACAAAAGCTAAGGTCGACGTAAACAACTTTTCTCCCTGACGATAGATTTGGCATTGAACAAATTCTCCCACGGATAAATGGAACGAGAACAAGAATAAAAAAAAAAAAAAAAAAAAAAGCAAGTGACCCCTATAAGTTATAAAACCAAGTTGGAAACTATACAGGAGTTTGACGAAATGAAATGAAATGATTCCTTCAACTCACTCAAGGATGTTCAAGGACACTGGCATGAAAAATATATTTTCTTCTTTAATTTGATCACATCAGGACCAAGAGTTACTCATTGCAACACATTGTTCACACAAAGCCAGGGTTACACTATTTCTGTCAAAAAAAAGTCACATTGCTATATCTGTGTGGCTGTAAATAAATCCTGGGCTGAAACTGATGGATAATCGACTCAGATTTTCCTTTTTTTTTATTATTCCATTTTCCATTTTATGAGATGAGAGAACTGATATTTCCGCAGAGCTGTGTACAGAACATTGATTAGCTCAGCACTTCCTCCCTCGCTTAACACCTGAACCCAAAAACATTTGAATACATTTGGTTCGTCAAAATACAGAAATAATGTGTTTATTTTCGTAGGAAGCGTGTTTTAATTCCCGCTGGGAACTTTTGGAGCTTTTAATTCTTCTGCCACTTTATTTTAAATATGAAAGGATTAGGACTTGGAGAGTTTCGAGAGAAGGACACGACTGCGTTACAGTGAAATAAACCCCCACCAAAGTTATTATTATTTAAAAAAAGAGATTCGGAAGAATAGAATTCCATTCAGGGATTCAACACAGAAATCCACTGCCCCTCCCCCCACTGTTTCTCCTCCTTCCTCCGATCCTCCATGGCGTGATGGAGCTGCTGTCATTAAGTCTGCAGAATGGAGTGAGGAAGATGAGGAAAAGAAAAAGCCTGCGAGTCCCAATCTTCACAGTCGCGTATACACGGAGCCGGGCCTCTTTCATCTCCACCCAGACAAAAAACACAAAGATACTATCTGCTCTGCCTGAAAGCCATTAGGAGCCGAGATGGGCTCCTCCAGAGGAACCCGCCGGCCTCCAATCATCAAAGTCCATATGCGCCGCTGTGTTCATTCCACCTGCACCGCTGTAATCTGCCCGGCAACTAATGAGCGGAAATTAGATTTACAGAAGGGATTCGGACCGGTCCAGCGGGGCACGCAATGGCTTATTTTATTATTTGTTGAATCACTGCAAACCACTCGTGATGTTTTTTTTTTTATGATGTAATATGAAAGATGCTCTGAGACTATTTCATTATTATATTATATATCATACATTTTTATGACATTGGCCTGAACCATTCATGCATACAGCCATGTAAACTATGGGGTCATCATCATAAAAACAAAAAAGAAAACCAATAACCTTTCAGCCACATTATGGAGCTGTATATTCATAACTTGAGAAAAAAAATATCTACACTGAATTGTACCACTGTATAAAAAAAAATATTAAAAGGTAATATTGTATAGTACCTGTATTATAACTGTGATAAATCGTTTAAATCCATGTTTTTTTTCATTTTTGTTTCCATAGATACAATTGTCATGCCTCGGAGCACAATATCGTTTATCTCCGACATTAGTCGTGTCATTTTTGAAAAGAGTGTAAACACTAATGCTCCTCCACGTGAACACGTGATGGCAAGCGCTGGCATGACACAGACACAAATAGCAAATCACACCAATCCCTCACCTAACCTCTAAATCAATATGTGGCAGGTTTAGAAGCAATAACACGGTTCCCCGGGAGGGAGGAGGACAGAGGAAGAGAGTGGTTCTGGGAACGTCGGTGTTCCACATGGCCGTCCGCCTTCCACAAACTGACAGCCACAGAAATGAGTGTTTACTGCACTCCGCCGGAGCAAGATAAGCCCACAGATGGGCCTCTCCACTCCAACAGGTCCAGAGAGGCGCAAAGTGGCAGAGGGGTTGGATGGAGGAGATGATGGGGGGGGGGGGGGGGGGGGGGGGGGGGGGGGGGGGGGGGGGGGGGGGGGGGGGGGGGGGGGGGGGGGGGGGGGAGAGGAGGAGAGTGGGTGGAGGGGTGTGATGGTTGATGACAGTTTCTACTTCTCACTTTGTGGTGTCTCTGAATTTTAGCTACTAACTGGCTTATCAATTCGTATTTAAAAAAAAAAAGAGACATATAGCTCAGTGAGGTGGATTGCCAAAGTGAACATTTTAACTCCCAATGAGTGGTAAAAAAAATGTAAATGGCATAGAGTAAAAATAGCATAAAAATTGAAATATATGTTGATGTATCCTATAATGAAGACATTTGGTGCTTTAGAAACGTTCTGTATATAAATCTGTCCTAACATTAAATATAATTGTTAAATACAAATGTAGGTGATCTGAGCCACTGGTGAAATTCAACCTTAATATTACCGCCAGTTGTTCTGACATCCTGCTTCAGAAATGAAGCAAGTACCATTTCTTCTTTTATCAAAAAAAATAAATGGTACTTGCTTCATTTCTTTTCCCAAAAGTTCCAACAGATCAATAAAATACTAACCAATAGAAATGTTGATCTGAAGTATGACCTCGTTATTATCCATCCCGTGATCCAGTTCCAACCGTTCAGAACAGGTGTGGATGCACAGGGACGGCGTTCCCTTTGAGCAGTGTATACGGGAATATTTCCCGGAGTCCCCTGTGTAATGGGAATATCTACTCATTTGTATTCCATGTGTAACCTACTCAGACGAGCTTCTTAAAAAAAGACGATAAATTAAAAAAAAAATGTCATTATGCAAATGTTTATTTGCATATAGAACATTGGGAAGCGAGAGCCATCCCACACTGACATCAGCTTTCAGATAGAAAGAGGACACAAACAACGTGAAAATGAGCCGTACACCGATGTTCTACAAGGTTCCACCCGCGTTTGTCCTAGGATGGAGACGGCCGTTGATTTCCCTAGTGCCATTTTTAATTACTGAAGCGCGAGCCAAGGAATGGCCGCAGGGACTGTTTCCTGTAGACTAAACAAACAAGGCATTTTTTTTTTTATGTTTACGGGGTGAATATAAAACGTAATTTCGTCAAGGTAAGAAAAAAAAACAAAAAAACAATTAGATTAGTTTTGGTGGAAGAAGTATCTCACTGTGGCCCCCCCGCCCCCGGTCGAGTAATTTGCATACGAGCGGAGTGAGCGGAATAACTCAAAGATCCGAAGAGGATGCAAAAAAAGAGTGGAAATTGCTTTTGTATCATCAGAGAAAAAAGAAAAATTGTGGGAGGCTTAATTAGCTCTTTTTTTTTTTTGTCTCGGAGGAACTCAGCAGTGTTGGGTTCATGTGCGCCACTTCCTGTCTGTCTGTCTTATCGTGGCATCGGCCGTAAAAATAAAAAAAAAAAAGCATCACAACCTGATCATTTCCCCACAACACACTGGCAGATAACACACAGTCGACAAAGTGCCGATTCAATCGCAATCTCAGCCTCTGGAGTGGCGCGCTCGCCGCGACAGGTTGCAGGCGACACTCGGCGGGAGATAACAAGTCAGGAAACCTCCGCCCCCGATCTGTTTCCCCCCCCCTCAGTGGCTGTGTGCAGTTTTAATCTAGACCCCAAAGTGGTGCAGATGAAACAAAAACACATTTTTGGACAAGGAAGTGACAGCTGCATCCATGACTTCAATGAGAAGCGGATGTCTTATTAGGAGTTACTAGTTGTATTAATAGTTTTTGTTTTTTGAAATTCTAGGCCTGAAATTGATCATAATAAAGACATATTTGTTTTTTCCGAACATGTTTCCAGGCTAAATTGACTTTGATCACTGCAATTTGAAAAAAAAAAATATTTTTATAAATTTGGGTTGAAATTAACCTTATACTACTTTCTGACGTTTTATCCATTTTAGTTTATTAGTAAGTAATTTAGTCATGGTGGAAGCCCATTCTATAGGATGAGGTCAGAATTACTCTGAGTGGAATTTTAAACCTGCGGATTGGTACGATACATTCATTGTTTCTGCTGCCCAAGTTATAGGAGACTTATATCAGCAAATATCAAATTTGAGTATTACCCTGGGCTTTTAGACTGAATTTCTGGGCTGTTTTTGCGTTTTTTTTTTTCATCCACCCCCAACACTTGACTTATTTAGGGAGAGCACATGGACATCATTCTAGTCCAGTGCAATCTCTCAAAAACACCAGGAAAACAATAAAAAGGGGAAATTACTTAAATCAAGAAATATGCCCTCGCCTAGGTTTTCTTTTTTTTAAAGACAAGTCATAATAAGCTTTGCAGTGAAAGTGAAATATTGAAACACAAAAAAAAAATGCTTGGAAAGAGGAAATATCCAGAGAGGTTTTTACTGCTCTGGTTTATGACATTTCATCATTTGGCATTTTGCAGCGTAGCTGCTCCTCCTCTCTCATCTCTTTCACCTCTCTCTCTTGTTTCTTTTTTCCTCTCTCTCTCTCTCTCTCTCTCCTCATCACGTCTCTTTTCCTCAGAGCTGATTCAGTCGGATTCATTTTCCTCTGTGTCGGGGAAGAAAGTAAACACAGACTCAAGTGATATTTATATGCAAATGTTATCGGCCTCTGGGTAATCTTCCACTGACGGTAAAAATATATAGTGCCGCTTCATTTTAATAAACATATCTTTGTCAAGAGACTATACTGACAAAGTTTATCAGTCTTATTTATTCACTTTTATCTTTTTATCAGTCTGACATTGAGTGGATGGACTTATTGTGAACTAACTCAATGTAGGAACACACTGGAGCAAGAATTAAACCTGGTAGCATGCTGCATTATATATTTTTTAAGGTTATAATTACAATTTTCAAACATCCCAGTTCCATATTTGAACAGCAACAAGTTTGATGTCATTAAGTGTTATAAAGTGAAATCCCTTTAAAATAATAATAATAATAATAATAATAATAATAATAATAATAATAATAATAATAATAATAATAATAATAATAATAATAATAATAATAATAATAAATAATAATAATAATAATAATAATAATAATAATAATAATAATAATAATAATAATAATAATAATAATAATAATAATAATAATAATAATAATTAAAACTCTTGTCAGACATTATTCAGAGCAATCTTGCATTATGTCATTAAGGACCACATTATGTAGTTTCTGAGAATTAGCTTTAATTTATTAGGATTTTATCATAGTAAAGGTAACACACCACCAGATTCTTTTTTTTGACTTCCCTCTGAAAAATGGTGTTTTATGTTTATTTAGACTCATTTATAGTTAATTTACTTCCCGTTTTATTTTGATAGTCATGCGTTCCCTCTGGTTTCTCTTGCGCACTTCCTGCCTCTGTCTGTTTTCCCGCTTTTGTGTATTAGTTATTGGTTGGGTACGTTTTGTGTGTTTTGAGATTTTGTTTTTTGGGGCCCGTGCCTCTGTAGAGGCCTAACAATGCCAAACACTGCTGACTTCAGCATTAAACCATGAAAAAAAAACGAATGCGGCTCGTGTCTATGCTGCTTTGAGCGTAAAATAAAAAAAGATATGAAAAGAGTCCTCTTCAATGACGAGTCACAGGAGAAGGACAGAGGCACACCGCAGTGTGCAAGAACAATAGATTAGTTACGGGCTGGATAAATAATTCAGAATGCAGCATCAGCAAGGCTTTTTTTTTTCGTTTTTTTTTATGAAGCCTCAGAAGACAAGGTGACACCTGTGGAGATTAAAAAAAAACAAAAAAAAAAACAGCTCTGCCTCCTTTCAAAAACGTGGATTCTTTTTTGATATATATATATATATTGTTTAATAATTGATGTTTCCTCGGCCGAAAAACAATTGGAGAGTGAGAAAAAGAAGACAGAAAATGATACACAAAGTCAAAACGAGGTCACATGAGCACTGCATGGACACTATGGTGGAAAAAACTTAATAATGTGAACCTCATATGAAGAATGTGTCAAGCAAAGTTTTTACCAGGACGTAATATAAAAAAAACAGAGTTATTCATATATATATATACATATATTGTTTCTAAATGTTCCACACACTGAAAATAGCACAATAGATCCATACAATATTTTTCCAGAGCAACATTTTTCTCCATCCACGGCAACACCATCTGCATCTCAATCCTCCTGTAGCGTTAAAGTGAACATTTTTATTTTTTATATTATTGAATTTAAATGACGATGGTAGAGAGGTGCAACACTGGTGATATTTAATAGCAAAAAAAAAAAAAAAAAAAGGGATAAAGTGTGCGACTGTATATCTTTAACACACACACGCACACACCCGGCACTCACTCTGAGGTAATGGAGGCATCACTGTGAGTGATGGGCCACGCCGGACTCCCCCGCTCCATCACCCGCCTGTCTTCGAGACGTTTCCATTTTGCTCACCACACCTCGGCAGCAAACAGAAAAAAAAACGACACAACACCACCTTCTCCTGCCCGGCTACTGTCCTGCTACCGTCAAATGTTTCCTCCAGCAGAGGACGCATTTCAAACTGCACAACCCCAGATTAATGTCATTATAGAAAAATATATATATTTTAAGGACACAATTGTGTTAATCTCTACCAGGTAGAGATTTGAGTTCAGTCATTCCAAATTTAGCAGGAGAGCAGGTTGAATCCACAGAACCCCTGCGGCACGAGCACTTTCCGCAGAAGAAATTGCTCTATCAAGTATATAACTATTTTGTCATTTGGCTTTTATGGGTGCTTTATGTATAATGCATTACACAGGCACTTACATTCCAACAAAAAAAAAAAGGGGGGCGTCACAGCGCTGGTGACCAAATGTGCTGATATGTCAAACGCATGGCGAGTGCACAGCTCGATCATGCATGGCGTATTTCTTATTAATGACCTTTTGGATTTATTATGGGATGTCTAGGCGGTGCGTCGGTCTTTCCATAGCCGCCATTAAATTCCCATGCGTTTGTGTTTTGAAATAACATTTCAAGGCAGGCAGAGCGAGCAGCTGATCAACACTTCCTGTTTCAACCCCCCCCCCCCGAAGGGAAACCCAGGAATCCAAACAGGAGACAGGCATTAAGGAAGGCTGCTGTTTTGTCTCGGTAAACACGGGAGGCTTTAATGGGATTTCACGATTATCCTCCAAGGCGAGATACAGAAAATCTTCCACACATCCCCCAGTGCACAGGTGGAGAATATCAATGAAAGGTAGTTAACGGGAGAAAAAAAACAAAAAAAAACACATGCAGATACAAGATACATGTACAAAAGCCAAATATCGTACTACAGACACCAGTGGGGGTCATGGAGGTCACGATTGAAACACCGAAAGTGATAAAAAAAAGAAGCATTTAAGTGAATTAAAATGACTTACTGATTTTTATTTTATTTTTTATTTTTTTTCCAGTCAGTACCATGTAATACACATAATGTTTTTAAGTGATATATTCTAAAGAATTATGAATAATTCACTAATAATTATTGCATTGCATTACCTGCATCATTACGTACGCAAAAAGGGAACATTTGGCAAAAAAAACTCCAGCTACAAATTTGTAGAAAAAGCTCAAATAGGATTATTCATGCTAAAAGAACTTTTTGGGGGATTTTGGAGGGGAGTGGGGTATTAGTTTAAAGCTCCGTATATGCGCGCTGGCCTTTCCTGGCCTGCGCTGGGATTAATTCACCAGTTGGCCACTCCAGGAGCAGCCGCTGCGGTTCGGCACTCTCGGGCTACTTAAACCTGCTGAGTTTCCAACACGCTGAACCCTCCTCGGCCAGTCACGACTCACCGACCTGAGCTCAGAGTCGGCTACTCGGTCCTCCGGCAGCGCGTCGGGGGGAAAATAACTTTCAGACGACTGCAATCATAGTGTCGCCAGAGTGAAATGTGGCAGAGGTTGTGTCGTTCCCTGACACAAAACCGGTTCACGCACCAGAACACAATCTGACCGGGGATTTTACGAGAGCCAATGGAGAAATGAAAAATAAAAAAAGAACCTGACTCAAGTAATTAACAGGTTGCTTGTCAAGAAAACTACGAAAAAAATATATCAAAAAATCTAAAATAAAATAAATAAATAATAATAATAATTTAACAAAAAGTGAGATTTTTTTATTTTTTTTTTTAAACACAGGTCTCAAGCGGGAAAAGGGGCACAAATGAACTAAAGGAGCTATGCTCCAATTCACCCTTCACAATAAAAGCCTCCGTGTGCGTAATCGTCTTTGGGATGTGCGATTAACGCAAATAAAACTAGGGTCATGTGTTCACATCTCCCAGCTAAAACTTTATATCGATATTTTTTTAGTATTATATATTACGTTGAAGCAAACGGGCCCAACACATTAGCACTTTGCTGCGTTTGTGTGGCCTGGAGCCCTGGAGTGTGAGCTCCAGCCGCTATTATTGAGCTGTGTTTAAGGCATTACAGCAAAGCCCTGTGGATCCGTCCACTGAGCAACGACTCCCGTTAATTACAGAGAGCACCGAGCTGAACGGGGGTCTCCGGGGAGACTCCACCGGTCACATGGCGACTCAAAAAAAAAAGGTCAAACACTGCCACGAGTCGAAGATCATTAATCTAACCCGGGCGTTTTGGCTGGCCTAGCCCGGAGGGACCCCCGGGGACCCACGGGGATTCGGTCTGACCGGTGTTCCCTGAAGCCGAGCTCTTAGTGGGGAAAAGGTTTCGGTGCGTGTCTCCACTCCAAATTTCTCTCCGTTAAAATCCCCAAATTGCAGCTTATCTGGCTGAACTGATGAAGACGAGCGAGTCGCAGCTCAGTCTTAGCGGAGAGGAAACTGATGGTGGCACATTTTGGAATAGTGAAATGGATATTACACAACTTTACAACAAAACTTGAATGCTTTTTCACATATTGGCTAGTTTGGCTCAATAAATGACAAATTATTTTTACAGAAAGAATTTGGGGATTTCAGTGCATATTGATTAAGTATATATATCTATCTATAGATATAGATAGATATATATAATAAATGACTGCGGCTATTCAAAGCCAAAGACAACATCTAACATATAGATAATATATATATGTATTTATATATTATTTTTTATTATATACACAAATATTACTATTGTAATATCACTATATGTATTTCTGTCTGCCTGTTTCCTCCTTCATTGATCCTGATACTTTGTCTAATCCAATAAAAAAGGACGACAAAATTATTTCTGGCTCGTGGCCCCCGGAGCAGCAGTGTGCCGAGAGAGGGCGGGAGTTAAAGAGCACAACAAATGTTGTCGGATTGTCAATGCACTGTTGTTTTAATAACATCGACTATATTCTCTGAGCTGTCTCTGGACGTAAATATCACTCACACACACACACACACAAATGCTCAATAAAGCAACAAGGCAGTGAATGCAACTCGGCACATCTGTGGCTCCGTGTCTTGTTATTATATTTACCGTCTCTTCTATATATCTGTTTTATCTGCCCGGCTGTCAGCGCCGATACGAGTCGCCGGGCGTCTGAGGTCGGAGGTTAACTCCGCCGGCGGGGCGATACCACGCCGGCGCGTCAGAGGCTTTGTTTTTGCGCTTGTCAAACACAACTCCACCTGGAAATAAAACACGTCAGGCGCTCCGGCGTGTTCGCGCCGTGAAATACGGCGCCGCCCTCGCTCTCCCCTAATGCCGCGTTAAACGAGCTGAAGCGCCGACACTGAGCGAGGCCACGGGACGATATACAACACGTCAGATAGGAGCAGGTGTGTTAAAAGCTTTTAAAGTGTGTGTTTTTCTATGGAGGAAAACAACCAAGCCATAACCTCATCCACAATATGATAATATATATAATATGTATGGACACTTGCTTTTTGTTTTGCAAAAAATAAACTACCAGGCAGTAACAACAAAATGACTTTATTGTTTTAGTTAAATGTACATAATACTTTTTGGGGCTCTATGTGTGTCTGTCAAGTGTCTCCTCCTGTAGCTCCGCCCCGCCCCTGATGTCCAATCAGAGGAACAACGAGCAGCACTCGGAGAGGGTATAAAAACTCCTGAGAAACCACCAAAAGCTGTGGGGTGGGGGGGGGGGGGGGGGGGGTTGTGATTTTTTGTGTTGTTGCTCAGTTTGTTTTGTGCAAAGACCTTTGACCAGGGCCTGAACATGACACACACACAAACACACTGTGCTCCAATGGCGCCCAATTGTGTGAAGTGAAACAAAAAGTGAGATTTACTAAACACACAACTTGTTAGCCTCGGGGCTGATGGACAAACAGCAGATATTATTCTCTCAGCCCAGAGTGTGTGTGTGTCTGTGTGTGTGTCTGAGGCCTGCAGCTGTCACACACCCTCTGGAGGACAATGGAAAACACTTTGACCTTGGGAGAGTGTAGACCGCACTAATACGTCGGCCGAGGGCCAAGAGGGGATTTCACCTTCATAATGGAATGCTTCCCAAGAGCCGGCTGAGAAATGGCTTCAGCCTGAGAGTATTTATTTAGATAAATAAAAAATCGCAGACAGTAAGGATGAGGCGCATGGCCTGTCGCAGCCATAAGCTGATAACGCGTATGCAGCCGCACGCACACGCTCACACACTCACACACATAACCTCCAAAAAAGAAAAAAAAACAAATTTCACACACTGGTGGTCCTTAATTCTTCAGAGGACCTCGCAGGCCTCCAGGATCACACAACTGTGATGAGAGGGGAAGGAGTGGTGATAAATCCACACTGCATGACTTTTTTGCCAAATGTGGAGTTTGTTTTTTTTACAATTTTTATTCATGCGACACTTGAAAAGTGCACAAATAAAAACTTCTGTTACCGTCCCATGAATAGATTGGATAGAAAAATTGTAAATCCACAGAATATTCCCATCGGGAATATTGATGACCACACAGTTCACATCAAAAAAACAACAACAAGCTGCATGCAATCAAATGAAATACGACTCTGCTTGGATATATCTAATTTGCATATGCAATTTGCATAATCAAAACGTAACAAAGGATCACATACCTCATAGGCCGCGTTATTCATGGGCGGGAAACATAAAATGCAGGGTTTAACAATCTTCAGTTACTTTTCTTTAAATGCCCATGAACCTGTTCAACAGGTACCAGGCATGTGGCCGCATGTAGCAGTGTGTGCAGCAAACAAAACCAACCCCCCCCTCACAGAACCACAGAACATTAGTTCCGCTTTGGAAATAGGTGGGAGAATCATTTCTGGCTCATTGCCAGGTTGTTATGCTCCCAACTACTTTTATACTCAATTCTTACGGAAATCATCATAAGTAATGCCAATTATTTTACACATTATCACGATTTGGAGTTTTCGCAGTTTTAGTGAGTGAAACCATGTGACAGGCTGAAAGAAAAAAAAAATCAGAAGGAGGTGAGTAGAAAAAAACGTGTAACTCTTGGAAGATAAAATGGAGTAGAACTAAAGACACCGTGCCGCGGTTGTGCGTTGGTGCGACACTCTTATCAGTCGGCTACACAAAGGAAGTGGGGTTTCATGAAGCTGTGGCGCGGCGGCCCCCGACTTCACCTATCTGCATATGAATCCTCCACCGGACTTTCAATTAAAAAGAACAGCGGAACACGGAGAATAATCTCGCTAATGGCGTGGCACGGGCCAGGTTCTACATTATAACGGTGTCACCGCGACTGTCATTACACGTTTCTATTTATAGTTGGCACATATCATCAATTCAGCAGCCAGACCCCTGGGCCATTGTGCAGTGAGATCCTGGTGATCATCAACTTTCTGGAGGACGATCCGTCATTTAGTTTCAAACCCTCATATCAGAGGAAATTCTGGCTTCTCATTGGATTCTTAGGGATGAGGTTAAAATTGGGAAAAAATCAATGATGTCATAAAATAAAAGAAAGAAAGAAAGAAAAAATCAGAGATCGGTGACGTGGAGCTCAGAGAAGTGATTGATACATATTTGATGTTTCAGTTTACCGAAAAATTCATTACTTCACCTTCAGATTAATAACCACGGATACGTCAGGTCTGAGGTGTCATTTAGTTGACTAATAGGAGTCTCATGTCGCCTTGTATACAAAAAGCTGAGGCAAATGAATTAAACCAATGATCAGCATGTTAACAAGCCAGTCAAATACACAACATCTAGTTTTTCTTTTCACTGACTGACGAGAGATTGAGTTGCATTTTTTTTGACAAAGCCAAACGCAGCATTAAAAAAAAAAGATACAATAATAAATAAAAATAAATAAATAGCAACAGGGTCAAACAATCCCCATAAATCTTTTTTTTATTTATCATAATTTTTTTTTTTACCTTCACTTAGGTTCATTTATCTCGCGCGTGTCTTTCAGGAAACAACAATGAGCCAGCAGAGTTTTTCATTTACACTGAAATTGTCCTTGGTCGAGTCAGAGTGAGGCGGAGGTGACCCTCTCTCTCTCTCTCTCTCTCTCTCTCTCTCTCTCTAACTGACACCTCTCTCGTTTTCCTATGACATGTGAGGCACTAAGACAGCCATCCATCAGCGCAAATACGCTCCTCTCCCACCGATCAATACCGACATACAGTTCACGTGGGCTGAAGAAAGGAAGCTCTCGTGTATAAATGTGAGTGTAACTGCCCCAGAGCAAAGAGAGCCCCCCCCCCCCCCCCCCCCCCCCCCCGCGCTCCCCACCATTAACATGAGCAAAGCACCAGTCTGTTTAATTTATATCCACTGCTCCAAGCCATTATGGACTCCCATTCAAATCTGGAGGGGAATAACGGTCCGACTGCAGGAGATTCTCAGGATATTGATGGAGGGAATGTTTTTTGCAGATATAACGTTGCAGATCTTTAAATTTGGCCCCCTGGTACACTGAGCCTAGTCGCCCATCAGGCCTGATGATGATGGGTTTTTTTTCTCACTCCACCCCGGCATCCTGAGCCGAAGCTGTTTGCGAAGCCTCTGGGTTATAATGATAAAGCAAAAAAAAAAAAAACTCTAATGGTGATTGTGGCGGCCTCCACCAATCATAATCAAGACGGCGCTGATTAACATCTGCCATCCTGCGTAAACAAAACCTCTGTGTTGGTCCAACAACAGAATGCAAAAAAAACAACAACAACCCAATTACACGTTTATTATTTTTTTTTTTTCCAAATCAGAAAGGGCTGCATGCGTTTTTATTTATGAAACATCATCCCACGCATAGTTTTTTTTTTACCTATTTGGATGTTTTTTTTTTACCTGTGTCCAAACTCATTTCATGTTAAAAAGATGAGCGACAAAACCTAAAAAAGTTGCTCAAACACCAACTAAATGCATAAAGAGCTTGTTTACCTCGGCTGTGAGGAAAATCAACGACCTTTGACCGTCCTTTGGCCGAGGTTAACTTAAAAAATCAGGGAGCAGCTGCTAATAGTGAAAGTTAAATATAAAATGATAAAAAAAACAGAATTGATTTGGATACATGAATATTATTTACAGTTTATTCTCAGTTTCAGATTTCTGACTTTGAAATATCGTCCACTCAGTTGTCCTTCACTGTTTTGTAAAAAAAAAAAATCAAAATCTGGAAACACTGTCTGGTACGAGAGATATAGTTCAAACCCATTGAGAACGATGATGCGTTGAAAAAAAGCTCGCCTGTGCTGTCACTGATTGATGGAGTGTGCTGCCGAAGGAGGCCTATAACATCCTAATACAACGTATAATGTATGTTTATTGTATATTTTGACTTTCTCAATTGTGAACATACATTTCAGCAAGGGCAAACTAACTTTATCCACTTTATAAATAGTTTCCCAACCTCCTGGAACACTGGTGAATTAATGACATCATTAATAAAACATTGAGGCCCATTGAGGTGATGGTTTTTGGTTTTAGTCCGTTATTTTTATTTTATTTTTTTGTGACTGACACTTCAAAATTACGATTTTTAAAACCCTAACGCTGCATTTCAGTGTATTCCGGATTTTTCCAGAACAGGAAGCGATAAGCGATAGTGACCCAGGTGAGAAAAAAAAGGGCACTGGCGTGCCTCTAATGGCGTTTTAATGGGAAACTAATGGGGGGGGGTTTCGGCAGATAGACCTCGCTGGGTTCGTTGTGAGGTCAATGAGGCTTGAGAAACGAGCTAATTGCTGCTTCATAAAGACTCTGTGTGTGTGCGTGTGTGCGTGTGTGTGTAAAAACAGTTTATTGTTCTGTTTCGACCCTCTGCGGGAGGCATCTCGCTCCCGGGTTCAGTTTTTACGCTCGTTTCTTGTGTCAGGCTCTGCTCGCTGGAGCTAAGATCAAAAAGTTTACTACGGGTTATACAATGATGCACAGATACAAAAAAAAAAAAGTTTTTTAACTGCCGTGGAAGGATCAAAGTTGTCTTTCTCTTTTCATCTTGGCAGGTTTTTCCATCTTGAAGGGGCCTGATTGGAGGGGAATTCATTTTCCATATATTCTGAAAAGCTTTCATAAATAAATAAATGAATACAAAATGACATTGTTTAATGTATTTCAATTATTAGAAGAGAAAATGGGATTTTCATGCAGGAATAACTGCATCCTTACTAGCATCCTTTTGTTTCACAAAAAAAATCACTGCAGAAATGGGCCAATAGAAATAGTGAATACGAACAAAAAAAAAAAAAAAAGTGAGTGATTTATGAATCCATACTTTCTTTTTTTTCTCAGTCTGTGAGATTTGCAGCATTTGAGGAAGTGAGTCACTTTTTCCCAAAGCTGAACCTCTGAACCCAACTTCACCCTCTCCCTCTGCGGCATTTTATCTCTGCTGCATCTTTACTTTACAACTTACAGAAAAAAATAAAAAACTTAAAGGGACGACGGCATAAATAAAATGTGATTTTTTTTTCTTTGCATTTTACCAACACACACACACACAGCCCATGAAAAAAAAGATAATTTCTCAGCTCTCTCTCTCTCTCTCTCTCTCTCTCTCTCCTGCAGAGTCGAACGCCCCGGACCACAGGGTGAAATTACCAAGGAGAGGAAGGGGAAAATGTAAAGCTTAATGAGAGGGGAAAAAAAACAAAACAAATGTCACGGGAAACACTGGCACGGTACAATAAACATCCCATAATAATCGAACGTTAATAATCACACCAACTCAGAAGATCTGAGTGTCTTTGACACAGGGGTCAATGTTGTTGTGTGTTAGTGCGACACGTGATGAAACACTGCCAACGTGATCGTGCCGAGTCAGCAGAAAAAAACAAAAAACGGCCCATGCACAGTTACTTGGAAAGCTGCAGTGCATAACCCCTCATTACAGAGATTAACACATATCCCAGAGTTCAGTGGGGCAAAGACCACAGACACCGGTCCACAGAAAGCTCCGTTGTAGCTCCGTTGTGGCTCTAGACGGGGTCACTGCGGATCGATACGGAGCTGTTTGGAGTGATCACCTTTATCCTGTGGTGGGAGGAGTCTAACTCCGCAATGACAGCCCAAGGTCGCCGGGGGTCACTGAGGGGGGGTTTGATGAGTGTGAAAATAACTTCTTGGTCATCGGAGCTCAAGCTGACTGAGCACGTTTGGGAGATCATGGAGGTTTTTATCTGAGGTTATTCATAGGGAAATAATAATAAAATAAAATAAAATAAAATAAAATAAAATAAAATAAAATAAAATAAAATAAAATAAAATAAAATAAAATAAAATAATAATAATAATAATACAATTTCAATAATCTCTCTATATATATATATATACACACACAATTGTGACATATATATATTCCATTACTTTTGCCTGACGGACAGACCAAATCTATTCCACCACCAATTCCAGAACCATACCCCTGACATTTTTAGATATTGTTCTATAAATAATAAAATAAAGCGAAACCATTAACATCTCACGGAAACTCATCACCACTACACTCGTGTCTGAAGCATTATTTTTATTTTTTGCTGCTGCTGCAAGGTCAAAGAATTTCTAGCATTCGCAGCACAGCCGGCTGATAATCCCCCTTTTTCAGCGCCAGGTCAACAGGTGAAAGAGTATGTGTGTGTGTGTGTGTAAGTGTGCGTTTTTTTCACTCCAGCTGACTACGTGAATGTGGCCATTCTTGTCGGAGGCTCTAAGCTGCCGTGTGTGCGTGTTGGGTCAGAGGTCGGCCTGCAGTTAATGCTCTTCTAAATTGCCTTTCCTTGGAGATTCGGCCCCATCGAGAGACACCTGAGAAAGGTCACGCTGTGAGGAACAGGAAGTGAATAGGACTCTCAAAGTAGACCCACGCGAGGCCATTTAACGTATCCACTCTGCTGACTCACACACACGCACACAACACTTACACAACACTTACACACTGAATTTCACCAGCTGTTTTTCAAACAATACAGAGCCACACTTTGAAAAAAGGCAAGAGAAAGGAACGATAATCTATCGTTCATTTCCCCTCTGATTTCTTGGACGACAGCTGATCACTGATGACCTCATTCCAGAGCCCCTCCCCCACGCACTCTCCGCCCCATTAAGTGTCGTCCCAAACCAATTAAAAGGGTTATAAAACCTGTTTAACCCCACCATGCGCCCAACCGGGGATTTGTCTCCATCGTGGCGGAAACACCCTGCAAATTTAAGTTCCATGCGTCAACCGAGACAAATAGGTTGATAAAAGTATGTTTAAAAAAATATATACTATTTTATTGCACAAGTATCATCATGTTATGCTGGTTAGTAATAATAGTAATGACATATATTTGAAATCTAGAAAAAATGGGATTATACCAGTTGAATCTTAATTTCACCTGCGATTTTAAAAAGAGAGTGAAACACAGACCTCCTCTACCCGTCTTATCTACGTCGTCGTAGAAGTTCTGTTCAAAAGAAGGCGGAGCTGAGAGAAACCTTGTTGTTTTCCTCGGTGGACCTGTGCAGCTCTCTCCCTCCAGTGCTCCTCCACATTCGCTTTGAAACTTGAACAGAATCAGGTCTACCCTGTTAAATATTTCATCGCACCTTCCCCACGTAACTGTTTCCCTGCTACAGCAACCACGGGAAACAAATAAATAAAATAAAAATCAGGAGGAACAGGAGACACCTGGCTGACATGCATTTAAAACACCGGGAGCGTGTTTACCTCCCAGCGCTGGTAAACACCCTCACCCGATGCATGCTGGGATTTTTTTATTAATTTTTTTGACTGTGGCCAGGTAGCGCCTAATCATTTTCCTTCCATTTCAATGATTTCTTATTTATACCTTTATTTTTAAGAAGAATGAAGTGAGGATTTGGCCTTGTAGTGCCCGTTCCATCTCAAAGATTTCAGAAAAAATAAAAATAAATAAAATAAAAAAACACACAGGGGTCGACTTTGGTTGTGGAAATGAAAGGAAGAAAGTGGCCGGGTTCCTTTGGTGTAATTTGTAGAGGGGCCTGGTGCGGGGGTGGAGAAGAAGAAGAAGAAGAAGAAGAAGAATGAAACCAAAAAAAAAGCTTTTTTCTTTCTGCAGTGTGGCGCAGAGGCCATTACCTTTGAGATTGTGGCCTTTCAATCAATCCCATGAAAAGCCCCGGTGTCTCCGCGGAGCGAATAACTCGCAATTGGCGGCGGCGGCGGCGGCAGTCAAGTGAGTAGGTGTTTGAAAGAAAAAAAAACAAAAACGCAGTTGTCTGGAAAAGGAGCCGTCTCGCTTTCATCCGAGCCACCAGGCCGGCTGCATTGTTTGCGGTAATGATGTTTTTTTTTTCTTTTTTTCTTGGCGGCGGCAGCGGCGTCAGGCGTATTTACGGGGACGACACTCCAGAGAGGAGCCGGCGCGACTGGACTGTGTTGTTGTGTGGTTGTTGTTGGCTTGTTTCTTTTTTTTCTCCCCCCCCCGTGTGCAGATATATTCCGACGTTGCAAATCTGTGCAAATGGTCCTGTTGTGTTGTTTGTAAGCCATACTTTTTTTTTTTTTTTACACAGTGATTTCCATTATTTTATATGAAGCGATAATAAAGATGTAAGTCACAGTGATTTATGGCGCTGTAATGTAACAGCTTTTACAAGCTGATGCGATGTTGGCATTTTTATTTTATTTTTTTCCTCATGTTAATATGCGAAGTGGGAGGGACAGTTAAATCCTTCTCTGCCTGCCTCCATATATCAGCTCCTGGTCACCAACAATTATCCATAAAATCCAGAATATTTAACGCCTCATTAATAAGCACATCAGACCTTTTTTTTCCGTGACTCACGATTCTTTTTTTTTTTTTTTTTCGCACACATTTTCCATTTTCCTGCTTCGGGTGTTTCGTCCTCCCTGTTGTGGCTACACTACAGCGTGCCATTTGCAAACACTCGGCCTCCGCCTGTTGTGTGCCGTGTGGGAGTTCTTGTATTGCGGCCTTAATGGAAAACAGGTGCCTCAACTCGGCCCGCCTCATTTTCAGAGCACTTTCTCCCGTGTGTAATTAAGCCTCATTCAAGAATACGGGATAATACCAGCAGAATCTTTTCACTGGGCTTTTTCGATGTGCCATTGTCCCCCCCCCCCCACACCACAAAAAAATAAAATAAAAAAATGTGTGCAAAAGCGACGCCTGTTGTGGTACTTTCTGCAGATTTTGCAGTGCCAAGCTTTTTTTTTGGTTTGTTTCGTTCCATGGTTCTGCAGCTCTGAAGATAAATAATGATGCAGCTGATCTGCTCTGACAGGATTCTGCGTCTCTGCTGTGCATTTCTATGTTTTTTTTAGTTTTTTTTTATGTTTATTATGGCAAGAACGAGAGCCGGGGGTGGAATGCGGTGGCATTTCACATTGGTCAGTTCATTACCCAATTCCATGAAGGTGATTAATACACATTTGTTTCTGCTTAAATGTATGAGCTGCTGTATTTAAAAAAAAAAAAAAAAAAGGAGAAACCCACCCTGATGAAAGAAGATATCCATCTAGTGCTTCAGCCATGTCGGTATAAGGCTCTGAATTATTGTCCACAATATCCTATGGCGTATAAATTCCCTCCGACAACACAAACACATCGGCACAGATTCCGCGTAAGAATAATCAGTCCAGTATCGGCAAAAAAAATTGCTGAAGGGGCCAAATGTGAGAATGTGAAGCCATCACAGAGTAGGTTCTCCATTCATACAGTATGTTTTTTTTCATATTTTCCTCAGTATTCGCGCCAACGGCTTAGCTTTGCGGTGAACAAGCGACAGCGCGGCTTGCGATCATCGGCAGTGTTACTGTACCAAAGGGAGCGTGGCGGCCCACGGGCCCCTCGCAGATGTCACTATTCCACATGTAGAGTGCTGTAATCACTGGTGGAGCGGAGCTGCTTCACGGAGATATACAATCTGTGACCAGACGTGTTCATCTAATCTGTGGGACCAATACTCTCCGGCAGATATGTGCTCCTCCCCAATAAAAGGAAGCTGCACACGCTGTGGAAAAATGTCAATGTTTCATTCGAGGATGCGGGAGAGCGAGGTGAACCGGTGAACATCGGTGTTTTTTTTCTACTCGGAGATACAAATTCTCACGGGTGCTCAAAACCAAAAAACGCCCTCCAGGCAGAGCGGTGAAGAAAAAGAAACACAACTGGAGACCGGACCATAAAAGAAAAAAGATTAGAATGGGCAAAATAGCACCAGGACTACAGGAAAAAAGAAACTTATATAAAGATGAAATTTGACGGGAAATGTGCAAGGACAAAAAGAACCTTGGCGCTTTTGTGCTCAAACTAGCACCTTTTTTCAACAATGAGACACAAAAAGTTAACAGCAATCACCAACAACTTCACCTAGTGTGTGTGTGTGTGTGTGTGTGTGTGAAACACTGTAAGAGAGCGAGAGAGAGAGAGAGAGCAGCCTGTCCTAATCGCTGTGGAAAGAACCTTGGCTCTGTATGCACAGCCAATTAGACAGGTGTACACTGTGTGGCAGTGCATGATGGGAAATTGGACAGGCCCCATTCTCTGTACAAACACCGGTTCTGCGCCGCTGCTGCAGCTGCCGGATCGATGCGGCTCTCGGACTCAGGGAGCCGGACCGGGACCATCCGCGAGCGAGCGGAGGTTGAAAATAAGGCCAGAGGTGGAAAACGTGAGATGTGGCGAGAGGAGGAAATGACACAACTCATCAAATCCTGGCTACGCAATCCGATTATCGGTTCCATCACTAAAAACCAAAAGAAAACGCACAAAGGAGGACGGAGTAGACCACGCGTTATGATCCAACTACCAAAGGCATCGTTATCCCTCTCAAATAAATAATAAAGATTTCAATACAATCCTTAGTAAACTTAAAATGTCTTTTATTCTATGTTGTTCGTTTCTTCTTCTATGGCTGCGACTTCAGCGCGCGAGCCACTTCCTCCACCGCCAACCTGGCAAATCCAGCGCCTGCACCTCCGCCAGCCACCTTGACACCATCTGCTCGGATTGTTAAAACACAAGCCCCTTAGTGTTATTAGTCGTGTTACAGCGATGGCAAAAAAACAAAAAAAAACACACACACTCACGCACCAAAGTCATCGTAAATCAAAATCAAATTACCGCAAAGTAATTGCCGCAACGGAACAACCTCCGGGGGCCTTTGGGGGGGCAAGGTAATCCGGCTTTGCCAGCCACTGTATCTGCTAATTAACACACAGCCTCGTGTAAAGGGGTTAAAGGGAAGTGCTATTAAATGGAAGGTAGGATTTGATCTATGGAGATTTTTTTCTTTTTTTTCTCCATCACTTCCTGTTGACCATTAAATCCGGGCGGCTACAGGCCACGTGATGCCATTCTGACCATGCAAAATGACAATGGAACGCGGGCCCTGCCTGGCTCGGGCCGGCCATCGATTTGCCCAAGGCGGCCATGTTGAGTGACAGCTGCGACACGACAGTCGTCAATTACAACGTGTTAAGTATAAACACGGCAGCTGGCCTCGAGCGCGGGGAATTATTCCCAGCCGTAAAAATCTGAATGAAGTGTATTTCTGAGTCCAAATTGGATTTTTCTTTTTTTTCGAGAATGTTTCCAATGGTGGGATTTTTGAAGCAAATCAGAGACGTGCAAAGCTTCATGGTGCGTCTCTTGCACAAGGTTGTGTTATTCAAACCAGGGAGGAGGAGGAGGAGGAGGAGGAGGAGGAGGAGGACACCAGAGAGAGACGAAGTGGTGTTGAAAGATGACAGGAAGTGGGATGGTGAGGAGGAGGAGGAGGAGGAGGAGGAGGAGGAGGAGGAGGAGGAGGAGGAGGAGGAGGAGGAGGAGGAGGAGGAGGAGAAGGAGGAGGACACCAGAGAGAGACGAAGTGGTGTTGAAAGATGACAGGAAGTGGGATGGTGACGCGCAAAGCAGGTGCAGGTTCAAAGCCCCCCCCCCCGCGTGTGCACCGTCTCTAATTTGAGTCGTGGAGAAAAGAAAAAAAAAAAACCCTCAAACGACGGAGAGATATTGTGGAGCAGATGAACGCAGCCTTCAGGAAAACTGGGCTGTGAGTGACAGACAGGGAGGAGGGTAAAGACTTCACAGGCTTCACTGGGACTGTTATGCAAAGAGGGCCGATAGAGGGAGAGAAGGGAAGAAAAAAATCAAAAATCTAAAATGAAAGTACCCCACCCCCGAGGCCTCCTCAGCCCCTCTCAGGAGTAGTCACAGGAGCCCAGTGGAAGGAACCTAGCACCCCCCCCCCCCCCCCCCCCCCCAACCTAGCACCCCCCCCCCCCCGCCAACCGTTTCCTGTGAGGAAGAGAGCAGTGCAATCATTTTCCCCCAAAAAAAGGGCTTCAAAGATGGAGAGAGAAGTAAAAAAAAAAAGCTCACTTAGCCCCAATTGGTCCTGCTGGAGAGCAACAGGCGCGTGTGGATAGGTTAATCAGTAGTAATCGCGGCGCAGGTGTTCCAACGCGCCACCTTTACCATCCATGCAGCCCCCCCCCCGTTCCAACGCGCCACCTTTACCATCCATGCAGCCCACCCACCCCCCCCCAAATTATATGATCGTCACATATGGGGAAAAAAAAACACGCCCAGGGTTTAATTAAACACAGTGTCCTTCCTCTGCTTTTTTTTCTGCTTTTTTCCTTCATTCAGAAGCGTGAAGCAGCGCTGATTGCATCGGATCAGTGACACCCAGAGCAAATTGCTTTTCTGCCACGGCACGGATGATGAAGGGGGTGGGAACAGGCTCTCCCTGTGCGTGTGTGTGTGTGTGTGTGTGTGTGTGTGTGTGCGTGTGTGTGCAATTGGTGGCGATAGAGAGTGTCGCTTATCACAGGAGAGGCTCAATGGTGACTTTAATCTGAAGATGATGCAAAAGAAAAAAAATGTTTTGTTCAAAAATCTTGGCAAGGAGGATTTTCTAGTTTATTTTTCTTTCTTTTTTCAGAGAATCCTTCTAAAGAGGCCCCACAGATCACACGCAGGTATCCACTCCATTAAATGATATGCCATTAAAAGAAGATTAGTGCACTGTGACCGGTGGACCCTTCAGTTATGAAAACGACCCGGCTGTTTTCCATTTAAGATTATATTGCGCGATAATAAAAAAAATTAAAAAAACGCACTATTGGTCCGCTCTTTGTCATAAATGTGTTTGTTCTGTAATGGGTTGGTGCGTAATTGAAAGCTCACGCCAACGCTGCTTTCTGCCAAGCTCCCGCACGCGCGGCAGTTTGTGTCTGCTGTAATTCTCACTAATGATGTGTGAAATCCATCAACAAACAACTCGACGGGTGCAAATAAAGCTATTTCATCTATTTATGAACCCAAACAGGTACATCTGAGTGTGTGTGTGTGTGTGTGTGTGTGTGTACGTGATCCACACACACACACGCAGGAAGAAAATGAACCTGTGGAGTCACTTATTTTCCAGAGTGGGAGTGCAGCCGTCTGTGGGAAACGCCGAGTCGTGATTGGTTGATGGATGGACTCGGGCTTCACAAAGAGCTGCTGTGTAACAGGGTTACGCTACAAAGGTAGCATTGTTGACTCTTTCTTGATTATTTCCTTTTTTTTTCTTTTCTTTTTTTCATTTTTAGGATTATTTTATCTTAGAGCATTTTGCCCTTTCAAATGTGACAGTGTAGATACAGTGAGATTTGAGCTGGGAAACCTTGGAAATGTAACATTTTTACTTGGCAGGTTATAGTCTATAATAATAATAATAATAATAATAATAATAATAATAATAATAATAATAATAATAATAATAATAATAATAATAATAATAATAATAATAATAATAATAATAATAATAATAATAATAATAATAATAATAATAATAATAATAATAATAATAATAATAATAATAATAATAATAATAATAATAATAATAATAATAATAATAATAATAATAATAATAATAATAATAATAATAATAATAATAATAATAATAATAATAATAATAATAATAATAATAATAATAATAATAATAATAATAATAATAATAATAATAATAATAATAATAATAATAATAATAATAATAATAATAATAATAATAATAATAATAATAATAATAATAATAATAATAATAATAATAATAATAATAATAATAATAATAATAATAATAATAATAATAATAATAATAATAATAATAATAATAATAATAATAATAATAATAATAATAATAATAATAATAATAATAATAATAATAATAATAATAATAATAATAATAATAATAATAATAATAATAATAATAATAATAATAATAATAATAATAATAATAATAATAATAATAATAATAATAATAATAATAATAATAATAATAATAATAATAATAATAATAATAATAATAATAATAATAATAAAATGTATAATTATATATATAATGTATATAGAGGATGTGCAATTGACATAGATCTGTTTCCCCATTTAATGATTGTCGTTTGAAAGCAGGAGGATACAAAAAGTCATGTAGCATGTAGGCACACACAAACAAATCTTTGTGTGTGCGTTTTGGTTCAGATTCCTTTCCTTCCTCAGCCTGTGTGTGCGTGGGTGTGTGTGTGTATGTGTGTGTTTTCGGTGCACCGAGCCGTTGCTGTTGTTGGCCTTGGAGCGGCCATTAGTTTTAAGGCAGCTCTCCCAGCAGAGACACTGATGACAGGCCACAGAGAGGAGAGCGGGCCCAGAAGGGGGGGGGGGGGGGGGTGGGCGAGGGGGGGGGGGGGGGGGGGGGGGGGGGGGGGGGGGGGGGGGGTTGGCTAGGTGGGACTCTGGAGTTTCGGGGTCACTCAGGGCCAACGTATTTATCTGGCCCCGGTAATCTGACGGGAGGCGGACAGAAATCCTGACCCAACCAAAACCTCCGGGACATCATCAAAACAGAGAGCGAGAGAGAGAGAGAGAGAAAGAGAGAGAGTGATGAATAGCGGAGCAGCAATCAGCAGCCAGTGTTGCAGCGAGGGTAAACCATTAAGGAGACGCAGGGCTGATCACTCAGCGAGCTGAAACCGGCCCAAAGCTGAAACGGCAGCGCTGTCACCTCGCGAGTGTGTCTGTCTGCGCTGTGATTTACTGCCGAGCGCAGATACTTCATCAGTCTAATAGCTCGTACACTGGCCGTGCTTACACGAGCTATATATATAACTTGTTTATAGGCTGAGATCGTTTTTTTTCTGCACTGGTGCAGCTATTCGATAAATAATTGAATATATATGTTTTGCATACATTACAAATGATTTTTATGTTTCTCTCTCGTTTTTTGCATTTGGGAATGGTTTATGCCCGCCGACCTCGGGGTTTATCCCAGACACTGACTTATTTATTTTTTTGGTTGATTTGTTGTTGTTCTTTGACATGCAGTGTGAATGGTGGGACCTTAGAGTTAACCGGATTTGACCACGGTTCAAAGTTGAGCTGCAGACCTCGCCCCTAGGAAAAATCATGCAAACAGGATGGAGCGGCACATCAAACAGTTTCGATGTTTTAATTAATTTCTCATCATCTACTCTACTTCCTGTATCACACTAACCATCATGGTTGCCTTTATGTCGCGTAGTTTATTCTATGATGCTGTAATGCACTTTGACATGCTTTGGAGGACGGTCCGCAGTCTTGTCATTTGCAGGAAATGGGATTAGTCACGCAGCACTGGACTCTTTCATTCACGCAGAGGTCAGGGTTCAAGGTCAGCCACTGACGATCATCCCCTCGCCCCACACCCAGCAGCCAATCAAAACACGGCGTGGTCATCTTACGTGCCATAGGTTTATTTTAATGTGAGAGAATGCTGCGTGCATCGGTGACAGCGTGGACCTGTGAATCAGTATCATGGGGAGAAGTGGCTGCAGGGTCTTTGGCTCTGCTGAATACCCTCTAGTCACAGGCCACAGAGGAGGATGGTCAATGTTAATGTGTCACCACTCGTCTCTGAGAGCAAGAATTGCACCGGCTCAATCTGATTAGGCTTGGTGGAGCAGGTGATGGGTTTTGATGAGAGTCTTTCGAAAAATGACCACGTTGGTGAGTTTACAGTGTTTTATAAAAGCAAAGGCATGGAGAACCGACAAGTGCAGACTTTCTCGCTTTCTAGCTTGACATTTCCCCCTGGCATGATTTTTTTTTTTTGCCATAAACGGTCAACTTAACATTAACTGCCCACCAGCATCATCTGCTTTCCGTTCCCTACCAGCTATGAGGGGTTCCCCTATTTCCCCTAATTACATTGAGAAACCAAAATGCACATTGTGCATTGTGTCAGAAGACATATTTTTAATATATTCCATTTTCCGGTGGCCACATAGACTGCGGATCACACCTCAGGACATTTTTTGTTATGTGAAAGCTTTGTGTCGCACCTCCATGACCCCAAAACTGACAAAAAAAATGAGAGCATCGCCTTCCCATTGCCAACTTTATATTTAACTCAACTCCCCAATTAAAAAGACTCCTTCGAAATGCAATCAGCAGCTCAATCCATGGATGCCACCAAGGCCAAACTAGCCTGCACACATCTGTCATGAGAGAAAGAATCTTCACTTAAATCTGCACATGTCCAAGTCACAAGGTAAAAGAATATATATATATATATATCTTGGAATTGATTTAATGCCCCATCACTTTACCAAGTTTGATGGAAATCAGTTGAGCACTTTTCTGACAAATAAAACCAACCAACCCACAAAGACCTACATATCAAGGTTGTGGAGTCAGCTGGGGGGTCCTCGCAAAGACGGATAACTTCATTTCTCACTATCTGTCGAGACAACCCCGCCGGGGCAATGTATTTTAAGATAATATTGTTTTTTGTCATGCACTATGAATGAGAACAGCATGAGACAAGATGTATTAATAAATCCCAGGGACTTAATTTGCAGGGCATGGAAGAGGAAAATATTGAGCGACTGTCCGGGGAGACTCTCTCTGACATCAGCCATGTTTTCTAGCCATCTCTATTTTGTCAGGGGGATATGAATAATGCAAGGAGGTAGCAAAAACACTATCAGCCATTCCACCACTTTGACAAGAGGACCAGGAGATAGGCTGCATTCATTTGGAGCACGTCTTGTTGTTTATTTTGATTATTTCTTTATTTTTGCAAGTGCTGGAAATGACAATTTTTGTTATCAGTCTGTTTGCCTACTCGAGTTTTCTTTTTTTTTCTTCTTCATATTTTAAACTGAGGCAAGGATGATGAGATATAGATGAATTACAGTCGAAGATTTAACTTTATTATTAAACTCCTGCTTTAAATTATTCATTACGTGTCTGGCCGGTTCTAGGTATAATTCTATAGATAAAATTGCAATTTTTTCTTTCAATGGAGCATAAGGACAAAGCAAATGCCCTGTTTTGATTTAATTGTCCTTGAAATGTGTCTGGAGCTGGATTGTGGTCTATCTGTCACACATTTAATTGATTAATCATAGTTTAGAAGGGTAAACACACACATCAAGTCAAAAAAATGAAAACTGCCTTGTCAGCACAATAACCAAAGCATGAAGTCCAAGACAAGAAGGTAGAGATTAGGGTATGAAACCATTTTTTTTTTTTCTTTTTTTTTTTTTACTTTCAGTCTTTCCAAGAGTACAATATCTTCCAACAAACTAAACAAAAATCACCAGGCCAGAAGGATTTTCCTAAATGACAATAAATCAGTCAGTCCAATGAATGCTGCCAAATCCAAAAAAAAAGAAAAATCCAGCTCACAACTCCTCACTGCTCATCTATCTGCAGGACAATGACCTCAAAGCAAAAAGCTGAGCCTATGAGTGGTATACAGACCACAACCCCAGCATCTGACGAACACACCACCAAATCCTCACGGACCAATGATTGTAGAATGATCAGCCAAGCTCGGGATTTTTACACATTTACAATAAAAAAAAATGAAATTCAGCACAAATAAAGTGTGGAGAAATACTTCCTGCAGCCAGTGTGAACGTGGACTAACTTTACCAGGTTTCCAGGCCATATAGGCTTTGCATGTAAGAAAAAAAAAAAGGAAATCCAGCATGAAATGGGATCAACACCACATCATGTGTTCATTAGCCTGAGGATCGGAAGCGATGTGAGCACATGGAGGGACCGCGAGGACAAAGATCCACAAGAGCGACATCTCATTCAGGAGCAGCGAGAGATAAACAAAAAAAAAGAAGAAAAAAAAGAAGCAGGCAGGATTCCTCTCATTCAGCCAGGAGAGGAATTCAAAAAACAATAGAATAAACGCGGAACAAAGATTTTTTTTTTTTAACAATTCTTACCTCCTGCGCCCAATTCCGTCACCACCGCCACCACGAGAACCAGCAGAGGAAAATAATCTCTGGTCGCCTTCATGTCGCGGTCCTTTCAGGCTTCTGGAGCTCTTTGGTTCCCAGTGAACGTCCTCAGCATCAACTGCGCTTCTTTCTTTTTTTCCCCTTCTTCTTCTTTTCCTCCTATTCTTCCTCTAAAGGACTAAAAAAAAAACACTGAGAGCTCCGCCTAGCACGCGCAGACAACACACACACACACGCACGCACTGCCGCGCGCGCGTACACGCTCCTCCTGGCTGACTTCTTCAGTCCTCGGGAGCACAGATGACGGACGGCCGAGACGAGTGCGCAGATGAGCGGCTGCAAGGAGGAGAGTGGCGAGTGCGGAGCTGTCCGTGGTGCTGATGCCGCTGCCCCGCCGCTCGGCTCCTCCCAGCACCGCGGACAGCTCCGCAGCGTCGGCCAATGACAAGTCCCGGATTCGTGTGAGGAGCGCGGGACAAAGCGCGTCACCGTCACCCGCGTGTCCACCCGGAGACACGTCCCCACACTTCGGCACCATTCACTACACCAAGTGTTTTTCTTCTGCTGTGGAAGTTGTAATGCTACACGACATAAACACGTTTCCGAAAAAATGTAAATAAATCCTGCATTCAAATGTGTACACACATATATATATATATATATACTTGACTAGTACTTTTACTTCATACTAAAACTATTGCTCTCTATGATGTCATCTAAAGTAGCTACATTCAACCCTTGCCTATATCTATATATACTGTGTATCTGTATATATTGTATTTATATATATATATATATATATACACTGTACATGTAAGTCGCTCTATATGATGAGTACCTTTACTCTCATGGCTCAATGGTTAAGTGATGTTGATTCACTCATGTTTATGTTGTCTTCTACAGTAGCTGAAGCTAATGCATTCTCATAAACCAGTCCTCACCATCATGAAGGTGCATGAAAAGTGCACTTAAGATTAATTAGGCACCCTAGATTTTGTATAATAAGTGTCATTTTCTGTATGCATTCTCATAAACCAGTCCTCACCATCATGAAGGTGCATGAAAAGTGCACTTAAGATTAATTAGGCACCCTAGACTTTGTATAATAAGTGTCATTTTCTGTAATGGTCCCTTTCAATTATATATATATATATATATATGCTGTTATGTCCCAATATGGAATTGTGAAATACCTATCTATAAAAAAAAAAAAAAGAAAACAGAAAAAATTGGAAAATGAAAGGACTGTTTGTGGATACATAATACATGTGCAGCTTGCTCCTCAGTTCCATACAGATTAGATTTGTATCACAAAACTAGGCTGGAAAATGAACAATGCCCCATCAGACTATTTGCTGGTTAATGGAAAAAAAAATATGTGACTCCGGGCGGGGGGGGGGGGGGAATATAAGATACCATCCCCCATTATAGCCTCGTATCAGGCTGTATCAGAGAAGTTCAATCATGAGAAGCTCCAATCCAAGAGAACAAATAGATTCTTTTTTTATTATATATTTTATTATATGCATGAAAATAAAATGGCGAAGATGTGGACGTGATGAGGATGAGCCCCACCTGGCCACTGGGTGTGAAGACTGGACGTGGAGGAGGGTCCCAGCATCCCACCCAGACTGCAGAGATTTACATTTTGATAGCAACAATATGATTGGCTGTGGGAGATCAAAAAGCAGAAAAAAAAATGAAAAAAAACGGTAGCCGTGAGCCGATGAGACACAATACGCTGCAAAACCAGCAGCTGCCAGATATAAATGAGAATTTGTCCAAATCGAGGATCCACAGTTAGACTGAAATTGATTCGAAATCTGCCACAATCCTCATTATAACTGAAAGTCTGAAAAGGATATACATATATACATATATATATATAGTATATATGCAGTATATATAGCACGGTACCAGCTCTTCTGACTTTAAGATCTTCAGTGGATTTTTTGCCGCTGTAATTTAGTGTTAAGTCCTACACATGAACCAAATGTGACAAACAAATGAGTAGAGACACAAAAACGGCTTCTGGGACGATTATCATTATTATAAAGTCATTATGCCGACGAGGCGCACGCTGTCTCTTCGCTACCGCCTCATGTTTTTGGAGCCTCGGGGGTAAATCCCTGTCAAATGCAGAACGTGGCCCAGTGTAAATGAAGAGTTTGAATGAGTCTCAGATTAGCCAAACAGTGACCCCGCTCATCAACGCGTTTGGCAAAGTCTGCATAAAAGAGGAAAAAAAACAAAAAAAAAAAACACCGGTGACTCATGCATGAGGAAAGTTTGTTTATATATTGTCCTGCATGTGACATGGAAGCTCTCAGGGCCTCTTCCTGGAAGAAAAAAAAAATCAAGGAACACACATCAGCAGCCTATAAATTCAGAATCATCCCTACTTGAAAAAACCCATTCGATGCCTGTGAGCCCTTTTGTAGCCGCGTCCCCGCGGTGGATGTCCGGCCGTGTTGCTGCTGCCTCCTCCTCCACGGAGGGATGACTCACCGCGCCGGGAGTGAAGTCAACACATTTTGTCGTTTTTTTTTTACCCACCTCTGCCCTCACTGTCAGTGAAGTCATCCGTGGATTACGGCACTGTAGGCCAAAATGCATTAGTCACCACACGCGTGTCCTGCTCCTCCACTAACACTCGAGGACTGCTCATAGATGCTCACGGTATTGATTATATTTAATACATTCTTTCCACATAGTTCATACATAGTTACATGTTTGATATAAAAAAAAGCCATCACATACTGTGTGTTACGTATAATGATGACATGGACCATATCTTGACAAAGATAAGTTATATAAATAATAGTGCTGGGCAGCGATTCCATTTTTTTATCGCGATAAATCGCATTTCTTCTCGCGATTTATCGCCGGAAATAACTTTTAGTGTCATGTCTCGTCACCATTATATTTTCGTCACCATGTCATTTCACTTCCTGTTTTGATTTGTACTGGCCTCCTGCTCTCATTTCAGATCCCTTTACTCTGTGTGTTTTTCCCGCCCTCGTCAGCCTCGGCTCCGCCCCTGATTGTCTCCACCTGTTTCCTCAGGTATGAATATTCCCTGGCTTTCCTTCTCTTGTGCCAGTTCCTCTTCCCTTCTGTGTGAGACCCGACTCGCCAAGACATTGGTGAGTTCTTGTTTTCCTATTTTTGTACTCTAGAGTTTTATGCCTTATGATTCCTCTGTTGGACATTTTTTTCTGGACTTAGTTCAGTTCTGACACATTTTTGTCCTCTTTTATTTGAGGTAGCTTTCTCACTTCATCTATCTGATGTAACCCCCCCCCAGGATAAACCTTTGACTTAATTTCCTCCTCAGAGTAGAATCTGTCAATCACAGTGTCAATCACTGCCATTCAAATATCCATTTCATAGTGAAATATTCCCATCTATCAGAAACTGAGATACAGCGCCAGATGAGTTCTTATTAAAATATTCAGAGTATTATTACTTTTATTTGAATATGATGAACAGTTATGAGGGGGGTTGAATCAAAGCCATTGCAAGGACAGTCAAGGTTAAGTTCGGTTCACCACCTTTTACCAAATCTTAAATTGCGTTTTCAGAGTATCAGTTGATACTGTAGCAGAAAATGGTTATTTAAGTTTGAATGGTGTGGGTCACAACTTCCTCCAATCCAGGCTGGGTGATTTTTTTTGGAGCAACCAGACCGAAAGTATAGAATATTATGTATATGTAATAAAAATGTACAGGATACACAATAGACCTGCATCACTGCAAGTTTCCCTGAGAAGTGTGCGAGACAATAATGTGGCTGTGTTCTCCAGCAGCTCCTTGGCTCCGGCTGCGCCGCTTATTTGTCTTAATAAGCGATAGTGTCGTGGCTGCAGTGGGGATGAATGCATTTCCCTTCACAGCCGAGGATAGATGGGGCCCCGGGCCGCTCCGCGTGAAGTTATTATGGTTGGGGCCCCGGCCTGGCTTTATTTCTGCAGTGTCAGTTTCTCAATGTTTTATTTCAGTTGTTGTCGGCGTCAACAGAGTAAAATGTCACTTCAAACATCTTTTCTTTCCCCCGTGCGGTTTATTTGTCAACTAAAATATAATCAAAGTTTCACTGAATGAGTTCATGTTCAGTGTAACTGCGTGATTTCAAGACATCACAAATGCCCCACCACGCCCCTGCACGAGAGGTCAGGTACTCTTTGGTTATTGGTGGTTCTGACATTAAGCTTGAAAAAGTGGTTTTGGGCAGTTCTATTTACAGACACGAGTCAAACTAAATGGGAAAAATATGTGAGGCTAGGAAACCATTCTCGTTGAATATCTTTTTGAAGTCTGGTGTTCATTCCTCCAGTAAAGATGAGAGACTCGTAGGGGGAGAGAAGCTGCTAAAAAAAATTCTGGTGTAAGTAAATACAATGTAAGTATTTCAATCCAAATCCGTATTTATGCGTCATTCAGGATGATTCCTCAAATGTTTAAATGTGAGCATTAACAACTGCTAAAAATGTTTTAAATTTCAAATAAATTAACGCATTTTGCAAGGTTGAAACAGTCACAGGGAATTTATTTAATTCAATTAGCTTTGTGACTGATGAAAACGATAAACAAACATTATTATTTAATTGAATTCCTTTCAGGTAAGTTTTGGAGCAAGTTGATGATGTCATCGTTTCTCTGTGTTTCTATTCAAAAAAATAGGTTAAATCCTATTGTTGATACATATATATATCAATCCACAAATAAAAGTCCTGCACATTCAGCTCCAAATATGCGAGACAGTTTTTTTACGCTGACGCGTTGCTACAACAACAAAAAAAAAATGAGGTTCAAGCTTTTTAAAACCAGAAAGCGCTGGGCTCTGTGTGGTGGAACTGGTGCTGTTTCAGCAAACTCATCTCTCCGGGAATGGATGATGGTTGTTTGTCTGAAAAATAAAGCGTAACCGCAACTGTCGACTAAATCTAAGAGAAAATAAATGATGTATCCCTCTGACTGTTGTGTGTGTGTGGTGGGACGGGGGCCTCACTGATGGAGCGGCTGCTCGCTTCCTGCAGTGATTGATATCTGTCTCATGTCAAAGAATGGACCTACACCATCGTCTTTTTTTTTTCCCATTTTTAACACTATTGTTTTTGTACAAGGAATGTATTCTTAAATATTCATTGTATTACTAAAGGGAATGGACAAAACGTCAATTAAGGAGATTTTTTTCTTTTCTTTTATGTGTAAACTTGTATAATGAAAAATGTAAATGTTCCCGTTTTCTTTTTTCCCCCTCATTTCCTTTAGATTTATGTTTTAAAAACATGTGCGCTGTTGCAGCATTATTAAAACACGAGTAATCTGGAAAATCCCTTTCGTGGACACTCAGACTTTGTGATACACAATACGCCATGAGGCTGCATGAACCCCCCCCACCACCCCCACCCCCCCGGTGAGATGAACACACTTATTATATCTGACCTCAGCAAATCCAAATCTCCGTCCCCGGAGACGAGGACGTCCCGTCCTATGACATCGTTGAACCGAGGAATGTTTTAATGAGTTTTTGTGATGTGAAACTTCTGTCTCCTGAAGCTACTGCTGCACACAGTCACACATGGAAATGTGTCAAGGGTGTGTCTAATCTCAGGTGGTGGGGGTGATGGATTTGCAGCTGTAGCTCCGGTCTCAGCTCATCCGTGCACTACCTCGACTTGGTAACGTTAGCGTGGTCAACGGGGGTCAAAGGTCAGCCTCAGCTCTGGGGGGTTTATCATTTGGGCTGGCGGTCCCTCTGAGGCGCCGTCCGATGGGACCGGTCCACTTTAGTGCCGATGGGGTCTTGAATTCACGATTTCAGCTTTCTGACGCAACTTGACCGTGTGTGAGTTTTTGGATACACATAACTTATTAGCGACATTTTAGAGCCCGAGGCAAATTTTGCCAAATGACGTATAGTCCACCTCTGGAGATTTGATACGTAGAATAATACCCAAACTTCTGCACATGAATAAAACGTGCGAGTGTTGATGTGCTGGCAATACTTTCTGACGTGATGCATTTACTGTCCGTTTTGGTTGTGTGCGTGAGCGCGTTGGTTGACAGTGAGGAAAATATATTGCCTCGTCTTTTAAATAGACAGAGAGCAGGAAAAACACCGAGTTATCCCTCCACTGCAGAACAAACAATCAGGACTGAGAGGAGGGAGAGGAAAAAAATGAAATGTGATGGTTCTGTGCAGTAGAGAAAGAACCATCGGTGTTGTGAGAGAAGGTGACGGCAGAGAGAAGCGCCAGGCTTTAAATTCCCCTCCATCTGCCGGCCACATAACTGTCGCCGCTGGAAATAGCGCTGCCCCCCCCCTGTAACCGCATGTGTCTGACGGGAAACCAGCGTAATCGCACTCGGCAGCAGGTCGTGTGTTTTGAAGGACAGGCCTGTGAAGCAGGAAAGCATTTTTTTTTTCTTTCACCTGGCTCTTTGATTGTCGACGAGAGAAAGCAAAACTTCTGAAGCTTCAACTATAAAGAACTTATTTAAATGTTGGTTTATGTCATTAACGATTATTTATTTATTTATTTATTATTATTTATTATTATTTTTTATTTATTTATGTCATCGTCCACCCACTTTATTTCCAGATCTGGGAAATTAATTATATGGAAAGCTTCTTGCTACTGGGGTAAGGTTGTAGATGTATACGGACGAAAAAAATATTTTAACATATTTAACGTGAATATGCCACGCAGGTATCATACCTGGACTTGTTGGAATAATACAATAAGATTAATATAAAAAGTGTAACATGCAGCTGGCACGACAAATAAATACACATGTGTGCTAAAAAAGTTAAAATCATGACAAATGCAAAATCTTTCAGAACCCACCAACACATGAATCTCCTCTGGAACAAAAAATGAACGAACTGAGTGACGAATAAATGGATAAATAAATAAACATCCACTGCATACACTGAATAAGGGAGAAAAAAAACAACAACCCCGTAAAGATAACGTTTAAATGTTTAAAACTGGGAACACTGCAGAGTTTAGGAACGTGGCACTTTCTTGTGTAGGAGATGGTCGATTAAATGCAAACAGAGACTGCAGGGTGGAGATATAGTTCATATCGCACAATAGTTATGTTTGTGCACAAGTCAGGAAAAAAATCTATGGTGGCTTCTCCCCGAGTCTGTAACTTTGGCAACACACCAAACCACAACAGCTCGGCTCAAAATCACACACCCATGGGTAAAAAAATCATTTTGCATCATTATAAATTATAAATATAAATAAATGATTTGGAAAAAACTAAATGCATCCTTAATGTGTCTTTCACACCTGGAAAAAATGATGTTGTGCTTAGAACAGGTAATGACATGCGTCTCTGGTGTGCAGCTGGGAATCTGTGTGTGTTTGAATCTGGCACTGTGTCTCCACGTGTGTCTCCACCTGTGACCTATTGCGGTTGGATCTTCAACTTCTGCACTTTCTTATTCTATATGCAAATCATCATCATCATCATCGTCGTTGTGGCCAGAGTGCCACCAGGACCATTTCCGCACAGCCTCCACCTGAAAACTGCTCATTATTCACGCACCTTCGCTGATTCATTAAATCTTCCCCTGGCCCACTCGGAATACTGCCGGTCTGGCTGGTCCGCCATGAATATTTACGTCAGGTGCTTGATATTTAAAGACGATCTGACTCGGAATACATGGCCAGCGGTAAAATGCCAGGTAAATAGCGACGGAGTGGCACTCGAGTCCCTGGGAGCGCTTTCTTGACCTTTTCCCGCAAACGAGGCCTCTGGTGTCATGGATTTTCTGCCTAACAATCTATTCGTGCAGAAAGCGTGCCTGTCGAGCCGGAGTGACATTTACTCGCGTCAAATAGCTTGTAGCTCCAAATCCAGGCTGGACTTTAAGCGGTAATCCATTTAGCATTTCCTGCTGGAGCGAAATAAGACAAACGACTCATAAAGGCGTGCGATTTGTGTCCTAAACACCTGGCGTCGGGTAGGAGAAAAAACCCACAGCGTACGTCATTCTATTTCACATGACAAGTCGTTTTTTTTTTTCACGGTATGTACGTACAAAAGAAACAATGAAAGCAACAAAAAAATATTTAGATAGATGATATTGTATTGAAAATACACTTTCATAGGAAAATGACCCCCCCCCCCCAATAAAAAGGCCCAGTAACTGACTAATATTACAATATTGATGTTAAAAGAATAAAATGCTGTGATATATTAGCCAATGCAAAACATCACCACTGTTAAAATAAACTTTTCTAATATTAGGTTTTCAGACCAAAATAATCACCAATTTCTGTTCGAGAGGGTTTTTCTTCTTTTTGTGTGTGTCTGTATGTGATTCAATATTGTACCGTCTGATCAGTGTATTTAAAATACTCCTCTGAAGCCTGAAAGATAAGCCCGAGCCATGTGGCCTCCTTTTTGAAATTCAAGACGTCAGAATCAGTCTCACTCTGTGTTGAAGAGAACGTTTTATGCTGCAGAAACATTTTTTACCCCGGCCGGCTCCAGGATCCCTGATGTCAGGGACAGCGGCGGTGCTTAGTGGAAATGCCCTGACGCTGCAGTTTGTCCCCCTGCTGCAGAGCAGAGTGCTGTTTCTGAAACGCACACATGCACACGCACGCACGCGCACACGCGGAGGGACGTGCGCGGCATGGGGGGCCTCAGCCCACAGAGAAAATTAACTTTCACTACCAGCAGATGGTGATTTCAGTGTCCCAGTGACGCTCCCAGATCATAAACGTCTTGTTTTATCTTTCTGTGGAGAGTCACTAAAAAGGCTTGTCTGACTTGTTTCTATAAACCTGAAGGGGAAAAAAAAAACGAACCTGAACAGACCAAAATTATGACGGTGTCATGTGACACAGTGGCTCTGTTCCAGTTCTTGCTGATAAATGCGTTGGTTCATTTTGTGCTGTGTTTCAAATGTACAGCCATAAGCATTGCAATAACTCGAAGGTACAAGATCAATATCGTATATATAGACCAGACATCTACATTCTGGTAAGTGACATGATTACGTGTTTGGGAGGTACATGCTGGAAATGGAATCCCCCTCAAACCATTTTTTGATATATTTTGAGGTGTAGGACCAAATATCGGGGTCAAATTTCCACTTTCACTTTATTTTACAGTTTTGGCACAATGAAATTGAACAAAATCTCTCTATCTCTACTAATGCACCATCCTTGGGACAGCGGGTAGTGTTATAGCCTAGAAGCATACGCGTTTTCAATAAAAATGTGCTGAAACATGCAGCATTTAGTGATTTGTGTGCAGAGTTAATGTTGTGTGGTGTGATACTGTGGAGCAGGATATGGAGACTGCGGGGAGGTTCACACTGTGGCGTGTGTGTGCGACATGGCGGAACAGCAGGACGTTTGACCAATCTGACCCTCCGCAGGTCTGGCCCGTCCTCGCCCATCCATCTGCTCGGCCTGCTGTCCAGAACCCACGGCCATTACATGACCCACACAGCCCACTGTTTACCCACAATTCATCCAACAGAACACACTCCAGGTGTGGTTACAACCTTCTTCATCAAAGGCAGCGCTAATGTGCAGCCGGGTGGTTTCAGGCACGGCGCTCCCCTCGTCCTTCATCCAGGACTTATTGCCCCATTAGGGTCATTAAGACGTCATCCTGTATACCTGCATTTATCTATGCATTCCGGAATTCATATCGTTTTTTTTGTGAGGGGGGAAAAAAGTGGGATCTAAATCCCTCTGCAAACCTCAATATCCAATTTTAATAGTAAAATAAAATGTTCAACTGAATGTATTTTCATATATCCTCCTAATTCATTTTTACTCAGCTTTAAAGCAGGTAAAATTGTACATATGGCGAATAAAAGCGATTCTGACTCTGAACATTTTAATATTTAATATAATATCATATAATATATATTATTAAATAATACTGTAACTTTACTGTAGTTATTTTTTTAACATTTTTTATATCGTTTTTTTCTTGTATTTTCTTTTATTTGTGTTTTATTCTACTCTAGCAAAAACAAGTTCCTTCGGGATTAATAAAGTCTCATCTTATCGTACCTTAATATTCGTGTTTACTTCCGGTTTCGCCGGACTTTGCGGGGCGACGTCACGGGAAGTAGTTCATGGTCAGGTTTGAGCCGGAAGTCGGCTCCAGCGCTTTTGTGTTCCCCGCTGGTTCACGCATCTTGTGTGGGTATCATCGCCACACAAACCGTGTCATTGTACGTTGTGAGTTATTTTTGTATTATATTTAATTATGTTTATTTTTCTCAGTGACTTTAAAAGAACGGCTTGAAAGCTAAGTGTTTACGGCTAAGCTAGCGCTATTAATGATACCTCTCGTAGCGTGTCCTGTTTATTATTTATTTATTTAGTCGCGGGTCACTCGCCATAACGTTGTTGTGTCTTTAACCCCGTTTTAAACTTTCACCAATTCACTTGAGCCTTTGAAATGTGACACAGAGTTTCTTTAAAAGTGTTTAACTGGATGGCTAGCTAGCATGTCGGCTAGCGAGACCGAAAAAAGAAAGCATGTCAACTTCAAATATATATGCCACAACATGAAGGACGTATGATGCGTTTTTTGGCTTTGGGAATCATTTGTTATTGTTTAATTTTATTTATTTAAGCAGATAATATATAGTTTGTTGTGTAAGGTATCGCAGCTAATATGGAGTATGAGGAGTTGCTGCAATTGGGTTGGAAATAAAGAAAAAAGACTGTGGAAATTAAAATGTTGTGTTAAAAAGCTAAAAGTGTGTTACTAGCTGTAAATAAATTAGATGATACACCTTAGGGAAGACTGAGTAAATGATGGCAGTAATACAGAAGCCACATTATGCCTATTGTTTTTATGTGAATATTGTATTATGTGCAATGCCATCTTATGCATGCTGCCTTCTTGTAGTGTGGGTTGATATTAATACTAGAAATTCACAAAACGCAGTGAAAATATTTGTAAAATAAAAATCCTCTCTGATTGTCTTTGTAAAATGTGTCCACTTTACCCCCTTTGAGGAGTAATGTTAGTTACACATTCAAAACTGCCCACCAGAAATAAAAATTGTGTTTTTTTTAAAATCTCAAGTACAAGCAGGTGTACAGCTATATTAGTCACAGCATAGGTCAAGTCAATGGTTTCATAAGAAATGCCACCTCACTCCTCTCTTTCAGAGGTCAGCTATCGCAACACTGATCAATTGCAAATGAGAACTCTCCAGACTGAGGCTCCAGCTGTCCACAGAATTAGAGGAGAGGGGGAAATAAAATCAATGAATGAATGCTTTGAATCTCTCAATGCTCATCAGAGGGAAAAAAACTCCAGAGCCTGTGAAGAATCAATTTTAGTGAGATAAAAAAAGAGACGAAAAATGAATGTAACCATATGCAGAATACAGATGGCACTGTTATAAATGTAAATTATCCAGAAGTAGGTTCACGTAGAGGATGCTGGATGTATCGGGATCCAGATATCTGCACTAGCTAAATGCACAACTACAATTTTTTGTAATTTTACTAACATTATTTTTCATATTATTTTCACATTTAAAATGCCTTCTCTAAAAAGAAACCACAAATAATGGATGAATTGAATGGATAACAGATGTATTGTATGTATTTAGTCCACTGCTTTGCTTCTGGACAACTTTTAAATGGACATAAATGGAACCCAGACGTCCTAGGTTGTTAGATGAAGAATCCCACTAACTTCAGTGTTCTCCTGATTTTTTTTCCCCCTCTCAAATGCCACCAGCAGGTTGACATTTGAAGTTTTCAGAGAAATGTCCCAACAACTGTCAGGTCCTCCTCACAGTGAACTGTGATCACTTTGACCCTTTGACTTTTTATCTTGCTCAAGGTCAAATTTGGTTTATGACTGTGGTTGGTGAATGATATTGCAACAAGCTGAAGGTAAAGAAAGTCAGTTATTTTATGAACATCAGTGCAATATTAACAGGGACACGCTCACATATTCTGCTGCATTTTCTACTTCACCTCACCTCTGCTGTTATCTCTGAATGCGCCTGTTTGATATTGTGTACATATAGGAGAAAATTTGTCGTGCAGGTATAATTTATGACCTATGTAGAATAAGTGCAGATATAAATTGGATCGGGGTGATCAGAGGATATATCGTATATACCTATTCTAGATAGATATGGGCTGTTTTATGTAGAATATGTTTATGAAACTCTATGTGAATAAAGTGTATTATATACGTAAATGTCTTGTGTTATCATGAATTTTTTCATTGTGAATTTCAGATTAGTGAGGCCGAAGCTGCTGTCACACAAAAGGTGTGTTCCAGCCAGGCCTGACCTCAGCTGCAGGTTACACAACAGGTTAACTATTAACCATGTACAGAGAAAACACAATTGTACGTGTCTTTCGTCTGGTCCATGTTTTTTTTTTTACGTTCTCTGACGTTCTGACAGCACAATGAAAAGTCAATCAGTTGTGAATGAAATGCACAATCTGTCACCTGCCAATATTGTTTTATATGTAATGATCTATTCTTTTCAGATTAACTTGAACTTGATGTTTTAGTTTCCTGTATTTAGTTATTTAAATATGTAAGTGTATGATGTTGCATCATTAAATTATGTATATTTCTTACATGAAGCAACTGTTGATTTTATTGTATTTCAATTACTTTTTACATTTGATTTAATAACACGATCAATTAAAATATACAGCTCATTCGACTGCTAAAAATGGTTTGACTATACTGACGCATTTAATTTATAGTCACATATAAAAATAACCTACATTATGTAAAGTGGTGCCAGGAGGGAACTTTGCCCTGGTCACAGACTGCCAAGCACTTTGTGGGCTATCATGCTCCCTTCAAATCCCATCATTTCTAAAACTGATGCACAAACATTTTGCACAACCGCCCAGATTCGAACCTCCCACCTCGATCTTGCACCTTTTACCATTTTTATTTTGCACAAGTTGATTGTCCCTTATAGGCACCACTCAGTACAACCGAAACGCGGGACCCCTTCCAGCTGTAGGAGGCGTTGCAGTTTGCAGCGTGTTGCCAGGACTTTACCTTGTGTGTCCGAAGATATACACAATCACTGCACCAGCACCGGGATGGGGTCCAGGGGAGAGTACGACTGCATAGTGATCGGCGCCGGGGTCCAGGGCTCGTTCACGGCCTATCAGCTGGCCAAGAACCAGCAGAGGACCCTTCTACTGGAGCAGGTGCGCGTGTCGCTCTCCACTAACTCCGTGCTGCCACGTGTGTTTGTTGCGGGCAACAGGAGTGTTTGTGCCCTCGTGTCTGTTATACTTCAGCAACTCCGTACTGTCGTGTGTTTCTTGCAGAGCAACAGCAATGTGTGTGCGCGCGCCCGCGAATGTGCGGTTGGAAACAGATTTATTCGGGCTTATGCAACTTCGTTTTTCTTCCTAGGAAAGAAAGATGGCGTTTTCGGGGGATTAACACGCACGAAAAGTCAGATTTGTTTTTACACTGACAATCGGTGTCGGTTCTGGCAAAAAAAAAAATCCGTTACTCGTAGTTTATTTATTATTTTAATTCATTTTATTTTTTTAAACGGGCAGAGAAAATGGCTTCACAGCGCCACTTCGGAACCAAATTCGGGGGGACAGGTTTATCATGAGTACCCGGACGGAAAAAGTCCACCCGGTCCCACAGGCCGAACCCCAACAGGATATCCGCCATTTACATTTTCGGGACAATGTTTTTTTCACAGTTTTGGCATGATTTCGCAGCTTGTATTTGTATTTGAAATCTTCCGACAGATTTGATCCCATCAACTTTAGTCTCGCAGTGTGTCATTCTTAAGTCTTTAAAGATTCAACTTTATTGAGAGCGTTATCCCAATACATGCGGCTGGAAGAAAACTTTTGGCGTGGCATGACAGGTCCGTAGAGATTAGACCGTAATAACTCGCTCATATTTTGACTGGATGAAATGTTTCTTTTGACACTTGAGCCAGTATAAAGATTATCAAAATTGTAATTGATGAGGATTAATTATTTTATCAAGTTACTTGGAGAAATATCCTTAAAAATAATCCATGTTTTTTAAGCTTTGTTTTTTTGTTTTTTTTATCAACTTGACCTTTGGCTGATAATGAAAAATCAGGATATATATATATATAACTTAACTCAGCAACAATCCTGACACCCCACCCCCCTCACTCTCTCTCTCACACACACACACACACACACACACACACACACACACACACACACACACACACACACACACACACACAGGCATATGACAACACACTGGATTATAATTATCATGGTTTATCAAAATGTGGGCAAAACATTCACAATTTACTCCATTTGAACTGAATGTTCCTGTTTATCTCTTCCAGTTTGTCCTGCCCCACACCCGAGGCAGCTCCCATGGCCAGACCCGCATCATCCGCAAGGCCTACGAGCATGACCACTACACCCGCATGATGGAGGAGTGCTACGAGCTGTGGGCCCAGCTGGAGAGGGAGGCTGGCGTCAAACTGTACAGGTACTCAAGTCAGCAGAAAGAAAAAAAAACACACAAAAACCCATTAGGGTATAACATAACAAAAGCTTCAGTGGAACACAGAGATTTGTCACATTCAAGGTGCTATGTAAGCACAAGAGCTGAGAACTCAATCCGTGCCGAGCCATAAATGCATGAATTTCTCATTACCCCTGGCATCTCTGAATCAGCCCCTGACAGCTCCCCGGCCTTTTTTTTTTCACAAATGTGTGAGTGGCATCAAACATCCAGGAGCGCTGTTGCTCTTGTTTCCTGTTTTTTTTTTCAGCTGCAGCTTCATAACACTGATTCATCGTCTCAGCGTATATCACGTCTATCACTAAGCCACGCCCACATCCTGTTCCCCGTCCCTGTCCCCATTGCCCCCATCCCATGACTGATGGGTCCACATCTCAAAAAGCCACCTGTGCCCTTGGGCTGGGCGATGAAAAAAAAAATGTCTGCATCACAATGAGAAATGTTCGTGCTGGTGTGTGAGCTCCGCCGCCGCCTCTGGGGCAGATGGAGCCATCAAAACGGTCCCAGAGCGAAGCTAAAAATCTACCCGCCAGCCTTATTTTTATTTTTTTTATGACCACGTGTGCGCGTGCACCTGCTGAGTCGCTGCCACCAATCGGCCCCCTCTGATAGGTCAGACCAGATGAGTCAACGGTGCACCTGCACCGCTTTTTTTTTCCTGCTTTACCTCTTCACGAGAACAAAGACACAGTCGTAAAATGTTCTAACGGATGGTGGAGGCCTTTGGCCCGCCCGTCTGTGCCTCATGGCGGCTGACAGATGTCTGAGCGGCCCGTCCGAGACACTGCTGGCAACGTGTGGGTCAGTCATCTATCAAACAGATTACTGAATTATAGACCCCTTGTTCCGCAACCTTTCACTCTGCAGTAATCTTCGGTATGTCCGCTGGACATTTGATGTGTGGCCGTGTGATACGTGGGCATTTGTAGGTTTAAAAAAAAGATGGATCTTATAAATTGTGTTAGATTGCGTATCATCTGACAAAAACAGGATGAAATTGGTAAATCTACAAAAAAATATATATAAATATATATAAGTTGTGGACACAGTTGTTAACATAAAAACACAGAAAACAGATTGCAATTTATTTCTTATTATTCGTTAATACTTCGTTTTTCAAAGTTGCCACATATACATCTTATTATTAAATTACATTTCTTTTTCTTTAGCCATAATTCTACACAGCAGCGATGATACTTTGTACTCTACCCGTCCGCTCTAATATTCATATTCATAACTACACTGCTCATCAGTCTATGGCGCTGGACCCGGTCCCAGCTGACACTAAGCGAGAAACGGGCCAGTGGCTTTGTTTTTTTTGTTTTTTAAATAGAAGAATATTAGGTCTGCTCTTTTTTTGTTTTGTTTTCTATCTTTCTGAAGCAAGTGTGGATAACAAATTGTAAAAAAAAAAAAAAAAATCCCTCGCCCACATTTTGCTATTTTTTCGGTGGTGTTTTAAATGCATCTCCTGGCTGGGGAGTGCTTAATTAGAGTGGTTCATTTATTGTTTTATGCATTGTTTTGTTACTTTGGATTTGCTGCTAGGATTTTTTTACTGCTCTTAATAAAAAGAAATATATTGAAAGCTTGTTAAAATTGGTCTGGAAAACAGATGCAAGACGGAGATAGTTAGGAGTTACAAAATGCAGTCCAAATGATGAAATAAAAAAAGCTTTATTAATGTTTGCTTTTATGGTACTTTAACAACATAAAAAACACTGAACTGTGTGAAACTTAACTTGTTTTATACCATTGTTGCACTGAAAAAATCAACTAAATATCTAAAAGCTAAATACTCTGTATGCATTACTGTATTCTCCAGCCTTTTTTTTTTCAGCTTTACTTCTAGTTACTTAACTTGTTTTATACCATTGTTGCACTGAAAAAATCAACTAAATATCTAAAAGCTAAATACTCTGTATGCATTACTGTATTCTCCAGCCTTTTTTTTTTTCAGCTTTACTTCTAGTTGTGAGACATTTTTCCTCACTGACTGAAAAATCTTCACGGTATCATTATGTCGTTCATACCTTGAAACTTGAACTATAATAACTCTTTCTGAACATAGCACAACGTAGGTGCTGAAGGCTGTTTTTTTTTTTCAATGTATTATTGCAGCACCTTTGCTGTCCCTTTGTCAACTTAAATAATCTTTTTTTCTGGGGTGAATAAAAAGGTGGTTTGTGATTTGAAAACTTGGTTAGATGCTTGAAGGCCATATATTAACCAACAGTATTCAGTGCTTTTTTTTCTGCAGCATATGCAATCAGGTTCATGTCAAGGATGTGTTTTTATGATTATATTATGTTGATATAAAATAGGGTTAAAAAAAGGTCATTTGCAACCACATCTATGACTTAATTGTTTTGGGGAAAATCACTGTTGCTGCTCTTCAGCTCTGAATTACAGATTTTTAGGAAAAAAAAACGAATCACAGCAATCTCCAAAACTTTTTTTTTTATTGTGATACGAATTGTCCAATGAGAAAACTTGTGGGACTTTTACAAACTTCCTCCATTGGTTGTGTTTTTTTTTTTCACCCTCTCAGACAAACAGGACTCCTGGTGATGGGGCCAGAGAAGAGTCTGTCCTACCAGCTGTATAAAACCACCATGCAGAGGAACAAGATTCCCACCGTGACTCTGACCCGGGACAACTTCAGCCAGCACATCCCGCACTTCACCATGCACGAGGGAGACGGGGCGGTGGTGGACGTCACGGCTGGAGTCCTCTACGCCGACCGCGCCCTCAACACCGCTCAGGTACAGGGAGTCCACCGCTGAGATTTTTCTACATTTTATTAAATCGTCTATTATTGGTTTTCATAAGGAGATTGGCTTGGAATGACTTAAATGTGCGTGAGATTCAGTAGTTTTGGGGAAATTTAATGGTTTTCTGACTCTAATAAATTCAGAATCTAATAAATGATTTAGGACAGGCCTTTTTTAATGAATGTGAGGTAAGCTGAAGGAATATCAAACAGAAATATTGATGCATGTCTATAGGATCAAGTAACAAAATCACATGATCCCGTAGAAAAAAGAAAAAAAAGCATTCTAAGGGAAGGCCCTGGTCTGTTTTATATTCAATATGCCGCAGTTATTCTGTAAATTTCCTATATCATTTGATTGATTCCTTCCAGTGAAATCTAAGACACATTTTTAAAGTATTTTTCTCCTTGAAACAATCTGTGTGTTAAGTTTTGAAAGATTTCTATATTTGTATTCCTCTCCTTGAGAAATGTGAAAGTAAAAACACCGGCGTGTGGACCTTGTTTTGACTCTCGACTCTACAATGTAACCTCTGAAATTAACTGTAGACAATAGTTGTCATATTTAAAATATGGAAGAGCATGTAGGCGATATAAAAGAGAAGAAAAAGCAGAACATTTTCTGATTTCACGCAGAAGCGTGGATAATTGTGCGTGTTGCGTGCCCCATTGTTTTAATCTAATAATAGCTCACAGCATCAGTGACTAAGAGCTATAAATCCACATTACTGTTGTGTGTCGGCACTGACACTGAAATTCAGAGGAGGAGAACGGAGTCATCCGTGGCTGCCAGGTCAAGCGTGACGCGCCGCTTTGTTGTTTCAGTGCGGTGCCACTTGCAATTGACTGGACGGTATAGTTTTTTTTATAATTTTATTTTTTTCATGAAGCAGCTTTCTATTATGAACTAAAGCTGGTAGTGTTGGAGGCTTGTTATATCCTTGTGCGTTTTCTTGCCTTTTTTTTCTAAGTGGCATTTTTACGGCATACTCACCGATTATTTTAAATTTCCACTCATTGCATTGATGTAGGCTGACTTACTGGGGATTGTGGGTAATCTGGGTATGATGGTTTGATCGTGCGGACGGTGCATTCAGGATATTTCCTGCGGATTTCCCCACTGTGGGACAATAAAGGATTATCTTGTCTTATATGTCCGAATAATGTCAAAAAAAAAATGGTCGCTGTGCCGGGTGCATGCTTACTTATTTTTGTGCAACATACCTAAACTAAATATGTTTTAATGACCTCATTTTAACTTTGACCCACAGATTCAGCTGTTGTTTTAGATGATGGGGCGGTGGACTTCATTTGCTTGTACCGTTGTCAAATTTAACTAAGAATATGGCTGAGCTGCGGAGAGCTCCCTTTTTTTATTAAAAGTATACATTTTTGACAAATGTTCTCCAGTTCAAACCAACTTCCTCACACAGGTCACCTCTTGCCAGTTTCATTTTAACTATACGGAATCACAGGGGCAATCAGGTTTGTGTACGGTAATCTCCATCCCAATCATCATCATCATCAAAAAAAAAAAAAGTGTTTTCCCATGAACATGACTTGTATCTGCTCTCGGGAAAAACAAAGACAAGCACGGTTTGAGTTTATTACTGATATTATCTGACGGCATATTGAACCTCTTGTTGCTGTTTGCGGCCGTCAGCATGTAAAAACTGCTTATTGTGGCTTTTATAATGACATTTGCTCCCTCTAGAAAAGCAAAATTGCATTACGGTGGAGATTGCATTAATGTAATTGGGGCTCTACTGGAAAACATTTGGCAGAATAATTGGAACATCTGAGAATTCAAAACAAAAAAAAAAACGGCACCATTCATAACCCAGAAAAAAATAATCCATTTACTATTCTTCCTTTTATTTATTATGCTGCAATTGTTGTTTGTTTATCTTCAATGTTAAATACAGTATTTAATATACAGACATTCTTCATAATGTAACTGTGTATATGCACTTTTCCAATTCGTAAAAATAAATGATGTCACAACATAATTTAACATTTATAATTTTTTTAAAAACATCAACAGATAGGGCGAGTTATAGATGATTAATTCATCAATATCTTTGTATTTGAAGCATTTATTAACACCCAGATTAATAATGTATAGGATTGAAGGATTTTGTTGAACACACGTTCTGCCTGTGTCTTTTCCCAGGGCCAGTTTCAGAAGATGGGTGGGACCATCAGAGACAAAGAGGAGGTGACAGACATCCAGCCAGGTGTGGTGGTCACCGTGACAACCACCGACGGTGTTTATCGAGCCAAGAGCCTGGTGATCACCGCCGGACCCTGGGCCAATAAACTGCTGGCCCACACTGGCTTACAGCTGCCACTGGAGGTAACGGCGCTCTTACCGTGTCACATGGGTATTTAATGGTGAATATTATGGGATGTAGCGGAATGAACATGTAAAATAGATTCCAAAGCCAGGTTTTTATAGCTTTTCACCTCTTTTTTTTCCAACACAAAATAATAATTTAAAAAAATTAACTCACTGATGACATCATACAAGGCTGTCATTACCTCCCTCCTTCAGTGTCCTACATTTTTTTTCCTACCAATAGCTTCTCCTCCCTATAAAGAGTTTGTCGTGGAATCTTCCAAGTTTATGCAATATTTCCTTTCACCGTATCGGTCAACATTAAATTCTCATCTGAGGATCCTCAAAAGCCAACTTGATGATCCTGATAAATCCTGATATGATCCAAAACGCATGGGGCAAATCTCTTATATAATATTCCCGGTACATTACGTGCATTAATATCAGTTATTAATGTCCAATAAGTGAGCGAATTCAGCCAGTCAGTGAGGCAGATTTTTTTTTTTTTTCTCTTGCAATATGCCACACGTTGTGAAAAGAGAAAGTGATGGGAAAACAAGCAGACAGCTGTTAGAGTGGAGTTGAGCCGGAGTTGATATTGGAATTGCATTATTCAGGCTTGCAGCAGACTGGGAGGGGAGGGGGGGGGGGGCGGGAGAGGGGGCATGTGAATCTTTATGGACCCTGGGAACGGGATCGAGTGCGCGGCCGACCAGTTCCCTACACCAAAATCTCCCCAGCAATGTGTCCTTATTATTTCCACCTTCAGACGGACGTCATTTCATTAAATCCTAATTCTCTCACCTTACTGCCGCAGAGCTGCTTTTGTAATTGCACTATGATTGGAGCGAGGGGGGAAAAAAAAAAAAAAAAAAAGAAGGAGCCGATGAGGAGGATGGAGTGTAGGTGGTGTTATGCTGTGTTTGGTTTGTAAGATTTAACCAGTGTGGAGTTTCAGTGCTGGATCCAAGCTGTTTTCGTGCCAGTGTGTTTTCATTCAGGTCCAGGCTCTTATCGTATTAATCAATAGTAGGATGTATGTAATGAAAGGATATTTATAATGTGTGTGTGACCCTTGACCTTTCCTCCAGTGTCGCCATCAGGCCAACAAATTCCAGAAATCTGGAAAACTCCCCATCACAGTTAAATCAGATCTGGATATTGACGGTCCTGACTCATTCTTGATATCTTTCCTCCTGTGTCGCCTGCTTGAACAGAAGAAATGGAGTTATAACACAATAAAGAGAATGTGATGTCCCAAAAAAAACAGCTTGTTTTTTTAAATGTGGAAAGTATTTTTGCACAGATTTGAGATTGTAGATGAATTACACTGGGAGTTGATTGGAAAGGGATCCTTCATGAAATGTTATTTGAAAGACTTTTGAGATATTTGAGAATACGTTGGAGGACTAGTCGTAATATTTAGACATGCACAGTATGCTCTTTACTTTTATAGCATGCTTAGTCAGTGTGCCTGAAGTGAAATCCAAGAGGTTTTTGCCATCTTTGCTGATATGAAATCCATTTTCCCTGTTTCCTCGAACACAGGTGGTGAGGATCAACGTGTGCTACTGGAGAGAGAAGGTCCCCGGGTCGTTTAACGCCAAGAAGCGTTTTCCCTGCTTCATCGTCACCGAGAGCCAGGAATCCAAATACCACATCTACGGCCTCCCGTCCAACGAGTACCCAGACCTGGTGAAGGTACGTCGCAGACTCCACTTTTTTTTTTTTCTGTTTTTCTTTTGGTTTCATTAGTCAACATTAGTATTTAGACCAGTGCTTTGTGTGCACTGGAGGCAAAAGCGGCTTTGTATGAAACCAATGTGCGTGCACTCACTGGCGCGTCGCTTAGCCAATCATGTGACTCATTATAGAACAACAACGCTTGTATTTTCTCATAAATAACCATTGATCTTGATAAACACGTTTTCAAATTGACACCATTTATGTGCGTGCGTGCCTTTATACGTGGTAAATCTTTTTTTCTGCTTGGGTTGACTCCGTGTCACCAGATCCCTTCTGAGTGACCTAAATTATTTACTGTGTCTAGTCAGTGTTAAATATCTGCACTTTTGGCAGAAGGGTCTTAAAGCTCTCTAGTTCGGAAGCCAAGCTTTTTGTTTGAGACTTTATTTTTTTTATTTTTTATTTTTTTTGCTGGGAAACAAATCTTCTCTCAAGTAGCATTTTTTTTTTTTTTTGGTTTTAGACTGCAGTGATTTGTGTTTTTATATTTGTGATAAAATGTCGGGGCAGAAGACCTGAAATGATACATTTTGCATTTCTGTTCAGTAGATTGCCACAGATTTTGTACTCGCAATTACTTGCACGCTGCGAAAAATCTATAGGACTGTTTAAAACCCTGTGAAGGATTTGAGCTCAGTTTTGGCTGGAATGTTGAGATTAAAACACAACTCGCACAGTTGATCTCTTTTTGATTTGAAACTGAAGCACACAGAGTCAACCCTTAAAACCCAACATGTCCCACCTCGACATCAGATTAGGGGTGGGAGGGGTGTTGGGTCGCGTGGCACAGCTCCGTTTGGGGCATCGTGGCGGCCCAGCGGGGGGCTGGCGGCCTGATGGCCGACCACACGCGCGGCAGGGTGGGGGGGGGGGGGGGGGACAGATGGTGATGCCACGTCGCATTATTCACCGAAGCCACTGTACCACCCCGCCATTTGCCATCGTTTAAAAAAAAGAAAATGAAGCCGAGACGAATATTGTAATTTCATGTACCCTAGTCAAGAATATTTCCGGGTTCAGAATATTTCTGTAAATTGGAATTCGATATGTACACTATATACACGGATTTCATTGTTGTCTTAACCCCCCTCAATTTATATGAATACATTTAATGTAAAAAAAAAAAATCATACAAAACAGTTTTTTCTTGCTCTGGTGGCCATAATGGACTTTTTTAAGTTTGATTTTTATGAAACAAAGCGGCAATGCAAACCTACTTTCGGAAAACAAACAAGCCAAGAAACTTAAACCCTTATAACCTGCATCTGGATAATTCAAGAGATAGAGACGCTGCTTTGAATGGGAATATGTTTATTATGGACAAAGATGTCCAGGCTTTGTCTGTTTGGGATTGTCGTCCGAATAACCGTGACCAAATCCACATATAATACTGAAATATTACCGACGGTGTCCTCCTGCTTGTAGGTGTGTTACCATATCGGCGCCCCGACAGACCCGGACCAGAGAGACAAGCAGACCGACAAGTCTGATATCGACATCCTCCAGCGTTTCATCGCCCGCTGTTTGCCGAGTCTGGACCCAAACCCGGCAGTGGTGGAGAGCTGCATGTACACGGTAAGCGTGGCACCGCTGATCCTGATCCCTTCATGGACATGTATCCCAATCCCCTAAGCCAATCTCAATCCCCTAACACAATCCCCTATCCCAATACCCTACCCCTTACCCTAACCCAATCCCCTACCCCTACCCTTAACCCTAACTCAATCCCAATCCCCTAAGCCAATCCCCTGACCCAATCCCCTGAGCCTATTCTGAGTTCCACTATAGGGGTTATCAGAGTGGAATTACGGTCGGGGTTATATCCCCTTTAAGTGGACTCAGAATAGGGATGACAACCCTGATTCCACATTTAAAGGTTACAGAGACCTTCAGAATTGGCTAAAATGTTCCAAATCTGTTTTGTGGTGTTTATGTAGCTGTGGTGGAGGATATCACGTACTCTTGTTCCAATAGAGAAAAACTAGATGGTAGTATTTATATCATTTCAACTCAAAACGGGTCACGGCAAACCCGGACACAACGTAAGGCCGAAGTGTTATTGGCTCTTGTGTTTTCTATTAGACACTCAGAGACGCGTTCAGACCCTCAGACCTGTTGTCCATTTACGGGACTCAGGGCTGAGATTGGCTTTATTTGCCGAGCAGTTTTCTCTACTAATAAATAAATGAAGTGTGACATTTTCAGGCTCTGTGGTCTGCAAGTAATGTGCAGGTGGATGTTATTCTCAGTACCATTCGCAGGTGTTGGATTGTTTTTAGGTTATACAGAAGCGTGCGTGCGTGTGTTCGTTGTGGGGGATTGTGTTCTGCCCTCCAGCAACACAGCCAGCTGCGCTCACCACCAACACACACTGAGACTGGAGGAAAACATGATTTCTGTGACCTTGTCCAATGCCGGTGAAAATCCTCTCAGTCACGCTTTTTTTCCTCTCGACAGCGAGCGTGTCGACTCTGATTCTTAAAAAGAGAAGACACAGGGAGTTAATTGACACGTTTCCCTGAAGTTCTAGCTCTAGACGCTGCATCCTGTCCATGGATGCTTTCATGCACTTAAACACGTTTTACACATTATGGACACAAAGGCGCTGACACGCCTCCAAAGGGCCACAAAGTGGGTATTAGAGAAAAAGTGTGTGTGTCTGTGTGCGTGTGTGTCCTCGTTAAATCGTCCCAAGGACGGTCGGCTCGGTCCACCGTTAACGTCTCTGTGTCTTCAATAAATATGCACAGGCTTAATGCAGGCTGTGTGGAGTTTGCCTGTTCTCCTCATGTTTGGGTTTGTTTGTTTGTTTTTTTGCCAGATGTCACCCGACTGCGACTTTGTGCTGGACCGCCACCCCAACCACAGCAACATCGTGATCGCAGCAGGATTCTCAGGTACACAACGCAGAGCGACACAAAGCGACACAAACGCGTTAGAGTGAGAGTTGTCGTGTGTGTAGAGCGATTAACATGCTGCATCGGAGCGATGGTGTCATATATAACAAAAAACAGACAATAACAATTTTTTTACTATTTTTAATCAATCAAAGACACACAGTTTAAATCAAGACTTAAATCTTATTTTTGCCTTAAAAAATGTCATTTTGTTACAAAAATGCTGCTTGGCACCAAATATTTTTTTTTATTATGACAGTTTCTTGATTTGTGGCGCAGGTCATCTTATCCAGTGTTTTTAAATCACTGGATGAGAGACTGGTTAAGTGCAATTCAAGATTTATTTAAATAGCCTCAAGCCTGATTTAAAGAGGCGGTACGAGTAGAAAATGTGTAAGACTTGACATCATAAGGATTCCGCTCGAATTCATCTGTGTTAATTCATCCTCTGGGCTCCTTTGGATGTGTGAACACAATAACATGGCCATCTATGTTCAACTCGTTGAGATACTTGAATAAATATCAAAATAGTTGGTTATCGTGGAAATAAAAACAATTATAAAATAAATCCATGTAATAGGAGGTTGCCATTTATCAAAAGGGGGAAAGACTAGAATTTAGAGGACAATGAAAACAACGAAAAGAGCTGTTTTTGTTGTTTTTAAATCAAGTGTAGACCCTAATCTAAAACCGAACTTGAATTACAGATTTAGTCTTTCATTTCCTGTTAATAACAAAAGCCCCTCCATCATCTCCTGGAGGGCGGAGATCTTTCTGTAGACCGTTGGCTGAGAATAACACAACCACATTTTAGCTATTTATGAAATCCATCTTAAACAGCAGGTTCACACCTGCTGCCGACACCGTTCGCACCTGTGCGGCATGTTAATGATTCACCGTTGGCATCGTGGCGGAGGTGAGAGTCCGGAGAATCCAGCAGAACCACCGGGTTGGGATGGCTTTGCATAGGACTGTGTCACAGATAAGAGCAAGTGTCCTATAGCAGGAGGTGTTAAAATATGTGGGACGCTTCCCAAGGGGGGGGGGGGGGGGATAAAACCCCCATGAATCTGAAAAGTCCATTGGAAAAAGTTCTAGCCGAGCAACCTAACTTAACTTCCATGGATTTAATAGAAATTTAAATCAGAGGAAAACAAACTTATTTGGTAAAAAATAACAATTAAAAAAAAAAATGAAAACTGCAATATTATCTCCGGAAACACGACGTTACTCATAGAAAATATTTTCCAATTGCTTGACCATGGAACAAACTGTTTTATACACTTCACGTTTGTTCTTCTTCACGATGGATTCCACAGAGGCAAACATGGAATACACAATGCATGTCCCATCCTACGTGAGCATGACTTTCACTAAGTCAGATTGCCACACACACACACACACGTGGAATTACTGCTATCACAGTGCTATCACAGAGTGCCAGCAAATCCACAGGGTCGAGGTGGACACCACCAGACCTTCCAAATATTCCAGGGACACCAGATCCTTAACTTTTAATTAGATCCAGTCCATTGTGGGAGGTGGAGGAACACCGCTCCTCTCCCGCAATTACCTTCCGCGTGCCCTGGCACTTTTCCATCTCTCCACGCCGTCCTGTCACGTCCTTTACCTGAAATGCATGACCTTCTCCTAGCAGGATAACGGATGCCGAGTAAAGCAAACCAATGCTCATTTGGACATCCTCATGGGGGTAGTAGTCAAGATTTGCTAAATAAAACATTTTCCGGCCCTTTAGTTGGAATTTTGGCCCAAATATTCCACCAGCTGATGTCTCTGGCTCATGCTGATGATGGTTGAGAATCCAGGATTCCGTGTCATCACGGCAAACTCCACTCGCCCAAGACGTTCCACCCTCTGGACACCATGAACCGGAAATATACAATTTTGGCCCCAATTAGTAGCACTGTACTGGCAATGAAACTCCTCCCCGGGTTCAGACTAGATCTGATGAATTGTGGAGCCGTTGTGTGTTCATCATTGTCTGTACAGCAGCGGTAAAGAAGCTCACAACCAGACCGGAGAAGTTCACACAGCTTATCCATAATACACACGGAAAAAAAAAAAAGTGTGTTGCTTTCCTCTCCCTCCTTCACAATGTGCATTTGTCATCAAAGCCCAACACAAGTGCTTTAAAGCAAGTGCTGGAGGGGGGGGTTGCCATGGCTACAAAGTCACCCCCGTGGGTTTCGGCCTTCGATTGAGTTTTTTTTTTTTTTTTTTTTTTTTCCATTCTCCGTCTGCGCCGAGTTGAAACCTCACGTGGCCGAACTGTCATGTTGCTTTCCTCTCCCTCCTTCACAATGTGCATTTGTCATCAAAGCCCAACACAAGTGCTTTAAAGCAAGTGCTGGAGGGGGGGGTTGCCATGGCTACAAAGTCACCCCCGTGGGTTTCGGCCTTCGATTGAGTTTTTTTTTTTGTTTTTTTTTTTTCATTCTCCGTCTGCGCCGAGTTGAAACCTCACGTGGCCGAACTGTCAAGCCGAGCCTTTTATGACTTCAAAGCCAGACAGGATCCAGGGGAGCTGCGAGACCTTTGTCAGATGGCAGTGGGCTGCATTCCTGTAGCCCCGCTGACATTCACAGCTTTCCCCTCACACCTTAGCAACAGGCGAAGTCAGGTTGCTGCATTTTCAAAATAGACGCTCTCTCTCTCTCTCTCTCTCTCTCTCTCTCTCTGGTCCAGGTCCCTGGGCGTGAGCACATGAAACCATTATGCAGAGAAAGGACGAATCATCCTTATTTGGATTTCGGTCCCGGTTCACTAAAGTGAATAGATGCTCGGTGACAGGCATCGCGACAGCTTTGCTTTTCCTTTTATGTAGTCATTCATGTGGGGCTGGAATCCGCCGCCTGACTCAGACAAAAGCCCAGAGACTCAGACTATTTATAGGCCCGCGACGAGATGCGGGACGTTGACGCGGTTACATTGGTGAATTGATTTATCTGACGTGATTTGATGACCCCCCGATGTCGTGGCTTCTCTTCCGCAGGACACGGCTTCAAGTTTGGACCAATCGTTGGGAAGCTTCTGTGTGAACTCAGCCTGGGACAAGTACCCTCCCACGACCTTTCAGCTTTCCGAATCAGCCGCTTCCAGACAAAGACCAAATCAGCTTTATAGAACCGGTGCCGTCAACGTAACGTAACTGGAACTCATGTATTGACAGATCCCCGATTATACCCAGGGAATGGTTTGGAAATGTGCTGACGGAATGTCGGATCAATTTCCTACGGATGACAATAATAATATATGTAATAATAAGAAGTATTAGCATCTCTTAAACACCTTCTCTTCCCAATGTGTCCCTAACAGCTGGGTATGATTCTGCAGAGACAAATGTTCAATGTATGGCATGTTGTCCAAAAAAGTCAAAAAAATAAAAAAACTTCAAAACATGCATATAAACATGCAAAACGCTCAAATATATGACTGAGCTGAAAAAAGTGAAGAAAACTTTTTTTGCATTTCGTCTTAAATTTGAGCAAAAACGTCATAGTATAGCATGTCGTCCAAAAATGTCAAAAAATTTTAAAAAGTTAAAAAATTAAAAAAAAACGTGAAAACATGCATATAAACATGCAAAACGCTCAAATATATGACTGAGCTGAAAAAAGTGAAGAAAACTAAACTTTTTTTGTATTTCGTCGTAAATTTTAGCAAAATCGTCATAGTATAGCATGTCGTCCAAAAAAGTCAAAAAATGAAAAAAACGTCAAAACATGCATATAAACATGCAAAACGCTCAAATATATGACTGAGCTGAAAAAAGTGAAGAAAACTTTACTTTTTTTGTATTTCGTCGTAAATTTTAGCAAAATCGTCATAGTATAGCATGTCGTCCAAAAAAGTCAAAAAA
>JAFBJU010000912.1:223737-238228 GCA_016785305.1 Colistium nudipinnis | reverse complement strand
AGTGAAAAAAATGAAAACGTCATAGTAAAGCATGTCGTCAAAAATTCAGATGTTTGACCAAAAACGCCTTACTATAGCCTTATGTTCGGCCAAAAGTCAAAAAATTCAAAACACTCAAAACTCACAGAGTAGCATCGGCAGGGCCTAAAAATAGGGTAAATATGAAAAATAAGTGAAAAAAGTGAAAATGTCATAGTAAAGCATGTTGTCAAAAATTTTAAAAATTGACAAAAAAAACGCCTTACTATAGCCTTATGTTCGGCCAAAAAGTCAAAAAAAATCAAAACTCTCGAAACTCACACAGTAGCATCGGCAGGGCCTAAAAATAGGGTAGGTGCGAAAACAAAGTGAAAAAAGTAAAAATGTCATAGTAAAGCATGTCCTCAAAAATTTAAAAAATTGACAAAAAAAATGCCTTACTATAGCCTTATGTTCGGCCAAAAAGTCAAAAAAATCAAAACACTCGAAATTTGCACAGTAGCATCGGCAGGGCCTAAAAATAGGGTAGGTGCAAAAAATAAGTGAAAAAAGTGAAAATGTCATAGTAAAGCATGTCATCAAAAATTTAAATATTTGACCAAAAATGCCTTACTATAGCCTTATGTTCGGCCAAAAAGTCAAAAGATTCAAAACACTCGAAACTTGCACAGTAGCATCGGCAGGGCCTAAAAATAGGGTAGGTGCAAAAAATATGTGAAAAAAGTGAAAATGTCATAGTAAACCATGTCGTCAAAAATTGAAAAAAAAAATGAAAAAAGGGCCTTACTAAAGCCTTATGTTCGGCCAAAAAGTCAAAAAATTCAAAACACTCGAAACGTGCACAGTAGCATCGGCAGGGCCTAAAAATAGGGTAGGTGCAAAAAATATGTGAAAAAAGTGAAAATGTCGTAGTAAACCATGTCGTCAAAAATTGAAAAAAAAATGAAAAAAGGGCCTTACTAAAGCCTTATGTTCGGCCAAAAAGTCAAAAAATTCAAAACACTCGAAACTCGCACAGAAGCGTCGGCAGGGCCTAAAAATAGGGTAGGTGCAAAAAATAAGTGAAAAAAGTGAAAATGTCATAGTAAAGCATGTCGTCAAAAATTAAAAACATTTACAAAAAAAAACGCCTTACTATATATAGCCTTATGTTCGGCAAAAAAGTGAAAAAATTCAAAACTCTCGAAACTCAAACAGTAGCATCGGCAGGGCCTTAAAATAGGATAGGTGCGAAAATAAAGTGAAAAAAGTAAAAATGTCATAGTAAAGCATGTCATCAAAAATTTAAATATTTGACCAAAAATGCCTTACTATTGCCTTATGTCGGGACAAAAATTCAAAACACTTGAAACTCACACAGTAGCTTCGGCAGGGCCTAAAAATAGGGTAATTATGAAAAAAAAGGAAAATGTCATAGTAAAGCATGTAGTCAAAAATAAAAATAAAAAAATGAAAAAGATGCCTTACTATAGCCTTATGTTCGGCCAAAAAGTCAAAAAATTCAAAACACTCGAAACTCACACAGTACCATCCGCAGGGCCTAAAAATAGGGTAGGTGCCGAAAATAAGTGAAAAAAATGAAAACGTCATAGTAAAGCATGTCGTCAAAAATTCAAATGTTTGACCAAAAACGCCTTACTATAGCCTTATGTTCCGAAAAAAGTCAAAAAATTCAAACACTCGAAACTTACACAGAAGCATCGGCAGGGCCTAAAAATAGGATAAGTGCGAAAATAAAGTGAAAAAAGTAAAAATGTCATAGTAAAGCATGTCGTCAAAAATTAAAATAAAAAAATGAAAAAATCGCCTTACTATAGCCTTATGTTAGGCCAAAAAGTCAAAAACTTTAAAACACTCGAAACTCACACAGCAGCATCGGCAGGGCCTAAAAATAGGGTAGGTGCAAAAATAAAGTGAAAAAAGTGAGTACGTCATAGTAAAGCATGTCGTCAACATTTTTAATATTTGACAAAAAAAACGCCTTACTATAGCCTTATGTTTGGCCAAAAAGTCAAAAAATTCAAAACACTCGAAATCACACAGTAGCATCGGCAGGGCCTAAAAATAGGGTTGATGCACGATGAAAACGTCGTAGTATAGCAATTTGCCAAAAAAGTCCTGATAAAGCATTGTTACAACCCTGGCGTTGTAACCCAGGGATAAAGGAAGCAACATATGAGCCGATGGTGTCTGGCAAATCACAAGGTTTTATTGCCAGTCGTTAAATGAATACAAAGTCAAACATCGGAAACAAAGCACAAGAAGATCACAAAACCAGAGCGAGGAAAGCACAGGGTACAGCTCACGTTAAATCACTGCCCTCTTGCCCCAGGGACTCGCATTTGACTGAATAGGTAGACGGCGGAGATTGGTCCTGGACAGTGATTGGCCAAGGGGCAGATAGACTGAAGCGGGCGCATCCTCACACAGGAGGGACTCCCCGAGGGAAGAGGATGACTGGGCCGCTGGAAACAGAAAAAGAAATATCAGAAGGTGGCACACTCCGAAAAAACATACTAAATATGCGGGCGGTCACCCAGGCAGCCATAACAAACATGTTTTCCAAAATGTTATAAAAAATGTAGTAGTATGGAATGTCATCCAAAAATGTCTAAAAAGTGGAAGAAAAAAAACATTTGAAACATGCATATCAATGTGGGCAATGCAATAAAATATGGTAGAGGTGGAAAAAGTGAAAAACGTCAGGAAGCGAACCAGCGGCCATAGCTTCATGAATCTGACATCTCATGAACCAACATCCTAACCATGTGCGCTAACTTTACGTACAAGCTTATTTTTTCTAAATGTTGTGGCTTTAACTACCTGTTTCACAAACCCTGGCAATAGGAGATAGGTAATCAAGACCTCAAAGTTTTGAAAAAAAAAGTTAGCGCACCCGGTAGGGATGTTGGTTCATTAACTGTCAGATTCATGAAGTCATGGTCGCCGGTTTGCTTCCCACTGGAGCACACATTCTTTGTGTGCTCCAGTGAGAAACGAACCCAGCCTCACGCTCATGGACTTACAGCCTTACCCGGTGAGCTAACGTCACATACCACTCTCATCTGCAATTGACTTTTCAAGAGCTATTTTGCACTGCAAATTACAATTGTACTACAGGTCTTAACCTAAAGAAATACTGCAAACAACATGTGACTACACTACTTCCTAGGTATAATGGGTATGAAGGGTATTTGATTGATGCATTCATTCATATCTCTTTCATACTTATTACGAACTTGGCTTCTTCCTCTCTCTACCGTCTGTTTCTCTAGGTTTTTGATTCAAGATGTGGCGTAAAAAAAAGAAGCTCAGTGAGAGATGTCCGCTGAGTCGTCTGGATGTGCGACTACAAACCTCCGGCTGCCTCCGTGATAAGTCACCTCAACATTACCATTTTATTTATTTTAGGTTTTAGGTGGACTGCCAGCCCTCTGCTCCTGTCGTCCCCTCTTTCTTTCTCTCTACCAAACCAATTCCAGGCAGCTGCTCATCCACCTTTCAACAAGTCTTCCCGTGTACATGTGCTTTATAATATTCTTATTTTATGGAATATAAACTTGACTAGCTTTAGTGCCCAAGAATGTCACTTGACTTGAGCAAATAACAATGAAAGAGTTGCAAAAAAAAAGGCGTGAGTGTAGCTTCAAAATGGTAACAAGCAAAAGTTAATACACATTCATAGATCATTCGATTTATCGATAACGTAGTATATTATATTAAAAGTATTTTCGTTGTACTAAACTAGTTTCTTTGCATTTCCTGCCAGAGACAGTAATAATATACGGACACGTACAAATAAATTGGAGAGAAGTAAAAGAAAAGTCAAAAGATGCATAAAAACCATTATAAACCCACATGAATATATGACTGAGGTGAGGAAAACTGGAAAAAAGGGTGAACAAAAACATAGTGTGGTTTGTGGTCCAAAAGTGTCAAAAAAAAAATAAAATAAATAACATTTAAAAAAAACGTCAAAAGATGCATAGAAACATCGGTAACACTCAACTGTATTGGACTCAGATGTAAAAATGTCAAAAAACAAAGTCATAGAATAGTATGTCGTCACAGTGGCCGGACACATATTGGCCTGCGCCTGTGCAGCTAATACAACTTGCTCTTCATATAATGGATGCACATTAACAATCATCTCTCACCTCGCTCTTTGCCACTTTGGCCCCTTTCCTGCTCCATTCTCTCATCTCTCGCTCCGAAACGCAGGCTCGAGCCCGTAATGACGCCTCACTCCAGGATGGGCCCCGCTGCCATTTTTCATAATTAGAGCCTAATGTGATTTTCATGCAGACTCCTGGTTGACATTTCTAAAAAGACACACACACACACACACACACACACAAACAGATCCTCCATTAGAGGCAGCAGAACCAGAGAGAGCCAACAACAATTACACATTTGGATTCTGACCTGCAAAACACTGAAACCAGCATTTTGAATCCATGCATTAAGATATACAGACCCATATATCTCTTAAGATATATAGAATACACCATTTTATTTTCCTGGCTACTATTTGGAGACGACAAGGCGAGTGCATGCAGGGCCAGGGCTTAAACAAGTCAGGTTTTTTTGGAGAAATATGCATCTCGCTTGTCCACAGCCACACAAACAAAGCCATTAAGCTGCTTACACTAACACAACCAAATCCAGAAATAAGAGAATGGCAGATTAGAGGATTGGCAAGGAGTCCAAAGAAAGGTACAGAAGATTTAGGAAACTCACGGGAAATCAAATCCTGCATGGATGGTCGGGATGGAGCATTTTGGGAACTGGACCGAGGGACCACGCAACACAACATCAGAATGCAAAAACAATATATTGTATAAATTGATCTAACGAAACCCGTTTTTTCCTGGCACCCCAGTCAACACATAGTTGTTCTCTGTGGGACTGGCTTAGTTTCTTAAAAAAAAATAATAATAATTCTCAGACATCTAGACACTTCCAACAGTGATTTTCTCCAAAGTCATAACATTAAAGAGTTCCATGACATTGAAAAACAGAGCTCAGCGAAGTAGCTGTAGAAAAAGACAGAATGCGGTTCTCTGCCTTTCCTTCCCATCAGCCTTGATTTGCCATTTGTATCCTTCCAGCTCTCAGATTCTTTTCTGCCTGGCCTCCTTGTTGGGAGCTTTAAATGCAAAGTGATGGAGTGACAAAACACTGTCAATCAAAACTTGGTTTTCATGACCACTTGAGATTCCCCGGCCACTCCAGATCTGAGGGCCGAGTCTCACGGAGAGAGACTGCGCCGCAAACCTGACTCGACTGCCAACGGGCGCCGCGAAAGCACACTCTCCACTTATGACGTGTTTTGCTTCTTCTCCAGAATGGTTCCGACAAAACGCTCCGGCCCCATTCCCGTTCGCGTGAATTAGCGCTAAGCCTTGGAATGCAGCCAGCCAGATTTGTCAAGTCTTTCAATTAGGCTGCATATACCGCCGCTGTGCTCCGAGCCAGGAATGTGGGTTTTTGAGATGTATAAATACCTGGATAAACACTCTTATTTACCTCAGTGTTCCCAAACACAATCACCAGCCTCTTTCTCCGTGCTCAGTGCCCTGCATGAAATTAGCTGGCTATTGATTCCGTAAACATCTCCTCCACAATTCCCAGCACCGCAGGGCCCTAATTGGCTGAAACACAGGTTTAGTTCCAAACAGTCAGCCAGGGTCTCGCACTCAATGCCGTCTACATCTGAGTGATGGGTTGCACTGACATTACAAGGGGGGGCCCCTTTTTGTTTTTTAATCATGTTTCACATCCCTGCCTGGGACTTGCCGACTTGGAATACTGAGGCCTTGATTTGACATTTGGTGACATTTAGCACTGGAATGTGAATGGCGAGAGTTTTAACATGAAAGGTCACGGCATGCGGGAGAGTTTGCACATCAGATATGACTTATATCTACATTTGGCTCCTTGTGCACATAAGGTACACACTGCAAAGTGGGATTTTTGCCCTTTTGGTCCATGTGCGCCTGCCGCGTGGTTTTCCCAAAGCTGATGTGCTTAGTTTCCAAATCATTCCAAAGAAAGAAACTGGTTTTCGTTCTTCCAGGAGCGTAGCATCCTTGTTGCTGATTGGACTCCTTGGGAGCCGACTCCAGCCGCAGGTTGTGTCACAGCGTCGGTGGTTCAGGTCCACGGTGGCTTCTAATTGGACGGGGATTGAGGGAATACTTGTCATGTGAAGGCAAAGACGAGAAGCGCTCGGAGCCACGCACCCACCCCCCCCCGGGGGAGCTCCCGCCAGACGGAATCGATGTGTGCGGCCGGTCCCGTCAAGGCCACAGGGAGCCCAGTTCAGCAGAACTAACTACTGTTCATTTAAAAAGTTAATTTGTTCCTGCTCCACTACTGTGATTCTTCTTTTCTTCTGTCCCTCACTGCTTCATTTAAGGAGTCTCCATTATTTAAGCCTTTCAAGTTTCACAATTCAAGCGATTCCCGTGCTGCCTGTGAGTTTTGCCTCTGCCAACGGAGGCGGCGTCTTGCCAGGAGTGGGCGGTGGTGACGGTGACTTGCCAAGAGCTTCAGATGTTGTGTTGACACGAGGGCGGTATGATGCGCCCTCTGATCCACACCGTGTCTTCAGGGCAGGATGGATGTTGTCGGTGACTCCTTATTAGAAAATGACGAGGACAGCCGGGGGAGGGCAAACTCCAGTAGGAGCAAAGAAGACATGGAAACAAGTTCACGTTGGCGTTGGTTTCCACCGCTGCAGCTTTTGGTTCATCAAGGAAGATACTTTGATGCTAAACGCACAATGTTTCTGCCACCTGAGTAAGTAAACACAGATTTGTTCGTGCATTGGCTTAACATAAATAGCAAAAACCTCCATATAGCTTCAAGTGTTGGCAAATGGAGAACTCCAGATTTAAGGGAAAAACGGATGCAGTAAACATCATCCCCAAAGCATCAACTTTTCTGACAACAAATGAGCTCAGTTGTCATCAGCTCCACCTGACTCGGCACCACCTGTCAAACCGTTCACCAACCTGATAGACCTGCACACGCACGCACGTAACGTTCCTCTTATCGGGAATCCAGGGGCGAAGCCTTTCAAGCTGGGCTGCGGTGAGCCGATGAGAGGAGACAGGCCGTAGCAGGTAACTGAGGGGGGGGTTGTTGAATGCCTGGGTCTGTGGGGAATCCACAGCAGGGGGGCTCGAGGGGGCAGGTGGAGGCCTCGCCGCAGTGCTCCTCTCCTGCAGGGCAGCGGAGAGATTGTTGCGTGCGCTGCAAAGACAGGAGCCAGCAGAACAGGTGCGTCACGGAATGCTAAATAAAGCAGGGACTCACAACAGATTTAACGCAACTTCAGCAATGCGTCTGAGCGTAACAGAAAAGTTGCTATGTTGAGTCTGTTACTTTCCTGAGTAGAGCTTGAGGCAGAATATACATTTTCTTTATATGCAAAACATGTAAGAACAAGATTGGACTGAATAAAAAGGGCTTCGTATGTTAATCAGAGCCATCGGGTGGATATGGGGTTAGGGCAGAGCTTATAAAATGTAAATAAAACGAATGGAAAGCAGCGCACATGCTTATCAGATCAGGTCTTCTAATAATAATGCAACAATTGACTTCTCTCCAATGTATGCAATATAATGTCGTGCAAGGTTATGATTTCATTTGGAAAATGCACTGATTAAATATCGAGAGCTTTATGTCTAGTCCCTGTTGATGGGCCAAGAGCAGTCATTGTTTACACAGACGCCTGAAAAGACCTTGATAAGATATTGATTTTTGTGAGGGCATGAGATGAGACAGCAACTTTTAAGGCTACTTGGAGTCCCTGTTCAAAGAAAAACTTGAGAAATCCTGCTTGATGTGGATTAGACTTATCTTAAGAAAATAAAATGCATATTTAAAAAGATGCGAGTTCATTTCCTTTAAATACCAAACTGCAGAGACACAGTAAAAAAAAATAAAAAAAATGCATCAATCTCCTAAGCTTAGTTACCGTCACTTTGGCACACATTGCGTTGAGTCTCCTCATGGAATTGCAATCTGTCCTTTATGACAATAATAGAGGAGTTACCAAGGGAAGTAAAGGCAACAGCTTGGTTTTAAAAATACACAAATCGTTTATCATCAAGTTTGGAAACTGCCGGTTAGACTTAGTATCCCTGAACTGAGAGAGAGAACGGAATGAATTATCACCCACAGCTAATGGACTGTAATAGACAAACAGTGTTAAGGTTGACGATGTAACATTATTATTATTATTGTTATTATTATTATTATTATTATTATTATTATTATTATTATTATTATTATTATTATTATTATTATTATTATTATTATTATTATTATTATATAAAAATAAAATGTTCTTTTGGAAAAACAATACAATCATTACTCTGGGGCTTGGATTGCATTCAGGCATTTTCAATATGTCTATTAAACATTAACCTTTTGTGTGTGTGCGTGTGTGTGTGCGTGTGTGTGTGCATACGGGCAGCAGGGAGACAGTTCATCTCAGGTGGGCTGAGTCCACGGTGGTTTCTGTTTAATTAATACCACACCATCTGTCAGTCTTTGCTTTGATCTCACCTGTCTGCCTGTGAATGCGTGTCTGTGCCTCTGTGTGCTTCTGTGGGTGCGAGCGGTGGCACACGTGTACACACACGCGTCAGTCCTCACCTTCTCGTTGTCGAGCGGCACCAGCGCCGCCACATCGTGCCATCACCGTGGGGATCTCTTCAAACACCGGAGCAGAGGTTTGGATCTCATGTTCCTGTGGAAACATTAACACAGTATTTTTAAATCAATAATTTATTAGAGGATTTATTTATTTTTATTAAAGATGCCATAATAAATAATAAATATATATATATATATATTAAAGAGAGAGAGAGAAAAAACTACTATTATTATTCATACAATAGTATTGAATTATAAGAACACTCAAACAGGTGCCACAATGTAAACATGCAAATACAACCCATATGTCACATGACAGTTCACATTTCACGGCTTCTAGAGCAGCATCTACTGTTTTGGGGGAAGTTTCCCCTTTTTTTTTGGTCACCGGGCTGCAGGGATTTAACTCTCCTGCAGCCCCACAGCAGCCTCGCAGGGGTCAGACCCTGATGTCTGAAAGATCGGGCCTGAATCTGGTTCATCACAGAGGGGTGCGACGGGGTGGAGTTCAGGGCTCTGGTGCCGGTCGGCCAATCGCATTCCAGACCACAGGGGAAGGATTTCTTCATGGACCTCGTCACACTGCAACAGCGAAGGGGGCCCCCTGATTCAACAAAGTAAGAAACGCACCGTCCACTAAGTGTCGACCTCCCGCTTTTGCGTTTTTTAGGCGCTGACAAAAATCTTCAAAGGCACAAAATAAAAAATAAAATAAATCGCTCTCCACTCTTAACAGCTGGATTCTGACCTTCTGGCACCAGATGGTGTCTGAGATACCTTTATTATCACCGTTTACCGCCTCCCCCCTGCTCCGCCCCATTTCCAGGGTCCATTAATGCACGGCATCATTAGTCTCATCATTATTGATCCGGCCTGCTTACTGCAGCACAGGCCCCGAGGACAGGCTGCTGACGTGTTCCCTTTGAAAGTCAAGGTGAAGCGTCAGTGTCTGGCGTGGGAGGAGAGGCCGCGTGTTGAAACAGCCTCTGACAGCAGAGGTAAGGCACGTCCGTCTCTGGCTTCCATCTCGCCTCCCCCCGAGAAAGCTTGCACAGATACAAAAGATTCACCCGATGGCTGCAGAGGAGGGCCGGGGATTCGGGATTTGTCATTGAGTACAGTAAAAGTCATTCTCTCCCCCGCCTTTGAAATTTCCTCCCACCACAGGCGCGAATCCTCATTTCAAACCGGCTCTTTTTCCAGCCGCGTTTCAGGGAAAACTTTCTTCAATACCACCACGCATGAACTCCTTTTTCCAAGGATTTTGCCGTGATAGGCTGACAGCCAGGGTGTACCCTCCCTGGCAGCCTGATTCGACCCTTAAAGGATAAGTGGTATAGAGAATCCAGGGATGGATGGATAATTGTACCGTAGATCAGCAAATTAGCGTAATACCCCAAAAAACGGTTAAAAAAATCAAGCAACAACTATCAAGAAAAACATATATTTTGCAAGCACATTCATTTGATTTTTTTTAAAGGCAAAATTGTATGCAGCAAACAGCTTTCATTTGAGCAAGCAAATAAATATATATTCTGTGCTCAATAACTGTAATTTGCATGTTTACAATTGGAGTGCAGTTTAATCATATTCCATCTCACAGAAAAACTCCTGCCTGGTCCGAGGGCCGACACTCGCTGCCCACTCGCTCATATTTCTCTCTCTCTCTCTCCCCGTCACCCGACCCCTGGACTCAGCATCACGATGTGCCACAAGAACAACCAATCAGAGACTAGGACGAGGATAGGAGCACTATTTACAGCAGTATCCTGGATGTCAAAGTGACCTTTCAGACATAAGTGAAGATTTTCAGCCAGTACTGGGTCAGAGACATTTTCAGCACGCATTATTTATTATTGACTCGTATTACATAAAGTTATTTTTGGTTGTAACATTGCGCATGGGGGAGCTGGGGCCGATCCCAGCTAACTTTGGCCCGAGAGTTATAGTCTCCAATTAACCCAAGCCTTGTGTGTATGTGTGTTACTCTCATTAAAAAGCAGCAGTCCTTCAAATTCAGAAAAGGGCCTGGCAGGACTGGCACCAAATTATTGGATTTATACCAAATGTTAACATGGTTTCCCTGGGTTGGCTGTTTTTCCATTTGACCATTTTGAAGATCATTCAGAACCCACTGTGCACCACCAACAATGTATAAACTACAGTACACAATGCATTTTTTTTTATATTAAATAAAAAAAATAATATCAAACAAAACATCCCCATAGATTTTTGGACAAATAAAGAAAAAAGAGACAAAAGGCATCCTCAGGATAAATTCTGAATCTGAATAGGTATTTTACAGCAGAGGTGTGTTTTGATGGATTTAATATTTAATAATATGCAATGACAGCCTTCACTTCAAGGTCTTAATACCGTTGGAAAAAAAGAGGCTGTTGTTATATTCATCGGAGTGCTCCGATTCTGCGGAGGACACTGGAAATATTTTGATTGTATTTTATTTGTGTGAGTGCTGCTATTAAAATGGACGGATTGTAACTCTGCTGAGTGATGGATGGTTACGGAAAGGTTCCCAATGAGTTTGTGAACCTCCAGCTCCGAATATTCATCAGTCTCAGGAATGCGAGTTTGTCATCACACCTGAGGCGGATCAAACTTATGCCTATATGTTTTTTTTTGACATTATTCATGAGTAAAGCTTGTTGTTCCCACATCTGAGTCATAGTTTAGTGCCCAACATCCCACATATACTTATAACTTATATTATATGTGTTACTGCTATTGCCGTTCACTCAACACAATACCGTTTAAAACACTGATAAAAATGTTTCTATGATATTTAGCTTTAAATCTAATTCAAAAATGTCATGCGTTTTCTCACAGTGGAGAGTGAACTTTTGTGGAAAACTCTTGGGAGACTTTTTCACTGTATATGCGGTACTGTGCTGACAGGACCTGGTGTTTAGATTCCTATCCATCAAACAGGACCACTGGGAGCTGACTGATTGCTCTCACACAGACACACAGCAGATGGTGAGGCCCCCCCGGAGCCCTGATCTCAACATCACGGAGGCACTCTGGGATCACACGAGGACTCCATGCACACGAGTGGGACAAGTTCTCCTCGATGCCATCCTATATAGTATTTCTAAAACCTTTGTACACGTGTATGTGTACACAGAGAAGTGAAGGGGATTGATTTTGTTTGCTGCACTTGGTCTGAAGTAATAAATCAAAATCCATTTATTGTGTTTTTTTTCGAAAGACTGCATTCTTTCATTCTTTGGTGTGTTTTTCCACACCACTTTCAAGCAAATAAACGTTTAATTAAGAAGCATCACATTAAAAGAGTACTGCTCTGTAGATTTTGACAGGTAAACCGGTGTGCTCTATATATATCAATTCTATGGATTATGTACAACCCATTATTGATCTGATTATAGTACAGAGCTCACAAGACAAATATGAGGGGTCACAGAAAACTTAAAAGAAAGGGTAGAAGAGAAACATTTCTCTTCCTTCCTCATCCTTTTTTCTCTTTTTTTGGAATCAAGCGATCTTTAATATTCTTTGCATCAATAACAGCGGCTTTTCTTACGCAGGCGAAAGCCAATTTACCCTTGGATGATAAAAATGTCAGAAATAATGAAAAAATGTCCATCAGAAGATCCCAAAAGGTCAAGGTGTCCTCTCAATATTGATTGTTTGGTTTGACAGGCCAAAACCCAACAATATTAAATTTGCAATTATATAAAACAGAATATATGCAACAACAAAAAAGGAAGCCGGAAATACTGACAACTGGTCTGATAAATAAATCATTTCTTGTCAAAATTGTTCTTCTCTTTGCTTTCTGTTCCACAGCCAAATCTAATAACTTCCCATTTGTAACAACATAAATGTTAAAAATTGGATTCTACCAGTAGCCATTCCTTGATCATAAATATAACAATAAAAACTGAAGAATCAAATAAATATAACTTGAGATTCTGTGAGAAAATCAATCAGCAGTAACACGGAGGAAAAAACAGCGCGGTGGGGCGGAGGATTGCACCCCGCCTTGTGCGCGGTGGTTTATCTATTGTTGGTTGTGTACAGTGGGTTCTGAGTGATCTTGAAAAATGGTCAAATGAAAAACAAATCACGCTCTGCCTCTCTGCTCAGCTCAGGTGTTTGCTTTTTTATTGCTCCTGAATCACTCTGATGTAGCAGGGACGACCTTGACTTTACAGCGTCATGGTGCATATCCCGGCGAAGGGAAGAGTGGGAGGATGTGTGTGTGTGTGTGTGTGTGTGAGCCAAGACACGGGACGACAACTGCTCCCCCCCGTCGCTGTGTTTGCACCTTCATTCATTTCCTCCATCTTTCCCCCTTCCATTCAAACACGCTCTGCCTCTCCTCTCTGGGATCTTCTGCCGTCCACATGACTTAAACAACCACTTGCAGACTTTTTCCAAATCGAATCACCCCTGATAAAGTCAAATTGCATTATGATTTCAGATCTTCTGCGCTATTCTTAGACAATAATTGATGGGCCGAGGGACAGATGACAGGATAAATGACACAAGTTGCGGAAAAGCCGCAGACTTTTAAGTTCGGGAGGAAATGCAAAAAAAAAAAGACACATCTTGAAAAGGTATTGAAAGAAACTGACTTACGTTCCACTGAAGCTGGCTCCGCTCAGACTGCCATACGGAGAAACTCTAGTCCTGACCCGAAGTCTCTGCTACAGATGCAGCTGCATCCCCTGTGAATGAAGAGGTCACCATAAATGTTCCATGGTTGAATCAGAGCGACCTCCGAGAAAGACCCTAATATACCGCAACAGTATTTCATGAGTTTTATTGTGGGGTGAAAGGATTTTGATTGGCGGCATAGGTTTTATTTCAAATATTTTTCTATGATCCAAGTTGATGGAACACAGATATCGTGATGTGGTAAATCAGACAGACAGTGAACTGGACTGTTGTTGAAATGAGACTAAATGACCTCCCTGTCAAATCCTCTCAATCCCAGAGTGTTTGTTTCATTTGTATTCCATCTCATTTTGTTGGAACAAAATGTTTTATGGAAAGGCAAATATTATCACCACTGTGTAGAGTTCTTGATCAAATCGCTGCGCTAGAAGGAATCATGCTGGTAAAAATAATAGCGGTTTCAAGTGGAACTCTATGCCAATACAGCGAATGGAGAGTCTGGATTTAAAATACAAAAAACTGAGAAGGAAACTGTCGTAAACTAGAGATCATCTGACCCAGGGTTAGGGCAATTTTTTCCAGCGATGAGCGCTTGGCAACAGGAGGAGGTCAAAAGGTCACAGTAAACAAGGGAGAATGGAGCTTATAATGGGACGAGAAGTATGATTAAAAATCGTGAAATTAAATTCAAACTTTTTTTTTCAACCCATTAGTGTAGCTTTAAATACAGCGACAGCCCTGAGGGCTCAGCTGCCATCATAATTGCAAAGAAACATTTAGCCCTTTGAAAAGTTAACCCTCATGTATTAAATGGCATAACAGTTAAAGTAGTGCTTGAATATATTTTGACTTATTTATTAGATTTTTTATTGGTGATGGTGAAAAAAATGCTCTATATAGATAGCCAGGCTAGAAGCATAATCTATGACGCAGATGCTCATATTTAGCACAGACGATTTGAGCAACAGCTTCCATGTCCATTTGAGTCTTGGAAAACCGGAACCATGGGCGTCCGAAATAAATCCTCCCTCTCTGCTATTCTATGGATATGAATTAAGGGTTTTTATGGCTCACCTAAAAGTGGGGCGGGCGAGAGAGAGAGAGTGCGAGAGTGAGCGACAGAGTGAGAGTGAGAGAGAGAGAGAGAGAGAGAGAGAGAGAGAGAGAGAGAGAGAGAGAGAGA
>JAFBJU010000912.1:209100-223648 GCA_016785305.1 Colistium nudipinnis | reverse complement strand
AAGGAGGGGAGAGGGGAGGAGGGGGAGGGGGAGGAGGGGGGGGGGGGGGGGGGAGGGAGAGAGAGAGAGAGAGAGAGAGAGAGAGAGAGAGAGAGAGAGAGAGAGAGAGAAAATCCACTGTCAGCATACATATCGAGGTGGTGTTCTCCATCAGTGGGTTTGAGGGATTGGGTAAAAAAAGGAGAGAGAGATCCAGTCTGCTGGGCACAGGAGCTCAGAGGGCTAGACACACACATACACACGCGCACACACCTGCAGATTAATATTTGCCTGCAGTGATTTTCTCTCACTATCTCTTCACTGCACTTCACTGCACTTCACTCTTCACTCACTCGCTCACTCTCAAATTCATGTACTTCACGTAATGAAATGGGCACCGACTGTGGGGGCATAGGAATTGTGTTGTCAATTGGCTGCAAACACACAACACACCTGATGGTTAACACTGAATACTAAACACTACGGTGTGTGTGTGTGGGGGGGGGGGGGGGGGGGGGGGGGGGTGTGCGTGTGCATCTGTAACTGTCCATCTCTGGGGTGAAACTGCGGTTAGTGAAGAATGACAGTGTGACTGGGTGAATGGGTGACAGGATTAATGAAATGGGCACCGACTGTGGGGGCATAGGAATTGTGTTGTCAATTGGCTGCAAACACACAACACACCTGATGGTTAACACTGAATACTAAACACTACGGTGTGTGTGTGTGTGTGGGGGGGGGGGGGGGTGCGTGTGCGTCTGTAACTGTCCATCTCTGGGGTGAAACTGCGGTTAGTGAAGAATGACAGTGTGACTGGGTGAATGGGTGACAGGATGACTGAGTGACAGGTGAGAGCAGACCTACAGGTTCATTACTGGCTGGTAAAATGGAGCACTCTGGGGCATGATGGTTGGAGGAAACGCTCCGGGCCTTGGCCGCCTCCTCCTCCTCCTCATCAACATCCTGTCACCTCCATTCTCCGACTCTCTGGTGTGGCACCGCAGCTGATCCACTCTCCCCAGGGGAGGAGAACTCTTCCTGAACTGGAAGTCAGCACCTGGTTTTGAGAAGAAAAAAAAAAACATTTGGTTTAGTTGGTCACATCTACAGTGAAAAAAAAAACAGAACCCAAAACAACGTCAACTGAGCCTCGTGTGAATGTAAGGGAGTTTGTAATAAACTGCAGAGCAGGTGGAGATTGTGTCAGATGTTTGACCACAATCACAGAGAAAATGTGTTTTTTTTAAATCCATCCGTTTTTTACATCCGGCTTTTCACTTCATAGCCATTGAATCTTCTGTATATATATGAAAAGACCATTACAGATATACCCTTTGGCACATTACATTACGTTACAGGACAATGTCCAACAACAGCAGTGACAATGAACAACAGTGAATTTTAGGGATGTGAACCCTAAACAGTTAGCTGCCAGTAGTTCTCATAATTAGGAACACAGTTTATATTCCGAATGGGTCTATTGCACTTTATCACCACACCGGCATGTTGATCTAGTCAAGTTTGTATTTGCGTAATAGTTGCAATCGGTAACTTTTCCATTACTAGTCTGATTTTCGTCTCATTTTTGGGATCAAGTGCAAAGTGAGTTCTCCTCATTTCGAGCTGCAATTAAAGGCCTTTTTTTCAGTTTTTTTTTTTTTTTCCAACAGGCTTAACTTCAGAAGGAAAAGTCTTTGAAAAAGTTCCCCAGACGACTCAGTGTGAGCGTACTCTCACAGTTATCTCTGGGTGGAGGAGGAAGTCATGCAATATCAGCCTGCAGTATGTTTAGCTGAGGGTAAGAAATAGCCGGGCTTATAATTGCTTTGGGACAAGCTAGGATGATTCCTCTGGCAGTAGGAGATTTTTCTTTTGGTCAACCAAGAGAGCAATAAGACAGATAAGAGGAAAAGGGAGGGAGGGAGGCAGGGAGGCAGGGAGAGAGAGAGAGAGAGAGAGGGAGAGAAGAGAGAGAGGGAGATTTTCAGATTTTCTACAGTGCTCAGAAGAAATACTGTGAAGGCATTATCGTCCCTAAGGAGAGAAGAAAAACACTACGTGGAGACGGGACGAGGAAGAGGAGGAAGAAGAGGAAGAACTGGTGTTGCAGCGTTTCTATCAACAGCTCCAGTTTCATTACCACCCCTCTGTTGGGTAAAAACCTGCAACCACCGACGCTCCTGAACGCCTCGCGTAGTCGCAGCGTATTTTGTTTGCTACTTGCACGGCCCAAGACGAGACAGAGCTTGTTTACTGTCCCTGAGGTGTGCCATTTAATTAAGCGCTGCAGGGCTGCGTGTTTTCAAAAGTGGAGCCGCCACCCACTGCAGCTGGGATGTAAGCGAGTCAATTTATGTATTAGCTGATCCACACAAACGGAACCGGCAACCACTCTTTGCTTCGGGCTGTTTGTCTTTATCTTATAGGATAGTAAATGGTATATCTTGAGTGCATTTTTATGTTTTGCAAAAATTAATTGGAACCCCCCAAAAAAACAAATAAGCTATTTAATGAAGGAAATTGAATAAGCTAAAAAACACAAATCATTGTTAGTTCCATCGATAAATAACAGGAACATTTATCAAATGTCCATGTTTGAAAAACTTCGTTTTGTGTTTTCGCTTCGTGTCAGTGACAATATTTTTCCTGGTTTTGGGAATGTTGCGATGCATAATATCCCAGTGAGATTACGACAATCTCATTAAAGTGAACATATGGTTGCCCCTCGGGCCCTGACTCAACTCTTTGTTTGAATCCCCTTTTTTATTTTGGTTGTTTGGTTACGACTTCAGCAACATACAGAGCAGCTATTTCTAAATTAATATTGAACTCCATTATATTTTTTCCCTGAGTTTTTTTTCCACATTGTTGCCAAATGCCCTGAACCCTCTCCCGGTGCAAAACATTTACTCAGCCGGGTTGCTTTGCTCTGGCAAATCATAACAAATGCGCCGGTCCACATCATCCGTAATAATGTCCCTGTTTCCCTTTTGTTCCCGGCTTTATTTCCCCAAACACTCGTTTTCCAGTTGGGCGGTTAATTGAATTCAGTGCTGGGTGTAAAGTAGCGGGTCCTTAGCCACAGTATCCTATTTGCGGGGCGAGGCTAGATTAACTAAGGCTGAGCTCAGACACAGGCGCCAATGGCGCATGGATTCACTCGCGGAGTAACTGATGGTGATGTTGGCCGCTGCCGGCTCTCACGCTGACGGAGGAGTCAATCAGCCGCGCCCCTCTACAATGGGAAAGTTGAATTTCTAATAACACAGAGAGAGGCTGGATTTGCTTTGGGCCGGAAGAAGGCAGCACGTACCCAGATGCTGGATAGGCTTAATGCAGCAAATGGATCCTGCTGGAGGGGGGGGGGGGGACACTATAAGCTGGAGAAGAAAAAAATGGCAGCACTATACAGAATAATCTTGGCCTTCTCCTGCAAGTCCCCTTTTTATCAAGGCTTTTCAAATATTCATCGATGTGATGTTTTTTTTTTTTTTTTTTTTTTATCATCCCAGCTCAGCGCTGCAAAGAAAAAACTTTAAGAGCCCTTCCTGGCAAGAGTGGGCAGGCACGGAGGAGGAGGATGCTGCTGCTGCATCGGAGGCGACATCACTCCGAGGGGCGCCGATAGTGGCTGTTAAAAATAGCCCCGGCTGTCCTCCTCTCTCTCTCCCTCTCCTCACATCTCGCCACACGCCACCGTCAGTGTGTGTGTGTGTGTGTGTCGCACCTGCTGCCGTGAGACCATTGCATAACCGTCTCTGCTCGTGCAAAGGATCATCATTTCTCTCCAGCCACACGCAGCGAGTGTGCGCGTGTGTGTGCCTGTGCGTGTGTGTGCGCTCTCCCAGCCTGGCTAATAGGACACTGAAGGTCAACGCGCAGTCTGCATCTAATGGGCAGGAATTCACATTTGCATAAAAACAACTATGCACAGCGTGAGGATTTTTTTTAAATCATGCTGTTTACAAAACCCTCTCACTATTCCTCCACTGTGCCAAGGCCTTCACTAAAAGCTTGGGAATAAAAATATTTTTTTTATGAAAGGTTTGTGGGGGTGAAGAAGCATTTTTTTTTTAACTTAGATTCATTTTACGTGTAAATCTTTTTTTTAATTCAATCTGAAAACGTTTCTCTTTGGGTCTGGCTGTCCTCGGGCTTATGAATGACATGCATTTATGCACACAGGTTATTTCTCTGCAATCAACTGAAGATGGTTGGTGTGGTACGGTTTGATTATAATAATTAGCAGTGATCAAATTAAGTCAATAATCATCACTGAGTAAAGCGGGGAGATAAAGACACCGGGCATGGGCCAATTTCAGATAAATCCTCATCCAACAATATTATCAGAAGATTATTTACAAATTGCAACACGTACACACATATACACACAAACTCACACACAGAGAGAGTGTGTAGGTGAGTTTTTTCCCTGTCATCTCAGGAAAAAGGACCCGAATCCGTCTTTACTTTATTGGAAAACCCAGCTATAAAACGCCAAATGGTAAATAGCAGTTGCCTGCCACGAGTTCTCACACTGACTTTAATTGCTTAAGATTCAGTGAGTTAACTTATCTATAAAATGTGGCGTTCTCACCAGCCATTAGCACTGGCCATTTTAATTTCCCTATAAAACACTTTAAATGGTTTGATTCTCCCTTTTACTGAGAAACCAAGAAATATAACCTGCTGGTAAATTCTCAGCTGCACGGGTCACAGGTTTCTCTTTCCTTCTCGTGTATTTGACGATTGAAGCTACATTTAAGGTGATTATGTTTTTTTTTTATATATATATCTGCGCAGTGACTGTGGAAATAATAAGCTTTGGTAAATTTGAACAAGCCGAGTCTTTGGGGGAATGTAACGTTTTTTTTCTTTTTTTTTTTTTCAAATTTCTCTACTCATACTGCGTTATGACATTTATGCATTTTTTGTTGGTTAGCTATTAACAACTGATGAAATATAATATTACATCAATTGCGGCCTGTTCAAAACTGAATATTCTTCTTTTTTTTTTGCCCCTGAGGAATGTAAAGAATTATGCTCAATTCATTGTTGTCACCATCGTCTCATTGAACCTTGTCGTCAGGAGAGCTGCTTGTACATTGATAAATACCCCTGAGACATCCAAGTCATCTACAAGTATTTTTTTTTTATTACACCTGTTTTGTATTCATGGATTTTAACCCTTAGGAGTCCTGGGATATTTTTTTACTCTATGTCTGCTACTGTCAGCTTCACATAGCTATCCGCTTTGAGTAGACAATTGGTATTTCGCTTTGTGCGAACCTTTTTTTAACACACTGAATAACACCCTTCTTGTAATGCATATCTTTCAAAGGGGTGGAGAGGACTTTATATGCCGTGAGTACAAGCGTAATACACTCAGCTGGTTTGATTTCTGACCGACTCAAAGGGGATGGATATGAAATTACGATCCAAGGCGCCTGCTGTGAATTGTATGGGCCGTGTTAGCTGTGAGGTGCAGCGAGTCAATTATAGCGAGAGTGCCCGGCAACAGCGCTCAATTTCAATTTCTGTTATCACCTGGCTTTAAAGACGCACGCATCGACAGGCAATGCCGCCTTCAACCAAACAGGACGGCTTCCTAGTGTGATGCACAGATTGAAAAATGAATGGCTTCGATAATGACTGCAGCTCCGCGGTGACGTGAAGAATAAAAATGGAAGTTTCATGGCCTTTTTAGACCCTTGGAAGCTTTTAGACTGCTCGGTGGCAAGTAACTGCCACTGTTAACCGATGGCCCTCAGCGGAAGATGGAGATCGGATATCACAATGGCAGCCATGACACTTGCAGCTTGACAAACACGTTTTAACACAAGACGCAACTTACATTTCACAATCTGGTGGCTTTACTCCTCCTCCGCATCATCTTCTCCAGGTCGTTCGGCACCACCTCCCAAGAACCCAGTAGTTAGTGATGAAGATACAGAGCACTGATTTTTGATGGGGCCTAGAGAGATAAAAAGGGAGAGAGAGAGAAGCTGTGTCACCAGGATGTCACTATCTATTATGCCCTCCAACCCTAAGTGAGGCAGGAGTTCTTTGTTTGACAGCCACTTTATTAACTGCAGCACATGATTCATCGATCTCGCGCTGTTTGAATAAACCCGGGCACAAGTTTTATGCTGCGCATAAATTTTTTTTTTAAAAGGAGCACGCGCAATACCTGAGAAGACATACACCTGTGGTGCTGGCGTCATGCATTTCATCAATCCTCGATGGCCTTTAAAAAAAAAAAAAAAGCCTCCAGACAGAAGGTGACACGTTTCTGTAAGAAACCCTAAATAGTCTCTAAATTGCCTTTCATCAGTTTCAGTCACATTTTGAAATTGCATGTGGAAGTGAAGAGATAAGGGGATTTTTATGGGGTGCGGCCATGACAGCAGCATGTATTAACCCTGTATGAACAGGTGAAGACAAGTTCTCCTACTGCTGCAGCATGGAAACAGTGGGGACAACTCTAGTGAGCAAGTTTATCACAAGAAATGCTGTGGTGAGCCAGACAGAAGCCTGCAGACACACGGAAACGCACACAAATGGGACCGCGACAAAATAACTAGAAGGTGCAAGGTCAATATTTGCATCAACCAATAAACACAACAATCTATCTTTATCCGACTGCTCTAGTTGCAAACTGACACAGACATTAGATATGTCCCACTCAAATACCGCAATTTCCCTATGTTCAATCGTTAAAAAAAACAAACAAATGTCACAACTACCTCCAACATTTCATTATTATTTTTTTGGACAGGAGGGTTTGTGGAGAACCCCGAAACAAGGAGGATTTGCCAAACACCAATTTAAATTCCAACCCATGCAGCCTTGAAATGATTTGATTTTTAAACAGATCTCCGAAACTTTTATGTTTTGAAATTTTAACCACGAGAGGGTCCGACAAAACACGCTCGGCTGAACCACGTTAGCTCTTTTTAACTATTAAACATGACTCAAGTGAATTCTACTCTGCCAGAACGTGGACAGAGTTGCTCAAATGTTGCCTGGCTTCTGAAAAGGCCCTGCGAAATTAAAACGAAGGTTCAATAAAGGAAAAAATAAAGAAAACACTTTCATAATTATCCGAGAACAGCAGGCACAGATAACCAGGAATAAGGAACAAGCCGTTGAGGTGTTGGAGCCTGAGTGATTACCATAATCCATCAGCATTTAGTATGTTTTATTCTTCATATTGGCCCAAGACTGATGTTATTGAAACAAGCCCACATTTCAATATAATCTTATTTAGATGACAGAGGGTGCAGAGTGAGTCAAACTCCATTTTTGATGTCAGAACACCCTTAGTCACACACACATGAAAGAAACTTTTTTTTTTTTTTTAAGAGTTATTTCTTTGAAATTACCTCAACTAAAGAGCAGCCTCAGTGCAAAGCTTTGAATGGTTTTCTTGGTTGGAGGCAAATGCTGGTGTGGCGTGATAATGAGTACGACATGTCAGGGTTTTTAAAATGGAAAAAGTCCAACTTCAGGAGAGTTGGATATTTTGTCATCATGCCGAGTAATAATTTGAATAATCAATGGTATAATGTAGTCATTTCTCACAATGGCCTCAGGTATATTCCAGGTAAAGTTGAAAATACCATGTCAGATCTGACAAAGATCCAAGCCAGAAAGTGGACTTACAGTGAAACACAATTAACAACACACACAATTAAAAAATAATAATTATTATTATAATTCAGAAAGTTCTCTCTTCCGCTGAATCCATATGAATACAGTCTATAGCTTGTTATTATTAGGGCTGTACCCTGATCCAATACTCCATCTAATAATAAAAATATAATTCCAGTTATGTTTTGCTCAACTTTACAGGATTTAAACAATCACTGTAGTTTGCCAATTTTAATTGAATTCAGATTAAAGTTGGGGCACGGAGGTTTCTATATATATATTTTTTTGTGGTTGAATTGACCTGGAAGGCACAGAAGGCCGCATTAATGAAAGAATACCGAAATGTACATGAGCAGACACACAGTCTCCCATGATGCATCATTAATTTAACCCCGTCCGGAGTGGTTTACCCCAGACCTGGCCAGTAACAGCTCCTCATCAGCTTTCAATGCATTCCTCAGCTCGCGGATCAATGGGACTGTTTGACAACTGGAAGACCAAAGGGGAATTTGATGACCTGCAATCGCTGTCTGTCTGTGGCTGCTGTAATTGGACCCACCTGTCAATCACTGTCATTTTTGTTAACAATGATATGGCCGGGCTGCTTTGGAGTCCTGTCTGAGCGCAATGGAGATTATATGGGAACGTCAGTCAGCGTCAGACGGGTTAAACAGGTGCCGACTCTGCTGGATTTTGTATGTCGTGCGATCGTACGCTGCGGGCCCCTTAATGTTCATGGTGCAGATTTTTATGAGGGGAACTAATCATTATGTTCACGTTCAACATATAATGAAGGGCATAATCGGAGCAAATGCCAACAAATTAAGCCACTAATAAGGAAATGAAATCTCTTATGCTAATTCGGAGTAGCTTTACCATGAAGGAAGGCAAGGAATTATGAAAAGTAGGAACAATTAAGGTGTAATGACTAATTCTGGGATTATACAGTTGTTATCCAAGTATTGATTTTTATTATTTATCTTTAATTTGACCACTTTTAGTAAAACAAAATTAATTCAATTATCTATCTAAAAAACAAAAAAGTTATTTACAAATTTGCTAGCACAATTGAACCCCTAAATAACATTTGATACTTAATCAATAATCATGACCTTGTCATTTCTGAAACGTTGACTACAGGACATTGCTGTGTCTCCATTCCAAAAATCTGCAAACTTCCAGTCCACAAGTCCCTGAAATACCCGAGCCACACAAGCACACAACATAATTATGCACTGTTCGCAAATACAGTATATATATATGAAAAAAAAACTTGACTGACCCAGTTACGCCAGCGTCACTAAAATAGAGCTCTCGTTGTTTTCCCACACATGTTTATCTCTCCTCTGTCTCTGTCTCTTATACACATCTAGATGTGTATAAGAGACAGCCCTTAGTCACACACACATGAAAGAAACTTTTTTTTTTTTTTTAAGAGTTATTTCTTTGAAATTACCTCAACTAAAGAGCAGCCTCAGTGCAAAGCTTTGAATGGTTTTCTTGGTTGGAGGCAAATGCTGGTGTGGCGTGATAATGAGTACGACATGTCAGGGTTAAACCATCGAGCTGCCAACGCTGCAAGCTGTTTGATAATGTCGCACATGTCACTGTTTAATGCAGGGTTTTACTGCGTGTGGTTTTCTGTCTGGTAGAGCACATGCTCCGTGGCAGCGGTTATCTGAGCTAGAGTCAGGAAGCCCTCGGAGATAAGATCCCCTCAGCTCACGGCACAGATGATTGCACTCTACTCTCTACTTACATTCATGACTCAACGAGAATAATAAGAGTCTGCGGCCGGGCCCGTGTGACTCCATCGTATTGTGTAATTCAGCCATTTGTTGTGTGCGCAGTGATTTATGGCCAGCTATTTTCCCTTAAATGTCGTTGGTTTGTGAAATGCTGGTGGTGGATCAAAAAAGTCGACAGAGGCTCCACCGTTGTGGGGACGAATTGGTTTTGGAGCAAACAGAGCGGGGTCAGCGGCTGTCGGGCTGCGAAAAAAAACCTCCACCGACTTGGCCCTCGTATCGCTGTCTGTGCGCGGGGGTGTGACTCCGGAGAGGAGGAGCCGTGAAGTCGACGTGAGTTAACCAAGGCTCAAAGTGAGATTAGAGAGAGTGAAGTGACTGTCTGACTACACTGAGAAAATAAAATAGGGAGATAAATGGCATACATGTGATCAGTAAATACAATAATTGTCCTTACCCTCATATAATTTAGCCTTCATTTCTCATGTGTGGATATATATTTTATTGAACAAACCAGTGCCTCTCCTCGTTTTAATTGGAAAAAAGAATAAAACCAGAAATGGGCAAACTACTTCTGTTGTGCTTGTGAACCAGCCACTAACTTTACGGCCCAGATTGTACAAATTAAAGAAGGAAATATATAAATTTAATGTGCGATATAAAATGGAATAGCATTTGTCAAAACATGGAGGAAAAAAGAAAAAAAAAAAGGGGTACGGATTTAAGTCGCGCCGCCTCGGGGTCTACGAGAGGATGCTTTTAAAACATATTGCGTTATCGACCCCGTGGGTAAACACTGGTGCTGGATCAGAAAAACAGCAGATGGATGGCATTCAAAATGATTGCTAAACAAAAATAAAATGCCAGTTCGCGCTGTAACTATTGGTATGAAAGATTAAAAACATCCCTCACCAACTCCATAAACTGTCCTTCACTTGAATTCCGGCTCCAAACAGATAATGTCAAATCGGTGTCTGGGTGGTGATTAAAAAATTAATAAAAAAAGTTCAATGAAGAGGCCTTACCAGGATATAAAGTGGAGTTTTGATTAGAAGTGGTTCCGCCCCTTGATTGCCTTGACTATCGGATTGATCATGTTGACGGCCGAGCGACCGAGCAATTCTGCTTTTTCCGGGCTCCGAACACAAACCAAGTAATAAACCCGCTGCCCAGGTTTCCAAAAAACGTTCATAAAAAAAAATATATATATATTCATCTTCTTGTTCACTGGTTTCACTGCCACCTTCCAATTTCACTCCTCCACTACTTCCTGTTTTGTTCTCCATCATGTCTGCATCTGCCCTTCCACTGTCTCCTCATCAGTTTTAACTCCTCTTCATCAAATTAAGAATCCACTCCTGAGAAGACCTCTCTTCTCCTTGCAACTCATGACCAGCTACTTTATATCATGTGATTCTTATGGTTGTCAAAACAAAACAAAATATTGTAATGAAAGCTACTGATATTGTAGTTTCAGACCTTTACTTAATAAGAAAAAAAAATACTTCACACCAACACTAATCAACAACCAGCTACAGACGAGAAACAACAGCATGAGGAGAGGAAAAAAGGAAAAAAAAGGGAGCGGTTGCTATAGCAACACAATGTTCTAATGACAAGGTTGAAACAAGTGAGAAGCAATTAATGCGTGTGCACTGAGAAATATACAGGGCCACGGTTCATATCTTCAAAAAGACTGCAACATTACCCCTGTCACATTAACACCGTTAACATTAACACAACATTAACACAACATTAACACAACATTAACACTCGTACGACAATGAGAGCGGAGGGGTTTTCTTTTAGGCAGGAGACAAGCCCGAGCCATTAATATTGTTCTCCCTTTCTAATTTCCTCAGACATGTGTTAAATTGATTTGACTGTGACGCGGAAATTCAAAAACACAACCAGAATTGCAGTATTTAATTTTTTTTGTTTTATTTTTATTTTTTAATCAGTGTGACATCTCGGATAATCCTCTTTAACCTCAGTTTTAAATCATTTCATCGGGAGGATTGTCGGGCGACAGTCGGGGAAATAGCCCGAGAGCTATTCTGAGCAGCAGTCTCTTGACAGCTGGGTGGCAAGTGAGTAAGAATACGGCATTAATTGAACGAAAACACACTTTCTACGGGCCTCGGAGAGAGAAAGCCCCCGTGAGGGAGGAATACTCAGAATGGTGAAGGATCGGGGATGGTGGAGAATCCGGCGTGAATAATATTCGCAACTCACACATTAAGATATGAAAGCGATCAATTATTTCTCACGGCATCTATCACGGAGAGCTTTTATTGGCAATCGTATCCACTAATGAGTTAAAGAGTGACTTTGATCCCTCACAGTTGACTCCTTGGCCGAATGTGGAAAATGCAAATGGCTTAAAGGTGGAACTGGGACTTTATGGATCCGAGAAAATTGACATAGTGAGTGTGAGAAATGGATTACATCTCAGACAGAGTACAGAGGGGGGATTGTAAATCTTACTTCCACACCCGTACAGGCAATATCTCTTGTCATTGTTGTGTGCCGTTGTTGTCATTTTTAACACCTGCAGGACTTGACATCCACCTTCGAGAACAGTTTTCTCTGCTTTCCTCCGCTACTTCCGTCACTGAAACCTCATAAAGTCTAACTTTGCAAATAACCCGTTCAACCTAACTACAACTCATGGATTTACTGTCGAAAATTGAAACCGGTTGTTGCGAAACAGTAAGCTTACAGCTGGAGCACAAACTACCACGTCCAAAAACTGGAGGTCCTGCCTGACAACATCAGGTCCTCTGTGACGTGTCGAGCTTGGAGGTCGCACCAACGATAGTACGCTCCGGCAACTTTTTTTCATTTTATTTTTATTTTTTAAACTGGCCACAGCAAAGGTCAGCGGGGGCTATAAAAAAAGAAACTGCTAAGGTCACCTTCGTTCATTCAACATTCATCTCTGCTGTAAAAAAGTTAACAAGGAAGGATAAAAAGGTTATATCCGAGCATCTGGCCAACTGTGAACCAGACCCAATGTTGCAATCTAAATCTAAATCCAGCATTCACCTCAACAAATGCAATGTATAATTTACACGTTTTGGCAAATAACTAACTGGCTCATTTCCTAAAAATGAGACAGGAGGGTTGATACCACGCTCATATCCGAGCGCTAAATACAGAAATGTTGCCAGGAGCTATTGAGACTGGAGACAGGCTTTCTTCACGAATCCACCCACTAGTTCCTTAAAAGCCACATAGTGAATTTGGTTAAATACCTACACAAACAATGACAATAGTTTTCTGTTGGCGTTACATGAGACCACAGGTCTTTGGTAAAAAAAAAAAACAGCTAATCCCACAGGGACTTTTCTTTTGTTCTTTGGTCTCGTCATGGTGGTGCCAGAGAGCCGGGTCCATTTAGGTTGGATTTGATTTGAAGCAGCTTGTTCAAACATCCATCAAAACCGCATTCAAACTCCAAATTTGATGAAATAATGCAAATCCAAATGCAAAAGTGTAGTCAGGATGTTTTTTTTAAAGTTGTGTTGCTCTTTTTTTCCATTACATTTCTATAAAAATGACTTATCTTGTCGTTGCCACGGAGAAGAGCCAAGGCAGAGGTACAAATAATCGGAATTTATCAAGACATTGACACAGAATATTGCATTTATTTCGCTCTAAATGTCCCCAGGCTTAAGTGCTCCAACTATCAATCGCCTCATGTTGTCCATGTGGAGAATTAATGGGACTCTACTTTTAGAAGCAAGGACACTGCAAATAGTTTTTCTCCAGTGACAGATTTGCACACGTTAGAAAGTAGAGTTTTTGCAAAGATCAAACTAGAAAAGCTATTTCTATGAGAGAAATTTCCAAACTTTAAAAAGGCTCAACTCTGGATCAAAAATATGGATACAATGATGGGATACACACATTCCTCCCTCTACTGCACAATTAACAATCAACACCCCTGGCCACATCTGGACCACTGACAACAATCTTGGATATTATCCTGTGACTCACACTCTCATATGACACACACACACACAAGTGAGACCGGCATAAAAGTTGAGTGAGAATGTCATTGGTGTAATTGTCTTTGATTTCAGCTTATAGAGGTCAGACAAGTTCTATTCGTGGCCACTGACGATTACATGGCCACATGAAGATCAAATTGTTCCTTTTCTCAAAGAGAAAGTGAAAGTGGCACGCGGCAGACACTACGCGCATAGACACTTTCATCTCGCCATGTTTGCTCATTATGGGCGAGTGACACACCAGCTGTGACTGGATTCCCTCTCTTAGCGCAGGCGGAGGCGCCGTCTCGCTCCGGGCCGCCCTTCTCAATCACGCACCACAAATGAAGAAGCATTTCTTCACAAATGAACCAGGAAAACAGAAGGAGGAGAGACTGAGAGAGGAAGGACGGGGTTGGGGGAAAAAAAAGACGCCAAGACCACAGTGGCAGGTGAATAAATGATATAATCATGGGCCACAAATTTCTCCTGGCCCTTTGGGTGTGGAAGCGGGTGTATTTCACCGTGTCATGATCAGCGGAGAAAGATAGAACCTGATATATTTCATCCTGAGTGAGGGTGTGGGTAGGGCTTCCGAAAGAGTGAATGGTAATGAGAGGAAAAATTGGGACGTGGCCTCTAAACACAACAACATTCAAATTGTTTTCCCACGTGTTTGATTGAAACATTAAGATATATAAATATATATTCAGCTGATTAACGCTTCTGATGCCCTTTCTTTGTTTAATGTGATGGCCATATTAACATTTTAAAAACTTCAATTTCTTAAAATTGTCATAGACCGAACGAATGATAAAAAAAATAAAATACAATGAAATAACTGTCTAGCTTTAATAATTAATCAAAAAGCTATTAATCCACAATTTTTTTGAACGTGAACTGCTGGATGCCACTAATTCACTTGTTCTCACATTATTATCTTCTCATTATCCCGTTCGCTTGGAGTATGTCCAGAGGTTAAGTTTGTAATGCGGCGGTTGGCCCCTGTGAAACACCTGCTGATAAAAGCGACAGCCACTGACAGTTGTTTCTAATGAGTTCAGGGAGATACCACACCACATCACGTCCGACGGGATTTTAATTTTCACTGCCGCTGAGTGGGCATCAAGGTGGGAGGGATCAGCGGATCAAACACACCAAGCTTCTTCTTTT
>JAFBJU010000912.1:151416-188598 GCA_016785305.1 Colistium nudipinnis | reverse complement strand
GTGTGTGCCTGTGTGTGTGTGTGTGTGTGTGTGTGTGTGTGTGTGTGTGTGTGCCTGTATGTGTGCGTGTGTGTGTGCCTGTGTGTGTGCGTGTGTGTGCGTGTGTGTGTGTGGCACAGAGATTACAGCGGTTCCTCTCCTGAACACGCCGCACTCCAAAGGTGTTGGACAAGCAGCCGTGCCGATAATTCAAACGAAAGCTTGTCAGAGATAAAAAGGGAGCGAGAGGAGCAAAGAAGGTACTCCTGTTTTTTCTTTTCAGCCATAAAAAAAGCTCACGGCGTCCCGCCGTCAGACGACGTCGCCCGCCGTTTTGCCGCTGATTGCTTAAATGTTGAAATGGTGAGATAAGTAATTGACACGCTGCTGTTTTCGCACAAGACCGCCAAATCATTAGCAACGGTATTGTCCGGGCTCCCAACAGTGTCAAAAAGTCGCGTATTTTTTTTTTTCTCGTTTACTCGTGGAATTTTGAAGGCTAATTTGGAGCGGGTGTTATTGTGTCTGGGGCCGCCTCGTCGACGGTGAAGCTCGCAGAGCTGCGAATGTGACACTGTCAGTCGCGGTAAACAAATGGCTATTGTCTGAGCCCTGCTTCCTCGTGTAAATGAAATGCTTTTAGGTGTTGCGCTGCAGTGATGAAAGACGCCAAACGTGTCCCACGTCTAACCACACTGTCTGAGAAGCGAGGGGTGGGAAGCTCCTCCCAGAGACTCTGTGGTGTGTGCCTGTGTGTGTGTGTGTGTGCCTGTGTGCCTGTGTGTGTGCCTGTGTGTGTGCCTGTGTGTGTGCGTGTGTGCGTGTGCGTGTGCGTGTGTGTGTGTGTGTGTGTGTGTGTGTGTGGCACAGAGATTACAGCGGTTCCTCTCCTGAACACGCCGCACTCCAAAGGTGTTGGACAAGCAGCCGCGCCGATAATTCAAACGAAAGCTTGTCAGAGATAAAAAGGGAGCGAGAGGAGCAAAGAAGGTACTCCTGTTTTTTCTTTTCAGCCATAAAAAAAAAAAAAAAAAAAAGACTCCTCTTCTGCCTCGGTGGTGCCCCACGGCCGAGCCTGTGTTCAGCTGTGGGAACAGACCACTCTGTGGCACCTCCTGAATGGAGGGCCTACGCCCCCCTTGGCACTCCCCGAGTAGCCCTGCCAGCAAACAGGCTCTACACCTCCGTCTTTTTTTCTTTACCTTTTCACTCTCATCTCATTATTTGTATTCAATCATACACCCGTAGACTTCCCTTCATCTTTCCGCTCAGGCTTCTTCTTCTTCTTCTTCTTCCCTCGCCTTTGTTTGACTCTTTCCTTCCTGCTGCACCATCGCTCGGTTTTCTCCAAGAAAAAGGAAAGAATAAGCACATGAGGCGAGGAGGGGTGTGTGGACTCCTGTGTAATAATTAGTCATCTCTTCAGCAGATCTCTATTGTGCAGGCCTGGAATTGGACACTCTGGATTCCCCTCTGTCCTCTCCCGGAGGACCTAACGCTGGCCCCCGTTGGTCCCCCCGCATACGAGCACAGAGCCAGTCTATTAAACTGCGGTGATTTAAGTGGCTGATGAGGCCTGATTTATCCCCACCTATAGAGATGTGTGGCCTTTTCCTTTGGCCAACGTACCCCCCCCCCTCTCCCCCTCCCATGAGGGTCTTCAGTGGAATTAAGAGGGATGGTGTGAGGGGAGGGGAGCGGGTTCTAGACAGCACTCGTTAACGGACAATAGAGCCTGCCACACAGAAATAAATCTATTTATTGTAGAGTGTTTGTGACAAAAAAGAGACACAAATACAAGTACAATATAAGTCCCTCCCCCTTGATCCCTTATACCAAAAAAACACAAATCACTGCATTACTTCAAGCTACTTGCCATGTTACGAAAGCCAATTTGTCCACTGGAAGAAAAAAAAAAAAACTTGACCTGCTCATTTTCTGAACCGTAAGAGGATATTGATTTTTACAAGCCTCTCTTTTTTTTTCCCCCAGACAGGAAATCACTCATAAACCTGAGGACTCTGGGATGAATGACTAAACGACAACATTCCTAGTCAAAATTAAAAATGTTACAAAGTAGAACTAGGTTTGGCTTCAATTCACTCTCGCCATTCGCTGCCTTTGCACGATATTACGCTGGAAGTTGTGCAGAGCAGCAGGAAATGATTTACAGCTGAGGTAATTACAATATCCTGCACCCTTATGGACTGTAATGTATACCTGTCACGATTTGCCTTATAATTCCCTTAATAATATCACGCCTGTAATCGGGCCAAATATACCCTCAGTCAGACCCTGTAATCCACTCAGCAGGAGGCGCCACGTGCTGCAGGTGCCCATTGGAGATATCCAGGGGCATTAATAATGGCTGTGGCCCATGCATATTACAGGTTCTCACTAGGTGGGTTTCGGGCTCTCTGCCTCTCAGCGATCGGCGGGAGGACGTGGCCCCGTGCCGCAGGAACCATACATAATCTATGAGCTGCCATGTTTGTATGGAGACGAGCAGGAGCGGTGTGATGGGCTGCTGTGTCAGAGTCTGTGGTCCCCGCCTAAATTAGAAAGCCCTACCCAAGAGGAAAATATGGTTCAACACCACTTCCTACCTTCAAAAAAACTGCGCAAGAAACGATCGTAATAGGACAGCACAGATAAGGGCAAGGAGAAAAATATCGCGTAAAAGTAGCATGCCAGAGAAAAGCTACTAATGATCATCATTAAGGTTGATCACATAACAAAATCTAGTTCAACTCTACTAATATCACTAACTACTATAAGCCACCAACTACTGCGCATTTCAGACCAATTAAGAACTAATGAGATAATGTCAATGCAATAAAATCCTACATGTCCTCATTTGCTTCAAATCTACATGAATTAACTTGAAACATTATCCCACCATTATTTACCATGTGCACACTCTTCACAAATTCCAATATGTGAAATCAAACATGTTAATTGATGTTGTATTTTTTTTCTCCATTAGGGGTATATAAAGTTGAAGCGTGTAGACCTTAGACTGTTTATGCACCACTTCTGAACAGTTATGGAATAAATAGAGAGTCACAGTGTCAACGTCGCTGCGGCACGGCTAACAACCACTCCGAGGGTGATGAGTGAGCTGGTACTTGACTCTGTGAAGTACGGCGGAGCTGAACCAGTCATAACAGGCTTTTACAGGCCCTCTCCGAGCACAATAATGCTTGGTGGCATAACCCCGTTCCAGTCATCTCGAGTGCGTATAATCTCTATAAAGCTCAGTGTTCCACTTTTTTTTTTCGTGTGGCTGCTATGGGCCATTGTGTTGCTGGGAGGTATCAGTTGTTGATGTTGTTGGTTTTTTTTTTTACCCCTCCCCTGAGTTGGCGCTGAGTGATGGCCTGCCAGTAGAAACGCAGGGGAAGAGTCGATGACCCCTGTTAGGGGCCAGAGGGAGCTCCTCAAAAGGTTGGACAAGAGAGGGGGAATAAAACACCTATAGCAAAAGTGGCTTGCGCTATAGGGATCACATATATAGAGGGCCGGATCTAAACAGTGCTCATCTGTATTCTGACCCTGTGCAGGGAAACACACGTGAGTGGTTTTCTTACAAAGAGCATCAGCCACAGCTGCCGCTGTATTCAAAGCCACCCCCACCCCCCCCTTCCACAGTGAGGCCCGGACCCCAAACTCCACCATTAAAAGGGGAGACAAGATGTCAGGAGAGGAGAGGCTTGAAACAGGGACCCTCCCCCCCAAAACAAAACCGCAAACACACACGCACAACACAATCCACCCAACCAGCTGGAAAAGTTTTAATCCCAAACAACGACCCCCAGGGTCTGCGATTTCAGGCAAAACAACCGGCAGCGAATGAAGGGAAATCATCTGTGACATAGCATGCCGTGCCTGGCCCCTGAAATATTTCCAATTGAACAGTAACGACTGGAGGGAGAGGGAGAGGGAGGGAGAGCGCTGACAAGAGCAACAGTTTGTTTGTTCTCACAAGTTTTACGAACCGGGGTCTAAGCTCCAACGTCCAAAACACCTGCACAGCGATTTTGGAAAATTAAGCATGAACACAGACATACTCTGTGGTATTGGAGAGCGATAGGCAATCACTGCGTTGCATTTGAGGAACTTTTTGATCATTGTTTCTTAAGTTACAAGTCTTGACTTTATATATATATATATATATATATATATATATATATATATATATATACACACATACACACACACACACCACTTCATTTACAGCAGCAAATATGTTTGAGAGGAGAATAAAAGCCACTTAACTATCATTCTGTTATAACGTAATGGGTTGGGCTCATAATGCACAATTTTAATGAGAGCATCGGCAAAGTGTTTATCATAAAATGTGCGTGTGAAATATAAAAAGATAGGAGCATTATATCACAATACAAGATTTAAGCAAAATTACACACACACACACACACACACACACATACACACTACATGAGGATGCAACCTCTATCTGTCTTTCACTTCACACAGCAACCAACAGCATCATCACGTCACAGTTCCCCAACACCCCCGAGCATCACAAAAACACACAATCCACGCACAGATCATATTTCCTTCAAAAATGTTTAGGGCCAAAAACAAACAAGACATGACTTCTGAGACGAGGTGGCCATTTAATGATAAGAAGCTGGCCCTCCCAGTGACATTCCTCAGCCACTGCGTCCTTGCAGAGACCATATTAAAAAATAAATCGTTTAATCAGTGTTTCTCAAAGCTAAAAGTGGAAATCACATGCAAAATAAATCCAGCAGGAGTTTTCAGGGTGCACAGGTGATTAAATCCCTGTATGGTACCAACAATCCAATGAAGTCAATTTCTATCCACAATAACGGCACATACATTCGAAATAGTTGGTGGAATACAACAGTGACAAAAATCGGTAACAAATCATTCCCGCCTCTCCTGTCATAATAAAAAAATATGATTAAAGTTACGAGTTCTCCCTAAAACCGGGCCGCCCATGTAGAAACAGAATATCTCAGTGACTCTCGTAACATCCAACACTGTCATTCTTATGAATCCTTTACACTCTCAGTCAATTTTAATATGGTGAAATGCTGCAACTGCCTGGGATATGTGAAAAGAGTCTGTAGACCAACCCATTCAACAGTGGGCCATTTTACAAACGAGGCAAACTATTTCTCGGACACATTTTATTTTTATTTTTTTTTAAAGGACTTCTGCTTGGAAACCTCTCCCTGATAAGCTAATGAAATATTCATTTCAGCAGCTACACAATGATCCACAGCAATCGAGCTGAGCATATTTTCAGTTTATGACCAACCACGCGGTGGAAAAATGTGCAAAACTACGGGAGTGCGATCGAATATTCCACAAAGCCACGATTCAGAATATAAATGTCGTCCGTCATAAACTTTGGTCACTTGTTGAACTTTGGACAGTTCCTCCGTTTCCTCTGTGTGTGTGTGTGTGTGTGAGTCACTGTTTTATTTTTATCGCCGTGAAGAAGGAACCCCAGCGAACTCGGGGGGATGAGGAGAGGGAGAGAGAGGGAGAGAGAGGGAGAGAGAGGGAGAGAGGGAGAGAGAGGGGAAGGGCTCCTCCCTGTGGCGCGGCTACAACCGTCCATCTCAATGAGAGGAGGTGGAGGTGGACTCCTCCATAGCAACAGTTTCTACATAGCAACAGTGGCTATGAATGAAAATGGCCTTGGATGCCATTAAGAGTGGATCTTAAATCTCCGGTCTTTAGAAAAAAAACAAAAAAACAAAACAAGGATGTTGTAAAGAGGGCCTATTGTTTAATTTGCAAAAGATGCTGAGAATAAATCTGCTGGTGTCTCGATTTCGTACGTTTGTTTATACGAGTGACTTTTATGTTGTACAATTATGAGATTCGCATTTCCAACGTATAAATGCATAAAATAGTCATACATCGACAGCTGAGGCTTTTAAGACTTGCGATCTACACATGAATAACAACACCCCCCCCACCCACACCCCACCCCCTCTGGTTAAAACAAAAAAACAAAAAAACACCTCAACCAAGAATATGTCACTCTATTAGAAACTCTTCCCCTATAATTTCCACACTCCGCATGATGAATCATTCAAAAAGCCGAGGCTGGAAATGAGAGCAGACAGGAGGAAACTCAGCCTCATTCTGAGCTCGACATGGCGAGCCCAAGTCCAATTTCACTCCCACAATGCCGTACTTTGATCACACTCCACGGCTGATTTAAGAATGTCACTTCTAACCGTCTCTCACTCCTTCCGCAGCTCCTCCAGGGAGCATGCTGGGATTGTGGGACCCTCCAGGAAACTGGGAATCGGGTGATACTAGACTACGGGTCGACTTTTCAAATCAGAGATGCATGTCAAGTCCAAATCTCCCCTGACACACACACACACACACACATTTTATCTCATTTAAATATGAGGTGGTGTACTCACTGTGGGTGTGGAATGCTGCAGCCTCTTTTATTTGTGTAGAAGCAGAAGCGAATGGTCCAAGAAGGTTTTTCCCCAAAACTTGTGAAAGGGGCAGCATCCTCGACATCCATGTTGTGTCCGTGTCACATGCTACAGGAGACACACACCAACAATAAAAAAAAAAAAAACAATACGTTAAGTCAGCAGATACTTTTTTTAAAGTCATTTTTTATTAAAAAATGATTTGAATTGACTTCATATGCACACGACCGTACAAAGGCTTTATTTAATGAACACAGATTGATCAATAGAGATTTCTCAAACAAACAAAAAAGTCAAATAATGATCATTTTTGAGACTGTAGTTAAATAGGACCCCTCATAAAGATGACAACCACAAAACACGTGGCTTAGTTGACGATCCTCTATTTGACTCAGAGGAACGTCCTCGTCTTTTTTTGCACCAGGGCTCCCCGACACAAAGAGACAGAATGATGTCAGTTTCAATGCTTCTGTCAAAAGAAATACAGCTTCACTACCTCGGTGGGGCACCGTGGGGTTTTGTGGTCCAGCAGAAGACACCCACACTTTATCATACGCTGTTATTCTTTGTTTTGGGGAATGAAGAGACTTTGGGTTTTTTTCTCTTTACAGATGTTCTCTTTATTTGGGTTTCTTCCACTTTTGAATCTCTGGCCAAAAACTGCAAATGATAAATACACTGAACTGGTAAACTCTGATTCACCTGCTTGTGCACACAGAGATTGTGATGAGGAATTGTGTTTGGTTTAGATATTCATTAGATGTACTATCTTACGTAAAGTGTTAATCTGAATTGTCTTTCCACGCCTGGTGTCCCGCCATCTGTTCTCTCCTTTTAATACATCAAAGAACCACAACAGCCTCGGTCTTCATTTGCATGCGGCATGGATGCGCATTCTCATTTTTGCCATCTCATGATGCGAAAAAAAACAAAAAGTAAGTGGATGAAATGATTGATATCATTAAAAAATAATAACAAAAATAAAATTCAGCTGATGAATTTAGCCTGAAACTGTCAGCGCCGTGTAATCAAGAGCATTCTCTAATCTCATGATATATAGTCAGTTCAGTTGAACTGAATATTGCCCCAAAATTTGGTTGGAATATTATCATGATAAAAAGCCATTCACTTTTGTTAGTACCAGATACAAGCAACTAATAGCATCCTATATATTTGTTTGACCTTAAAAGGCATTTTGGCACTATAGATGTTCTCCATCCTCGGCTGTGGAGAAATCTTGAACAGTTTGTCAGGCCATACTTGTCTCTTCGTAGACAAAGGCAGTAGAGTCTGACAAAACAGCACCAAGTTTGTACAATCCCACGCTGGAATCAACAGCCCATCAGTTCAACACTTCACTGGCCGTCTCATTTCCTTAGTTTTGATACGCTGGCTTCAAATACACTGAAGGCTTTTCAAAGACCCTTCCACCACAATTCCACCATCTCTGAAGTGACTCGTTTTCAGCTGCCGCTGCTCTTTGCTGGGATGGGCAACACAGATTTCATATTTTCAGAAACTTCAATAGAAGAATACACTGCAAAGGAATAATAGAGGATATTTCTTCCACTGGTTTTCTTCCTTTGAAAGATTTGGAGACTGGCCTGTACTTTACTGTCACTGATTTATTCCTTCACTCTCAGAGTTTGGTTCATTTTCAATGCGATTTGTGCCAGGAAAACTTTTTGTTTACAATAAAGCAAACATGAAACACATGGAGCAAAGATGCCCAAAAAACAATAGGCAAATGTTTTCAATGATAAACAATATGAATTCAAAACAAACGGGCAGGGGGAAAAAAAGAGCCTCACGTGGATCATATCAGAGCAACAGAGGCCTGCAGGCTACGACTCCATCAAAAAAAGCGTCTTCTTAAATGTTTGGATTGTGCAAATATCACGCACTCACACAACAAAGACAACCGATGGAATGTCGGCGTTATGGGATGGATACGGACATGCACACAGTGTGGTTGGTGTCTGGAGTCTGACCTCAATCACTCGCTGCAGGAAAACGCCCAGCTCAGCACGGAGAGAGGATTGCGCAGTGACAGTGATGGAGTCCTCCAGAGTCCCTCTAGGTGCACTCTAAAACCACATCGGTTGATAGCTGGGAGCAGGCCCACCGAGTTCTTACATGGAGAAGGTCGTGTTAAGCAGCACAGGCCACGGAGTCAGGAGGAAGAGCAGAGTGGCAGCTGTGTGGAGTTGTAATGTAAGCTGTGGTATACGAAACCTCTGAGTTTCTCGAATATAATATGTTGTATTTTTTAATATGCATTGACATATTATATGAATAAAATAAATATAACAACATTTATAATAAATATAAAAAAATTTATAATAAAAATGATATCAATAATAATAAAACAGCATGGTGACAGTGTTTTGATCGATGACAGTGAAAAGTATCAAGAGTTGGGAGTGTTGTATTGGGTGGCAAACATATCCCAAAAGCACATTTTCAGATAATAGTCGGTGTGGAGTAGAATGTGACGGAAGTAATTGTTTCTTACCTTAACCTGGTCCTGGTTCCCGAGTGGTGTGTTTCAGGTCAGGGAGCTCCCCAGGCAAACATCAGCCATCTTTGTTTCTTCATCCAGGTTTGTTTGATCAATGACCCCGGGAGCAACATGGAGCCAAAAGGCTGAACAAGGTTTCAGACTTTGCCTGAATAAATACAAAAACAATTTAAAAGTCTAACTTAACTCTCACTGTGGATTCCTCCTGATTGTATCTGCGTTGGCTCAGTGTCACATGGACACGTCTCACCAGGACACTCCACCCAAACTGAGCCGTCGTTAGTGTGTGTTTAGGAACACCTGTGCTCTACCAACTTGGCCAAAATGGCTGCTGTGGAGAGAGAGAGAGAGAGAGGGGAAAAAAAGAGCACTACAGAGTCTGGAAAATGTTGACCGGTTCAATAAAGCAATCAAAAGGAGAAAAAGAGAAAACGACTTTTCCTCAAGCAGATAAGAAAAGACATACAAGGTGGCTCCAATAACATTAACGATGTCTCCCCTCCACTGACCCGTGTCAGAGATCCAACGCGATGCCTGAAAGGAATTCATTTTATTGCGCTTCTCCTGCCATGGCAAGTCAAAATGTCTCAATGTGCAATAATCCACATATTCATATAAAAGGACATTTTAAGAAAAAAAAAAGTTTTTATCATGCACTTTAACAGAAAGATATTTATGTATTTGTATATGACCACAAATTGTATTTTTTTTATTTTTTTGATCGGTTCACAATATTCATTTGTTTTTATTTATTTTTTATACATCACAACTTAAACAGAAAGATTTGTTGTTCTTGTACAGAATAGATCAGTTTGGGTTATTTAAGATGCTATTGCTTTGGAAAGTCACACAAGAGGACATCGTAGCTCAACTTTCACAATGGTCCTGTGTGTGTGTTTGTGTGTGTGCGTGCGTGCGTGCGTGCGTGCGCACATGTATGTGTGTGGGATGTGATGCAATGTGAGCCCCTGCTGCTGCTGGGTAACCCCCACTGTGTGAGATATGACAGCTCCCGCTGCTGTCTGTAGGACAGGATAAAAGTCTGTTGATGTGTGTGTGTGACTCAGTGAAAGGCGTGAGGAAGAGGCCCCCCCAAAAAAAGAGAAGGAGTAACCAAAGCTTATCTGCGTGGGCAGGAAAAACTACACGTTCTGCTTCCTTTTGAAACCGGAATAATGACATCGGCTGGGGGGGTTACCCTTAAAAAGTGGATGAAAAATCTCAGATTTCCACTCATCAAAAGTCTTCAGTGTAATTAGGCCATGTGCGCCATCTTCAGACGAAGGGTTGGCACCATGGGAACGTTCCAACGTCCTCCTCCAAACATGAAGACATGAGAGGAAAAACAACTCCTCAGCTCACTTTCAACTCAAAAATGAAGATGTGTTGAGCCAAACCAATATACAGTGAGACACAGGGCTGCACATGTCACTGCAAGATTATAAACAAACAAATGCAATTTACAGCGAGACACTCGGACAACGTAAATGTATCTGTGGCCTTTCAAAGCCATTTGTCCACTCTGGGTTTGAAAACTGTTATCCACTTAAGGGGAGGTGGAGTGCACCTGAATGACACTTCACTGAACGCATCATTACATATTAGTTCTTAAGAGTGCTTAAAGTCTTAAGGACTTTAAAAAATGATTTTTTTGGAGCCTCTGCTCACCTCTGCACCCTGGAGGAACACTAAGCACAATGTGGTCGAGCAGATTAAGGTAAGAGCTATTCTTCTTTAGATCTCCTCTGTACTTCATGGCAAATGAAGAGATGCATGCTTAAGTGGCATTTTTCAGCATGCAAAAATGATTACTTTACTACTGTAAATATTCCCATGAGGAAAGGTTGGTTAGAGCTCATTTTAGAATATCTTATTTTATTCTAAATTCATAATTAAGGAATGTACTTGGTTTGCTGTACATTATTACTATAAAGAAATGTGTAACGGTTTTCCCAATATTAAGGGTCCCTAGCAAATCCTTATTCTTGAATTATTTCCAAACAGCTTAACTTAAGAACGATGTACTATCACACATCAGAGCCCGAGGAGGAGGAGGCGAGGAGTTCGCATATCAAAGTTTTCGGATACACATCAGCAAAGTGGACAATTCCTCGTTCCTAATGTGGCACGCTGTGTCACATCCGCTTAGGTAAAAAAAAAAAAGGCGGTTTACTTTGAAACGCAGCTCGACTTGCACACAGAGAGAGCATTTAGGATTTGGCGATTAAACACCGCCACACACTTAAACATTGATCACTTAATACAACCCTTGCTACCTCTTATGTTTCTTATGTTTCTTATGTTTTTTATGTCGTATCCCACCCCTTACGTTTTGTACTTATCTTATGGTTTATGTTGTATGTTGTATGTTATATATCTATGTATATACACAAGCGCTGTACACCATGTAAAATTCCTGTGTACTTGTACATTTGGCGAATAAAGAGATTCTGATTCTGATTCTGATTCTGATTTAGGGATGCGTGACTGTTCTCTGCAGCCTGTGGATGACTAATGCCTGAGTGAATGCCAGGATACACAGCTGAAGGCAAAGTTTGTGTCTCAAAACACATGAAATAAAAAATGGTCATGCCTCTTAAACTAAATGTGTCTCTCTTGCACAAAGACATACCAGGGCCGTGGACCTCAAATCTGGGATGAATGATATATCCGTTTCATTCCAGGGGAGGATATTTGAAAAAAAATATATATATTAAAACAAAAATCCAGAGCCCAAATTGAGCTGCTGTCAATAATTTGACACCCAACCTGACGATGATTATCGTGTTGTTTAAGCAGCATTTATTGGAGAGCTGTTGTGTTCGACTGCTTTAGTTGTAGATATATTTCGCCCCTTTGTACATCTTTCATGTAGCCATAACTTGCATAGAGCCACACAGGCGACTGGAAAACACACAGCCTTTAAAATGTAGAGTAGAACACAAATGGGCAGATTAACAGACACTTTTACAAAAAATTGCAAAGGTTTTGGTGTAAATAAAATGAAAGATTAGAACATCCCTGATGAGAGACATAATACATTTTTTTTTTTTTACCATTTCCTGCACTTCTTGACCATATGAGCAAAAAGCAGCAGGAAAATCCACTCCCTCTAACCACCACCCTCCAAAACCAGACCCATTCTTAAACCGTTTATAAAAAGGTCAAATGTTTCCTCAAAGTAAAATGTACAAAATTATTTTCTCTTAAAAAATGTTAACAATACCTCCACCAAGACTTGATAAGACTAAAACAGAATTTAAAAGTCGCATGTGGAGGTGGGTAAAGTAACACGTGTGCATCACAAAAAACAATCACACAGGTTTACACGTTGTGTAACAGGAATAAAAAAAAACATCCTTACAACCACTGGGTAAATGTTCAGCAGCAGCAACAGGTGAGCTCCAGATCGTCCGTGGACTCAGTCGGTGTACTCCGTGTACTTCTTGGCCGAGCCGTGCACCTTGCTGGCCGGGTACTTGAGCCGATTCAGGGCCATCTTGCGCAGCACGGCCTGCGGCAGGTCCACGCGACACTTCTCCGCGAGCTCCAGCAGGTAGATGAGCACGTCGCTCAGCTCGTGCGACAAGTGCTCCCGCTCCTGCTCGCTCCAGCCCGGCAGCCCCTCGGCCACCTCCCCGCGCCACTGGAAGAGCTCCGCCACCTCGCCCACCTCCCCGACCATGGCCATCAGCAGGTTGCGGGGCTGGTGGAACTGGTTCCAGTCCCGCTCGGCCGTGAAGTCGGCTTGCAGGCGCCGGATGTCCTCCATGCTGGGCCCGGGGCTGAAGGTGAACTCACCCGGGCTCTGCTGCTCGGGGCTGGGCGACGCCTCCGAGCCGGCTCCGTTCACCACAGCCGAGGACCCCTTGTCCTTTGATGCGCACGTGACCGTTCCGTTTGTTGTAGCCATCATGTTGAAGAGACTTTGTGACCCAAAGGCGTGTTACTTTAAAAAGTTGTGTCGCGTCAAACACACGTTCAACAACAAACCGCTCCTCCTCTGCGCGCCCGAGAAGTCCCGCCAGTTCTTAAACCGGAAGTGATGTAAGTTAAGTTAGAAACAGGAAACTCGTCCAAACTGGGATTTGTAGTTTTCAAACGAAAACTCTCAGTACACATTTATAATATACATCCCCTTAAAAACTACAGCTCCCGTCTCGTGTTGATTACAGTCTTAAGGACAACATGGCCGCCTCCGCGGTAGCTGCCGGTGATCTGCTCCAAAATATTAATAAGCAAATATCGATATTGTATCCAAAAGCTGCGTGTGTGATCAAACGAATTAACACAACTAGCACACGATGCTACAGTCGACAACAACAACAAAGGTAAGCGGCACTGTACCGCAGTGTGTTGTTGTTGTCATTGACTTCCTTGGCTCACGTGTTAGTAGTAGTGGTTGTTTTTTTGTGTAATAACGGGTGGGGACGCAGGTGTGTAACAGCTCTGTAACACAACTCGCGTGTCAGTTAGCAGTTTATTAGCACATGTGTAGTTTTAGAAATACAGATAACTCACTTCATTGTCAGCTGTCCCTTATGTATTATGTTTTAATACCAGAATGTGGATAAAACCATTCACCCATTAAATTTGTAGAAATGAAAATATGTATTAAAATATTGGCTAAACGATTTAGGGCTGTATTGATTTTTCTTGTTTGTTTGTTGTTGTTTTTTTGCCAATTTGCAGGCACCAAACCTGCCGTGAACAATGAAATCAATTGCTTTAGACCTTTAGAATTTCAGTTCACATAATTAGACACTGAGCAGCTCTTTATTTCAGTCAATCATTACTCATTCAAAAAAACATTCATTATAAAGTAAAACTCATTACTTGTTTTTTCAGTTAAGTTTGGTAAACATGAATTTAAATTGTCAGTTTAAGCCTGTCATGCCCATTGCTTTTTTTATTACTAATTTAGTCAGAATGTGATTCACAAACAATAGTTAATTAAAAAAAGTGAACAAAAAGAAAAAGACAGTAAAATAAGATTTATAAAAAATATACTTACATTTAATTTAATGGTTATTAGACAGCCGGGCTGAAGCAAGTATTTTCCTTTGCCTGGTACACAGCTTTTTCTGGCTGATTTTATTATCCTCAGTCCAAATATATATAATAATAGTTTATTTTATTTCCTTTCCGCCTCAGTGCTCCTCAGGGGTTGGTCGGGGTGGTTGGCTTGGAGATTCATGCCCAGATTAACTCAAAAACCAAGCTGTTTTCTGGCTCACCGGTTCGATTCTCCGCTCCTCCAAACTCTCTGGTGTCATTCTTCGATGGGTCCTTACCGGGCACGTTACCCGTAAGTTATGTTTCTGCCTAATTCATCCAAAAATAACCTGTGTGTGTGTGTGTGTATGTGTGTGTTTTTTTACCCCTGTCAGTTAATGTCCCTGTCTATCCCCAGGTCCTGAACAGACGATGTGTGGAGGCAGCCGTGATGACAGGACTGGCTCTTAACTGCGAAATAAACAAGAAGTCATTATTTGACAGGAAACATTACTTCTACGCCGACCTCCCTGTGAGTTTTCCTGTAATCCTGCACACCACACTGCATTATTCTTTTTCTTTTAATTTAAGTTGTCCTGGTCCGCCTCTAACTCCTCTATTACAACCCTCCTCGTGAACTCTTACTGGCCCTGAGCTTTAATTTAAATAGCGAGCAGGTCTCGCCGAAGCAGCAGAAAAATGAAATGTTATTTGCCCCACACACACAGTCGGGTGATACTGAAAGCTGTTAAAGAAAATGACCGTTGTTTTTTTCATTCACCGGCTCATTTCCTTCTGAGCACTTCTATTTTTACCATACACACGGACCATTTCCCTTCCCCAGCCTCTGCTGATAATTTGGGTGTAGCTCATCTTTTTATTTACACATTTCGGATCCTTCGCTGGAGTCATAAAAACCCCCAGGTAGTGATCTCCAACTCAACAGTTCCTGGCTAGGATTCATTACACATAGCGCTGTATAGCTGGTAGTTTGACTATGGACGTGTATTTTTGTAAGTAGAGGTCTTCGGTTACCCATAAGTCTTTATATACGGGTCTAGACACGGCTAAAGGAAAATTTAGGCTTATAGCTTGTGATTTTAATGAATATACAAACATTTCTGAAAAAAAATGCCAGAGAACACAATTTAGAGGAGCACATTTTTTTTTATCCTTTGCTAGTATTTCATTGAAATTGCCCAAAGAAGTCATTTAGAGTAATGTTCATTCACTGAATATGAGCTTAAGCTGTTTTTTTTATTACATTCATTCTTTTACTGTTTATTTTGAAATGAATGCCTCTTTTCTTTGATATGTTGGATTTTAATTTCTTTACTGACTCGAGTCTATTGGGCAAATGTGACCGATAAGGCTTCATGCTAAATTTTTATTTCGATCTTGATAGACTTTCCAATGTAATATATTTCACAAAGTTGCTGTTTTATTCCCACAGTGGCAGCTGTGTACATATTTTAATCAACATGGCAGGGAGGCATTATCTTCCCCAAAAGTCCATGTATCTAGAAAGTCCTGCAAAATCCCCTCCAGAAGTGCTGGGATTATTTTGTGTTCCTGTTTCTCGTGTGTTGACTGAAGATTGCATCATATCTTTTTGGATTTGACAGCAAACACACACAGTAGGGACACATCTTACAGTTTTTCTTATTTTTATTTCACAACAACCCCTGAAACATTTATATTTTTTTCAAATTCCACAGTTCTGCTCAATACCTGCTTTTTTTTTTTTTTTTTTACAAATTAAATGATATATTTTATCAGCAGCAGTCACATCTGCTGTTTCTAAAGACTGATCTGCTTCAGTGGTGCGTTAAACAAATCGATCAAATGAAATGGCTCTATCTCACTAGGAAGATGATTGAATGTTTCTCACAGGCAAACTTAAAGTTTGCATGTATTCTTTGTACGTAAAACCAAACAAGCAGCAGGACCATGGGCGAAAGGATCCCCCCCTTGAAAAATACATTTCATGCTTTTTACACTGTTGATATGCACCACTAGAAATCCCTGATTGCATTTTGTAAAACACCACAGTTTGCTCATTCAATTAATAATGCCGCTGTGCAATCAGCATCCCCTCTTGAATTGGAGTGGCAGACAATGCACATGTGTAAAGCTTCTTAACCGCTCTTTAATAACAAGCCACTGCAGCTCGGCACTAATCTATCAGTCAAAGCAAATAATGACTATTTCATGGAGATATTAAGTCTCTAAATATACAGACAAGGCCTGACTATGGAAGCTTTGACATGAAACGAGGAGAGTGTGTGTGTGTGTGTGTGTGTGAGTGAGGCGGCCGGCCGAGTTTGAAATGAGGCTGAAACATGACTCAGCGCCTCACAGCCTTGAAATGAGCGTCAGCTTGTGTGTCTGAACCTGTGTTTATATTGTATCACTTCAGACATGCATCTGTAACCCGAGTATACAAAAAGATGTTCCGCTCCTTAGGGCTCAATCTGCTGCCGGCGTGTAATTGGGAAACCTTAATGTGTCCACCAGGATCTTATTAAAAAAACAAACTTGCCTCATCCTTCCTTATGGTGCCAAAAGTAGCTGATTTATTATGCAGGAAATGCAAATAAGCCTCCCTTACACAGATGCTGCCTAATGTACAGTACGGCACGCTCGTGCTTCGGCAAGCGGAGGCGCAATTTTCGACAGCATGACCCGAGACCCATGGAACGATTTTTTTTGACAAACTGCACGAAATCCAGCAGATTTAAAGTTTGAATCCAACGCAAACAGCAATTGGAAAATACAGAAAATCCCCCAAAGTCTTTTTTTTTTTTCACCCATCTGTTTTAGAAGGAGGTATGGATGTGATTGATTGTGTCGATCAGGCACATTGTACAGACACATCCTCGCTCTCTTTAGCATAAGTATGATAAATGTTTAGTTCCGGTGAGGTGGTTGCCATAGTAACCCCAGAAATTAATACTCGGGGGCTGCAGATTCTTTTTCGGAATTGAGAGGCGGATGAAATATTCATTCTTTTGCTTTTGTGAGTAGAAACCTTGAGTGAAAGGGCAGCACTCCCGCTGCATGATAATGAAGGCCCAGCCAATCAGCTTGGGTTCCTGACGTTTGTTATCGCAGGTGGAAATCTTTGCTTGCAGTCAGGTGCACGAGATAAAAGGCAACAACACAGTCACCTGCAAGACGCATACCATACCGAAAGCAGCACCACCATACCCCAACGTTGGCCTACTGAAATGACTCAAAATATCATATGCTAGGATAAAATGCAAAGAAATAAAAGTATTTCTGCCTCTGTTGATCTGGTCCGATACCACCAGGCGATTATCAAACTGCCCAGTCCGCTGAACTCAACTCACTGTAATTAACATGATCCATTATCAAGGATTAACAGAGAATAATGTCCAGGAAGAAATGCAAGCACTGCAAAAAAAAAAAAAAGACATGGCAAATGTCAGTACAGAATTTAGATTGCATCACAGAGCCTGATTCCAAAGATTCCTGCCTGGGTAATGGGATATTTTGTATTTCTCATTTCAAAAAGTAAATAAATACTACGGTCACTGTTCTCATTGACTCTCTTTTTCGAAGTGCGGCAATCAGATAAATGTTTTATTTATTTTTTAATCCCGTTTTTTCCCCTCTCAGGCTGGATACCAGATCACTCAGCAGAGGCGACCCATCGCAGTAGATGGAAAACTGACCTACAGCCTCTTCGGGGGCAAAAAGAAGAGCCAAGTGATCAGGAAAACGGTGACCATCAAACAGATTCAACTGGAGCAGGACAGCGGGAAAAGTCTCCACGATGACGTCCGCTGCCAGACGCTCATCGACCTCAACAGAGCAGGTAACCCCAGTGAATCTGGGATTGAGTAATACTAACATAGCTGATGTTCTGATTTGGTTCTTATTATAAGCAACATTGTCACATTTAGCACGAGAAAAACTAAAAGCAACAATAAAAGCATCCAACTGATTAAAATCCAGCAATGCAATCTCTCTTATTGCACTGTGCCACAGATTTGGGGGGGAATTAGGTAAAATTAAATGACACTGGGACAATGTGGCACTGGGGTAATGAACCCAAAGCTGTTTGCCAACAGACAAAATACAAATTATGTCTATCTCATAAATAAACCACATCATTGCACTGGGTGACCTGATGGTTATTGTTGCATTTTATATTTTGCACACCAAATATGCCCACTAAATAGCCTGGTGTGGATTCATCCACTGCAGGAAATACTACATTGGTTTATGACATTGATAAATTGTAGCCATAGTTCTCTGACTTCTTAATTAGTTTTAGTTTTAATAATAACAAAAATATTGTTTCTTTGTTTAGTTTTTTTGTTTTGTTTTTATATAATTATTTATAAGAATGCTCTGACGAACAATATTTTAAGTAACTTAAAGCAGGGACTGATGTAAAAATAGAGCTGTACTTGCGTGGATCAGGCGTAGGGCTGATGGAGCTGGTGATGGAGCCAGACATGGGCTGCGGAGAGGAGGCTGCTGCAGCTGTCAGGGAGCTTCAGCTCATCCTGCAGGCCCTGGGCACCTGTCAGGGCAACATGTCTGGTATGAAAATCCCCCCCTATTGTACTTCTGAGCCCAAATCGCATCCCCCTCCCAGAGTGCATTTTGTTTCCTGTTTGTCCTCAGAGGGACAGATGAGGGTGGATGCCAACGTGTCCGTCCACAGAGCAGGTGAGCCGCTGGGCGTCAGGACGGAGGTGAAGAACATCAACAGCATCCGATTCCTGGCCAGGGCGATAGGTGAGTACCGCCACAGGTCAGGAGGACGACGGAGTAGTGGGAATGACATTGTTGGCGAGGTTGCCCGAGTGCTGGTTCAGCAGAATCAATCTGGAAAAAAAAATATGCAAAGTTAAATGATTGATTACATGAGTAAAAAAAAAAAAAAAAAGATGGTCACATTTAAACGTGTCTCCTCTTGGAAAAATGTCACTCTACACTGGCCCAAGTCTTTCCAAAATTTGAAAACAATCTGTGGACCATTTAAATTTTTTTTGCCTCATCCAGAGAAAGAAAAATCTCAGCATTTTACTCTCAGATTTGTAAGCATGGCTTGACAATAAAGTTTGATCACTTTCCTCCTCTGCTGCTGCTGCTCAACCGGTATTTAAACATTCACAGAGGGGAAAAAAAAACGTCCATTTATCACGGTTGTAATGTGGCAGCGACAGTCACAGATTTCGAGGGGGCGGTTGCCAGTTTATAATACAGCAGATGTTTGGCATTCCCTCCTGTAATTGTATTATTTTGCATTTCACTTGTTATTGCTGTGAGTGAGTTAGGGACTGAAAATGTGGAATTTTGTCTTTTGCGTTGACAGACTTTGAGATTGAGAGACAGATCGGCGTCCTGCAGAGAGGCGGGAGAGTGCAGAACGAGACCCGCTCGTACGATTCCAAGTCAGGGTAAGAGCTGGAAAGAGGAATTCGGCTTAGGAGGAACCATGGCGGTAATGATGATGAATTGGGCCATTTTGGATGTCGCCCCGTGTTATCTGAGCTGTGTGCTGCCCGCGGGGGGCGCGTGAGCTCACAGAAGGATCCAGCTCCCTCACGGCCGAGGCTCCGCCTCCTTCCCGGGAGGCTTCTTCGTTTGCATGTTCGGGGGTAGACGGTGAAGCGCGTTAAACGGCGTGCGATGGCCTGCGATTGGCTCCTTCTGCTCCACCCTGTGAAGCGAATCATGGCACACACGTTTCCCCACTCTGCCTTCTTAAAGTTCTCCTCTTATCTTCCTTGTGGTTTTATTTAAGTATTAGAAAGTGTTTCTCAGGAAAAACCAAAAAATCTATATTTTTGAAATTGAAGCCAAATAATGCAATTTATTATTTGTTTTAGCCCTAAAAAAATGTATATTTTATATAAATATTTTGACGGCTGCCACTTCGCCTTCATTTCTTGTCAAATACAGTGCGTGCAAATCTTAGATTGTCAACAACGGTTTGGTTTGCTTATTGTCTTCTAGGGAAACGATTCCCATGAGGGACAAAGAGGGCCTCCAGGATTACAGGTGAGCGTGTGGCTTGTCTGCATGGAGCTTGTACCCATTTGGCGTGCGCCTATGATTTTAGGAAGATAAACGTGTCCTCTGTGGGGCACCGAATGAGGGCCTGTGAGTGGCAGCCTGAGAGACGGATAGCGCTTAGTTGTGTGTGCGGGCGCTGGCGTTTAGGAGCCAAGGGGAATGATGGATGGACAGGTACAAGGTTGATGGAGGCAAATGATTAGAGTAGAGCAAGGGAAATGTGATAAAATGACTTGTTAGCCGCTCACGAGAAGCCCCCCCCCCCCCCCCCCCCCCCCCCCCCCCCCCCCCCCCAGCCGCTCACGAGAAGCCCCCCCCCCCCTCTCTCGCTCTCTCTCTCTCTCAGGTTCATGCCGGAGCCCAACCTGCCCCCTCTGATTGTGTACGAGGATAACGCATCGCTGCCCACCGGTGCCGATGCGCGCCAGGCGGTGGTGGTGCAAGAGATAAGGGAAGGGCTACCCGAGCTGCCCGGTGTCAGGAGAGACAGGCTGGTGCAGACGTACGGCATCCTGCCCGAGCACAGCATCACTCTGGTGGTGAGCGTGTCACTTCAATCTGCTCCCCTGTAATTGCCACCCGATGGAGTCGGCTGGCATGCCAGTGTGCTTTAAACTCAGGAGGCACCGCCCAACACTCGGGATAAAGTGCTTCTGAGTGTTGATGGTGTTTTGTTTTTTTTCCCCTTTGCAGAATGAGGACGGGCTGGTAGAGTACTTTGAGGCGGTGTTAAAGAGAACGGGGAAGGAGCCGAGGAAGGTGATTGGCTGGGTGACAAACGAGCTGCTGGGTCACCTCAAACAGACGGACATGAGTGTGAGCCAGAGGTGAGAAACGTCCCAACTATTATGGACCGACATTTCTAGCTTACCCAGTGTTCGTCTCCAAATTTAAATAGTTGCCAACGTGGCACACCAAGAAAGCCCTCAGGTCTGCGATGTCGGGGTTAAACTTGACTTTTGGGCTTCCCCCGCCGTAGATGAGCATGAACCACAACATTTAACTGTCCCGTTAGGCCCCTTTTTCCACATTTCTCTTTCGCACTTTCCATTAATGTTCTCACGGTCTCTAATGAAGACGTGAGAGTACATTTGACACATATTAAATATAATATATATATATATTAATCAAATATATATATATATATATACAGTATATACGTCTTTTTTTTTATATCAGCATTTATCATGAAATAACTTAAATGTTCTCACGGTCTCTAATGAAGACGTGAGAATACATTTGACACATATTTAAAAAAATATATATATATACAGTATATGTATATGTACTGTGTATATATATATATATATATATGTCTTTTTTTAAATCAGCATTTATCATGAAATAACTTATACAAGTATAAATATGAGATGCTTATACAGTTTGATTTGTTTGTCTTTTTTAAATCAGCATTTATCATGAAATAACTTAAATGTTCTCACGGTCTCTAATGAAGACGTGAGAATACATTTGACACATATTTAAAAAAAAATATATATATACAGTATATGTATATGTACTGTGTATATATATATATATATATATGTCTTTTTTAAATCAGCATTTATCATGAAATAACTTATACAAGTATAAATATGAGATGCTTATACAGTTTGATTTGTTGTTAAAGCTCTGTTGTAAAGTGTTGCATTGGTAATGTAAATCATCACTCCATCCATATTGATGGAGTAATGGAGGGAACGTACCTGCAGATTCCATCGGGTGGACCTTTGCTGCACATCACACTTCCTGTCTGCCTCTTCTCCCACTGTCAAAAAAAACAAAAATAAAATCAAACCATCGTCACAGTCACAACAACAATAATGAAATAAATATCAGATCCCCAGCTTTTCAACATCAATATTCACAAACCTTCAGCTTGCCCACGGCTCATGGGAGAATCCACTGAATTCTAACTTTATTACTTTTCTTCTCCCGGAGGTTTGTTTTGGATTAATGAGCGTTTGGCCCCGGAATCATTTCAGCCCGTCTGTGATGCACCGTGTGCAAATGTATCTTAGTTGGAAAACATTTCAGTCTCGCTTCCAATAACCATGCTCCGATTTGATTAATATCATAGATTATTAGATTCTCAGTGTTCACAAATAGTGATCAAGCAGCTGCATACCATGGACACAAAGTTAAGGGTCAAATCAAAATCCTTCACGACAGCTTTTTGATTGCGGCTGAGCAATTAAATCACTCTTCATCCATTTTCTCTGCGAGTCATCATTTGGAGCATTTTTGTGAACGTGTAAAGTCACAAAGCAGCAGCATTTGCTTTAGTTTTCAGAGGAGAGTTAAAAAAAAAGAAAAAAAAAGCAAAGAGTGGCCGACAGGACTGACACCAAGCTGCCGGCGGAGGGGAAAAATTGTGAGACGCCGTCGCATAAGTTGCGTGGAGCCGAGAGGAAACAACTGACAGTTTGTTTGCCAAACAAAAGGTCCTGAAGAGTTTGACGCCCCGCACCGCCAGCGTCTCCTCTTTTATTCATATGATCACAGACAAATATCGTGGTCTCGGCTGTCCTGTCAAAACCCCAAATCAGACTTCCCCCCCCCCCCCTCTCTCTGGTTCCAGGCCTGTCAGAATTGTAAGAGCAACAAGGAATAGGTCAGACAGGCTGAAAGCTGAAAACTCCGACACGTCATTAAGAAAGTCGGCCGGGCATTTCCTGCAGGGTTTCCCCCTCACTCACACACCAAAACACACAAAACAAAGTTTTACGCCAGTGACTCTCACAGCAGGGGGGGGGCGGGGTGGATGGGGATGGGTCCGGTGGCATATTAGCTGAAGGCCAGTGACAAGATGGTGGCAGAAGTGTGACACGTCTCACCAGGCCTCCATTCATGTCGGGTTTAAAATGTGCAAGATTCCAAAACACACATATAATGAAAGGTTGTTGTTTTGTTTTTGTTTGTTTTTTTAGTTTTTTTGACTGACATCCTTGTTTTCCAGAGCTGGAAATCCCCCTCACGGGCAGGTTACTGTTATTTTGTAAACTTTTGATTGAAGATAATTGGGGCTGTAATCTTTGGCGCCATCTTGTGTATTTAAAAAATAAAAAAAAAACGTATGTTTGTAGAGGCTGACGTTTTTCCTCCATGTTTCCACAGCATCTGTGTGTGTGTGTGTGTGTGTGGAGGAAATTTGGTGGAGATGGACTCTCTGGCCTCCGGTGCACTGAATGAAACTCTGCCCCCACTTAATATTTCCTAACAGGCTTTTTTCTTCTTCTTTTTTTTTGATTCCATTTGTCTGGTCGCCCCGGGGACCAAGCCAGCAGACAAACACATTATAGTCAAGTCGCAACCGTTGATGGACTCCTGTGTCCTTTCACTCTGACATTCCCGCTCATTCACTCAGCCTCTGCTTCTCCATTTCTATCACTTTTTTTTCCCAATCCATTCAAATGTAATTAAATTATTGCTTTCATTTGATTTCAGCCCCGTCTCTCCCCCCGCCTTGGCCGAGCTGCTGGACCTGCAGGAAACAGGACACATCTCCTCTTCGGCTGCCAAACAGGTGCAATTATCCCCTGCTGTCACTGGGCACACACACACACACACACACACACAACCCCAGCTGATGCTTGTTTGTGTTCCAGGTATCCTCACAGTTTTGTTTTTTTTCTTTCTCTCAGGTGTTCCAGGAGATGTGGAGGTCAGGGGGCGGCAGGACGGCCTTGCAGATCATCCAGGAGCAGGACCTGGGGCTTGTTAGCGACACCGCAAGGCTGCACAGCATCTGCCAGAAGGTGGTGGACTCGCATCCCGATAAGGTGAGGGCATATTCCAATCTTTAAAAATTGGATTGTGGGTTGTTGTTGTTTCTTTAAATGTTGTGTGTTTGCTGTGTGTCTCTGAAGGTTCGGGCCATCAGGAATGGAAACAAGAAGGTTCTGAACAATCTGATGGGCCTGGTTCAGAAAGAGACCAAAGGTAGAGCCGACCCGGTTCTGGTGAGGACCATTTTACAAGAGAAGACTTCGTGAGGGCGACAGCCGTGTTGAAGATTTCCATGAGTTCCATATTGAGGATCCAGCTGGAAAAGAAGCCTTCATCTTTGGTTCCTGCGGATGACATTTGATTATTTTCAGCAGACAATTCAGTTCTCCTCTGTATTTATGTACCATACATGTAATTAAGATGTTCAGTTTATCACTCGGCCACATATGGATTATGTGTTAAACTTCTAACAAGGCGATGAGTAATTATGAGATATGGATGAGAAACAGTAGAAATCAGCTTGAAAATAATGCAGGTTGATTAACATGAAAAAAAGATAATATTAAGAGAAATGGTCCTGACGGGAAGAGACGTGATCTAAACAGGCCAGTGTGTATTGTCTGGGTACAATCATTATTAATGACATATCAGGTGTTCTGTAATTGAAAAGCATTGGACAGCAGTCATTGAGCTCCCTCTTGTGGTTGAACCACGTCATTAATCCTGTAATACTTTCTATAAGGTGGTGCTTGAATATTGATGCTCACCGCTACTGAGATGCACGTCTATTTAAATTGCATTGAAAGCCTCTCCGCATTTTTCAACTCTCCTTTGTAGGAGGTATAACGTATATATTTAATATAATGAAGAATAAATAATTGCTCTCAACTGGGCTCATTGGTTCATTTCATGCTTAATAATTACAGGCAATTACAGGCAATATTTCACAGGCAACTTGTTTAATAAGCAACGTCTGCACCAGGACACATTCAGGGCTGTTTTAATGGCCACCTACACTATGCCTTGACCTCCATTGTTTGAGGTTCCAAGTTTAATTCTCTTTGACCGGTGCAATAAATCTGCTTGTATGCGGAGCTAACCAACGGCACCTTTCATTCAGCAGTAAGATTGACTTGTGCTCACGTGCTGTAAATGGATTCTCCATCACAGCTCCGTTTCCATGCAGAGTCTCTCTGAGGGGGCACTTATTGCCCCCATTAAATGTGTATTTAATGGGGGCAATAAGTGTGCCAAGTAAGCTGACCTGAAAGAATATATTGACGATGTCAGGTAAAAAGTGTCAAAGCAGCTGGGGTTTTTTTTTTATGTCAACACATTTATTGCATTCAGTTTCATTTAAGAGGGGTTGTCTTTGTGTCCTAAACATCAGCCACACACAACAACATGGTCTCCGACGGAAAAACTGAGGCCAAACGGTGTCAGAGAGGGTAAATCTTTGGAACCTGCACAGACTGCTCTGTAATCCTGATTATTATTATTATTATTATTATTATTATTCATGTATTTATCTTTTAATCGTTGTAGCCGTTTTCATGCCACAATGTTGCAGTGATTGTTCGAGCGCGCTGGTTGTGTCACACAGACTGAACCCGTGATTGCTGGAGGGCTGTGTCAGCACTGACACTGTAGTAGTATGACAGGGCTGATAAAGTGCTCTGCAACATTCTGGCACCGGAGAAAATTACTCCTGCAGCTTTGAGTCACACAAATATACATTTCCAGGCCATTTTTGTAAAAAAAAAAAAAAACAATACCGAGAAATATCCTTCTGCAAGACTTAATGTCGGCATAGCATCAAGTAGAAACTGAATGGATTTAAATAAAACACACAATCCAGCTGTTATAACAACCCACTAAGCTACTGCTAGTTTTTTTTCCTGCACAAGAAACGTTTTGCTGTTTTACTCAAAGCTGTCCATCACCATCTGATAGAGATGAATAGGTTTTAATTCATAGATTTTTCCTTTGCAAGAAAATGAAAGCGTAAAAAATGAAAGTGTAAAATATGCCAAAATTATATTTTCAAAACCTAGAATATATAAAAATATATATATTTTATGACGCATATCATGGACAGCTTCAAGTAAAACAACATTTTGCCGTAAAATATCCCATTACTTCTTTGTGATTCCATTCTAAATCAGGCAATAATGTGAACTAAAATCATAATTTAGGCACAAATAAAAAAAAACTCAGTAATAGTTTGTAACAAAATATATCTCAAAAACAAACACATTTTAATTACCAAGATAACCAAGCTAGAGGCAATTTACAACAGGTTCCCCTCAGTACCCGTTTCACTCTGAGATGATTTTCAACAGATGCACAACTTTACTTCGCCTGACTGTGGTAAATCCAACTTATCAAAACTACACAAAACAACACCCGTCTACACAACCCCGACTTCCAAGAAAGTGGCGAAAAACGACTCTAGAAGCCTCTAAATGACTTCCTTGAAAAAACATGGCAAACAAAAGCTGCTTAAATACCCCATCCCATTCGGAAAATATCCGAAACATAATTACACCCAAATATTGCATGTTGATTTGCATAGTGTTCTGTCACTAGAACATTCTTCTTAGAATATGTACATTATAAAGCATCACCAAAGAAAGGCAACTTAAATATAGCAAAGATCGACCCCGTTTCGTTTTTTTTTGTGCCGTCTTCTGTAGAACGTGTGGAGTGAAAAAAAGTATCTGGAAAAAGTAGTGCATTGTGGGGAAAAAGAAGGCTTTTTTTTTCCAAGAACCGAGAATAGAGGACGTGCATATAAAGACTCCTGAGGTACCGTCGTAAATTCAAGAGAGCACATCGGACACACAATGGCTTTGGAAACCGCCACTTTGTCGCGTCAACAGACAAAAGTGACCCGCCGGCTACACAAGTCAGGATGCGTTACTGTTGTGCGACGCCGCAACGGCGAAAATGAAATTGCCATTTTCATGCTGCTGATTCAGAAGTGTGTAATCCCACGGCAGAGAGACAAACAACTCTCCCGAGAGGCCCCCTGAGCTGCAGGCTGGAGCTGGTGGTAGAAGACATTCAGAGTGAGGGCAGGTTCGAGATAAGGGCTGACGATTGTTTAAGAAAAAAAAAAAATATGAAAAAAAAAGGAGTCTTTGGTTTGTAAACCTGCGGCTCGCCGCTCTGGTACCAGATCATCCAGCTTTAAATCTGGACCTCAAAACTAGAAAGATTAAAAAAAAAATTGATTAGGAAAAAGCCCGAGACAGTGATTGTCTTTGCTCTGAAAAAATAAATATATTCTACTATAAAAAAAAAAAAAAAAAAAAGGAAAAATCACTGGGGAAAAAAAACTATAAAGCCACCAACAAAAAAAAAAGAGATGAACGAATTCATTTCCATCTCCCAGAGTTCGGTTTGGAGGCCCATTTTACTCTTCCATAGGAATGTAAGATAGGATGGATTGCTCCTGTGCGATGGCGGCCAGTTCTTTGAGGAACTCGGTGAAGAGGACGGTGGCGAAGACTTCTGTCCGATCCAAAGAGATGGCTTTGGGCTTCGGTGGCGGCGAATTTTTCAACATCCTCCCGGCCTCGCCGTGGGCGGAGCCACTGCCGCCGCTTTTTTCTGAGAATGCGAGGATTAAAGCGTCACATTGTAAAAAAACAGTGGGCCAAGTGTGTTTTGTGGAGACAATTTATTCCTCCTATATTTCTCCCCCTTGATAAAAAAATGTATCCAAAAAAAGGAGCATTTTTTTTTTTTATACGGTCTCCTCTCATCCTTGCACAATTATTTTTTTTTTAGTTTCTTCATCTCTGACTGTATAGGAAATTCCCTTCCTCTTCTCCACTGAAATGCAGATTTTTTATTTTATTTTATGGACAGTTTTGTGAAAATGGATCAAACTGGATCAGCACAGTGTTGGGTTTCTGACCCTGTGGCGATCACAGAATTATTCCCCAAAAAATAAGCTGAATTGAAAAGATGGTAAAATGTATTTCAGAGGGATATTTCATTATATTGACTTTGCCCATGAAGTATTTCTAGCTGTATGAAAATGCCAGTTCTGGTTATTTTTGTCGGAATTACGTAAAAAAAAAACACACTTTTTACAGTGTCTTATGTTTTACAGCGTTACCTGTGGGACCATACTTTCAGGGGCTTCAGAGACATAATAAATGTGTTTTTGTATCAACCACCATCCGGATAAAAAAATAAAAAAAATAAACATGTGGGTGTATTGTTACCTGCTGCAGACAGAGTCTCCCGGGCCAGCAGCCAGTGCTGGGCCGCAGTGATCAGCTCTGGGAAGTCTTTTCTGCTGGCGGCCAGCTCCTCTATCTGATTCTTCACGGTGGCCAGTACCTGAGGATCACATTCACAACGGCAATATTTACACCGATTTTATTAAAACACAAAATAACGAGAAAACCAGCCTGAAAGCAAAATGCTGTCTGTCTGCATTGTGTTCCTATTTTCAGTATCATTTAAAAAATAAATAAAAACAAAATAAAAGAAATCAAGCAAATTTTCTTTTTTTTTCTGCCTCCGCGTTGCACAGGGGGAGAAAGAAAGAAATATGAAGAATTGCGCCTGCGTCACCTGGTACAGGGAGCGCACGGTGGGCTGGAACACCAGGTTGGTGTTGAGGAGGAAGGAGCGCAGCAGGGGCTGGGGGTAGGCGGCCAGCTGAGCCAGCATGCCCGTCAGCAACAGGTTGACGTAGAGCGAGTTGGAGAGCATGTTCTCCAGGCGGGACAGCAGCACGCTGACGAACGGCCCTGCGTGGGAAAGCGTTCAACCATCTGCATCACCGGGACAATCAAACCTGCGTTTCGATGAATGAGGAGCTGTGATTTCCCTTGACTCACCTGTGAAAGGCACCGAGTGGTTTCTACTCGCGCTCCCGCTCCGCAACTTGGTCCCAAAGGGCGGGTGCGGTTTCTCCGGCTCTGGGGTTTCAGCAGAGAAGGAGGTGAAGTCCATCTCCTCCTCCTCCTCCTCCTCCACAGGTGTGACAGGCCTCTTCACCTCTCCGTCGCTCCTGACAGGCTTGCCGCCCGCCCGCGTGTCCAGCGTGCGGATGAGCTCCTCGTACTGAGCCAGGAGGTCGTCACCCGAGTCTGTTTGACCTTTGGGCCTCCGCCCCTGATCTGCCTTCACGGCGGTGGGGAGTGCCAGTCCGTTTTTTGGGGGAACCTCCGAGGAGCCGGGAGGCGGGAGCGTCTCCGGTTCTGACCCGCCCGCTTTGAGCGCCCGGCGCTCCACGTCCTTGGCGTCTTTCTTGGCGACGAGGTCGTACACCATGACGTCGTCCTGGAACTCGTTCTCCTCGATGTAGGAGCCTTTGACCAGCATGATGGCCGTCCTCCTCATCTCCTGGAGGTGCTGCGGCGCCTCGGCCAGGCGCAGCTGCGGAGGTTTGGTCTCCTCCGGGATCTCCGCCGCCTGCACGTCGTAGCTGTCGTCCCACTCCAGCTCCAGCTGAGGGACGGAGGGCGGCTCTGCGCTGGGGGGCGGGCCGGAGGCTTGAGGCGGCGCCGCCACCGCCGGCTGGGGGACGCGCTTCAGCGCCACCTGGGTTTGCCGGCTCTTGAGCCAGGGCTCCTCCAGGACGCCGGGCTGGAACTGCTCCGGCGGGGGGTCCTCGCCGTCGTACGGGGCCGACCAAACCTGGCAGGCCCGCAGGCACCGGCTGATGCTCAGGTGGGCGTCGTGGAGGTAATGGAGGTAGCTGACATCCAGGTAGATTTCTGAGCCGATGGTGCAGGAGTTCACATCCTTCTCTTCGGATGGGTTCTCCTGCTCCTCTGAGGCGTGGAAAAAAGAAGAAGACAGGAAATCAAATCTGACGTACAGCGGCTCACTGCAGCTCCCACACTGAGTGGAATGATGACTCTGACATGTAGCTGCAGGGGGCGGAGAGATTTAATACGCGGCAGCAGGAGATCTCCACGTTTGATAAACCACAGAATGTGTTTGTATGCAGATCAACAACCTCGCAGTGCACTCGACTCATTCTCTACGTTTGAGTAGGAAAATCTAAAGATAATTGATTTGCATTTTTATTGTCTTGATTTTTTTTTTTGACTGCGTACCACCAGCACTGAGCTCCTAAATAAACACTCATTTAAATGGGATTAGGAAGAGTAAAAAAAATCTGCCAGACTAATTCGCCCAGCAGATGATTTGAAAGCAGAAAAAAAAACCTTCACAATATCACAAATATGATTTTTCCACACAGACAAAACAAACATTTGTAAGTGTTCCGGCTCCTCAAGGGGAATTAAGGAAACGGCCAGGCTCCAGCTGGGGAGGCTTTCAATGTGGGTAATCGGATCATTCGTATTTATGATCTATTTCGGGAGCATCCTGTGTAAAAAAATCTTAAGATTTATTTATGTGGGAAAATAAGCTGCTATCAAATAGATGTCTTTATGGCAAAAATACATGTATTTTGGGTGAACAACAGCAGTATCACACAAATCAAAAACAGCCAGAGGAAGTGACACGATCCAAGCTGTGATAAATCGGATCCTTTTTTGTTTTTTCCCTCCATCATGCTCTGGTCCTCTCACCTGTGGCCTCGCAGTTAGTGCCCGTCTCTGCACCCTTGGAGAAGAGGATGGACTCCAGCTGTCGGAGGGGCGGGGGGCTGTGGTCGGGGGAGCAGCAGGACGGCGTTAAGGCCAGGATCTTGGCGGCCGACACCGAGTAGCAGTCCCTCTCCTTCACCACGCGTCGCTGACTCAACATCATGTGATTACAGGGGATCAGGTACCTGGGGAGGCAGATGGGAAAAGGCATGCTGTTAGGAAAACCCACGGGGGGCTCTGTAGGAGGGAGGTGAACCGGGGGTTGGTGAGTGGACAGATGGTGACGCAAGTCTGCATGGTGGGTGGTGGAGAGTAAACGCTCCTCATATCTGGGGCCAGTAAGATATACTGAGATTAAAATAAAAAAATTAATAAACGTGAGCTCCTCACCTCAATATCAGCTGCAGCATCACATCCTCGCAGTATAAACCAATGAGAGTGCGGAACAGGGCCAGAGACACGGTGCCCAGCTGGAGAGACACAACTAGACATATTAGGACAAATAATGACGATTTTAAATAATACTGCTGGAATGACATATTATATAGATATCAATATATATATATATATAGCATATTGCCAAGGTTCCAATACAGGAGAAATATTTCAATTTTAAACTCTGAGTCAAAGCAGGAGATCATCGCTCTGGAACTATAGAAACTACTTTTCACGGATTCACGAGAGATGAGAGTAAATATTTATTTTTATTTACTTACTAAAAAATACACTTTTTTGCTTTTGATCACTTAAGAAAAGGTCAGGATTGTTTAATATTGGGTCGGGTTTTTTTTGTTTCGTTTTTTTTTTAATACCAGGTTGAAATTCCAGGACATTCAGTATGTAACAGACATCTCGAAGGACATGAAGCTGGAAAAACAGACTAAACCAAAAATAACTACAGCCAACGGATTCATGGAGGAATGCGGAATACTTGCATGTTTGTCTGTGTTTTGCTTGGGCACAAGTCAGAAATTATTCACCGCGCTGTTGACACGTGACACGTGAATGCCGCGGACAGGAAACTCAGCCATCCACATTCCAGCATTCCCAGCAATGTAAATGCAAAGAACACCCTATTTATTCATGTCATGTTCGACTAAAGTACACAAACAAGGACACCCACACCTGTTTTAAGTCACTGATATCAGCTGCCTTCTTGTAACAGGATAGGCCGCTGCGACTGAGCATCGCCACGGCAACAATCTCCCGGTTTTGTACCGACCGATGACCCCGTGGTCATTTTAAAGGAGCGGAGCTGTTCCAAACGCGGGGCCCGTCAGCCTCACCTGGTAAGGGGTGTTGATGCGGCTGACCAGGGTGTCCAGGATGTGGACGCTCTCGTGCCGGTGGAGGAGGATGAAGGAGAGGAAGGTCTGCAGCAGCGCCGGCTCAGAGACGCTCCTCAGGAAGAGGTCCAGGTACGCCGTGGTGGTCATCACCTCCTCCAGCGTCAGCTACAAAGAGATCGGGAATCAATTGGCGAGCAGTGAGTGCGAGTGTGTATGGCGGTGCGGAATAAAAAAAAAAACCTTCTGAATGCATTTAGAATATACCTCCGGATTTTGATACGTTATATTTTGTCACAAATACTGTCACCTATATATTACTGCGCCCCATCTGTCTGGTATACATTTTCAGCTGTGCTCAGATAAAAGCAAACGCGACTACCGAGTAACGCGTCAAGCTTCAGACAGATCCGATCTCTCACTGGGCAGCACTGATTTAAATATTGCATGCCCTAAATTGGTAATAATATATTAATGGTTTACATTATGGAAAATATATGCATAGAGGGAACCACATCTGACATTCCCCTATTTATTAATATATTTATATATATATTTTTTTTTCTTTTAAACAGATTTTTTTCTTTTCTTTACCAACCTTGTGAAGAGCCGGCGCGAGGACAGGCACCAGGAACCCATTGTAGATGTAACCCACCAGCTGGTCTCTGATGATGGGATGGGCCACCTGGAGACAGAGCGCGTCACTCAGGAATGCGGTTCGAGCTGAATCGTTGCACACATTAACACGCGGATATTTCTCATGCGGACGTGTTCACCTGAATAACCGCGTTGCAGAACTCCAGCGAGTTCAGAAACTGGACGAGAGGAGGCATCCGGAGCCAGTCGTCCCGGTGGAGGCAGTGCCACTCCTCGCTGGGAACCTCCAGCTTGGTGGGGAGGGACGAGTACAGGCCGCTCAGCCCGGTGGCCAGAACCTGAGGACGGAGAGGACAGCATATCAAACACACTCTTCCATCATTGACGATTGGTCAATTTTAATCATTGTCATATTCATATACACTCACACATTCCCATGACCTGTTCTGGCTGCAAACCAATAACCTAATTATTATTTCATTCTTTAACCGGTAATTATAGCTCCTATTCTTTGATGATGAACTATAATCATAATAATAATAAGAAGAAGAAGAATACCTTTTTATCTATTGTGCTACTCTGTAGCACAACTACACTGAAAAAGATTATATACTGTATATATTTTATGATAATAGATTTTGTCCACTGAAAAATAATAGGCTTCATGACAGATTAACGAGGCAGTTTATGCACAACTTCTCTTCTTCACACTCACCGTGTTTTACTTGGCACTACTGCGTGCAATACAACTATATATCACGCAATCTCCTCGGCCTCCTGATAATAGAATGCAGATGTAGGCAGCGGCGACACATAGCTGCTGGCCTGTTCTTCTTTGCTCAGTTAAAAAAAACAGCGCAGATAAGGATTGATGCTCCTAAGGGTCAACCAGGGGAACCTGATAAAGATTTCAGCAGCGGCCTGTAAAGCTGCCGTCATAACAGCCGTCACGCGGTAATAAGATTACCAGTTCATCGGTTAAACTCACACATCCAACACGGTCGGCGTGATTTATTGTCTTTCCCTTTTTGTCGAGTCGGTCAAAGTGTCGAGCACGAGGGCAGGATTTCCAAAACAACAACAACAACAGAGCCCGTAGCAGCCCGGGTCCAATTAGGGCCGTAAAATGAGCACATCATTAGTGTGGCGTTGATGAATACATCCTCTATAGGATTATCCCCGTCGCCTGCCAGTGGAACCAGTGAAACACAGGATCCTGCTATTCAGCTGGCATCCCACCATTGCACCGTCGGCAGCTGGGAGTAAAGACAGCATTTTATTTAAATGCGATTACCTCACAACCGTTTCATAATCCCATGAATGCCAGACGCTGAATGCCAGACATTATTTCACCTTGGCGGGGGGCCATGAATTTCATGTGTATATCTTGGGCCCGATTGTGACGCCTACAGGGTCAAGGAAGGGTCACTGTGCCACTGACCGAGTAGGATTACAAGCGCAATCATGAGTTATTTCTGATTCTGAATTAAGAAGAAAGGAACATTTTTTTTTTAATTAAATGGAGAGGGAAAGAACCCAAGGAGGAGAGAAAAATGAACTCACCGGACAGAAGAAGGTGTTCTCTGCGATGTGATTGGCCACCCGCCCGTTCTCCGCAGACAGCGACATGATGAGCAGCAGAGCGTCCCGGGCCTGCTGGCCCACCGTGCCCTCCCTGTGGATGAACGGGATGAGGAGGGAGAAGATGAGGAAGTTGGCGGCGCCCTGGTCCTCGCTGGTGTGGAAGAACATCTCCAGCACGGACGGGTCCTTGGCCAGCACGCAGCACAGCTGGTTGAGCAGCAGCACCAGCTCCGCCTCCACGGCGGGCGCCGCCGTGCCCGAGCAGGACGACAGCAGCATCATGAGGGGCCGCAGGATGGGCTTGTGGTGCAGCAGCGGCTGGTGCGCCTGGCCCACCAGCATCTCGTACATCTTCAGCTGCTCCAGCTTCATGTCGTCGGTGAACTCGCGCCGCAGGCTCCACACGAACAGGCGCTCCATCACGTTCTCCATCACCACAAACTCCAGGATGGGGCCCATGGCGCCGCCGAGGCCGCTCTCCTCCTCCATCAGCAGGAAGAGCATGTGCTCCACGTAGTTCTGCACGGCGCTCGCCTCGTCTCCGGGGACGGGGCCGAACCGAGGGCCGCCGCCGCCGCCGGAGCTGAGGCTGATGACGCTCAGCGTGGAAGTGCTGCGCAGGGGGTCGTGCTTCTCTAAGATCTTCACCACCTACAGCAAAAAACACACAGGATTTATTACAGCTGTCATTTTATATGAAAGTGCTTTGGCTTAATCACATACATAAACAGAGTAATACACAATCGATACATTCACTCAGTTTACGGGCTGATGGGTAATATGACCTTCCTACATTCCCCCACAGTAAGGGGTTGAAAGCAGGTTGAGTTGATGTGCTAAACTGACATTTGAAGACACCTGGAGACAATATTTAGAAAATAGCCCCAGATTTGAGGCAGTGCGCACAGATTTCCAATTGAAAGGAGGAAATCTAAAATAGAACATTACTTTACAAAAATCAAAAACAGGAGTTTCACTGCTGACTGTTGATTCACATGAGCAGTGTTCATTATTTGGCACATATCCATTGTTCCATCGGGAAAATGTGAACATTGTGCTGCATTGTTGACATTTGACAGTTCTTCTCATTTGCATAGACTTGTTTTGTACAGGCTGGTGGTTGAGTATCAGAACTATGAGGTGTAAATAAACCAGCAGCGGAGGCCAGGTAGAGTGAGTTTGGTGGCACGGAGTGAAACAGTCCTTTGTGTATGAACTCTCTCTCTCTCTCTCTCTCTCTCTCGTGGCGTGGCCACATGGAAACCAGAGTCACAATAAAGGAGCGAGTGTCCCTGGCCTGACGCTGCTGCCATGGAGATAACTGGCTGCGCACGAGAGGATTGGGCCTGGCGAATGGAAACAAGGGAACAGAGATCGGGGCCCAGCAGGGCCTGAGCCTCGGGGGCCTGTCAAATTCAGCATCTCCAAATATTGGAAAAGAGGCAGGATTAGGATTATGAATATGGATTGCGGGTTTTGGGGCACTATTTGTGTTACTAATGCACAGGGGGTTAAGGGTTTAGCATATTCCTCCCAAAGCAGCTGCAAATACGCATGGATATTTTCCATAACTTCAGGTTTTTCAGGAGGTTTTAAAGTGCATCGTTAATCAGAATACGGGGAATCTAGGAAATGTCAAATGGGCTTCAGCTTTCAAACCGTGACCGAGCACCCAGCTCAGGCTGGAGACTGGACCCAGAATAGGTCTACAAAATGCACCTGGGTGAATCATGGGAGATGTGTTCGGATGGCAGACAGTACAGACCGCAGATGTCGAAAGGCAGGTAGCGTCACGTGCAGCTCCTCACTGTGTTTGCGCTGCACCCGGTTAATATACTTCTGTAACGTTATATCGGCTTCTTTCTCATTTAATTACGTTGAGCCCCGAGTGGCACGACGAGTCTGTTCTCGCAAAGTGAAGGAGCAGCAAGTAGTTTTTCTCTCCACACTCAACCTTTGTGGTTTAATTTAGTTGACAGAAAAAAAAAATCCTATTTTACTCTGCGCAAGCCTACCATAATAGAACTCCTTCGACTTGCTGCATCTATTCGATGGACTGACGTCTGGAGAATGGCCTTTAATGCAAAGTGGATGGGAATGTTTAGCGTGACGTCACTGAACAGAGCCGCATTCATAACGGTGACAGATTTATGGCCGGTCGCATGACACTAACCATGACTGGAATGAGAAACAAGCTTTGCACACTGCACACAGTCTATAGCAACCAAAGCGACGGACGTAACTCTTTGCATGTCAACAACAAACACCGTGAGCTCTGTCAGGCCTGGATTGGACATCAACACAAACCTGATCTTTCAACTCTGGAGCAGATATTAGTTCCAACAAGTTACTCAGATGTCACGCATCTTACAAACAGAAACCAGAGTGGACAGGAGTCTTTTTTTTTCCTGCAGACTCACTGAGTACTTAGCTGCAAGTGGAATTTTCAGAAAAAGCAAAAAAATGTAATCTGCAACAGGCAGCTCTCAATTTCTCAATTTTTCTGTTGAGTCACAAGCTGTGATGAGTCAGTAATCGTAGTTCTGTCCCAGGCTTTAAATAAACAAGCAGAAAGCAAAGAAGAAATTTGTTTCATGCGTCCAAAATCTGCACATTCACAACACTTTCTCATTTCATCACCTGTAGTTACACACATTATTATCAAAGCCTATGCACATGCAATAAAACTCACAGCTTCTGGCCAAATAACTCAATTAATCCCTACACATTTTTTTTCGTATTGTCAATGTAATATAAAAACTTGATATTAAGCCGTTAACATCACAGAGCCTGCTCCCTGACATCAGACAAGTCAGACCCCACACGGATATAAACACACTCCGTGTCTGGACAGTGTTGGTGAATATAAGGTCTGTTCATCTCACTGAGGGAGGAGGTCAATAGGGACACACGCTGCTGTAAAGAGCCAAAAACCCACAACAGCCTTCTTTACACTGCCAAGATTCCACTGGTATACACCACACTGCAGGACTGGAGTATTTTCTTATTCTCACCAAGTGCATTAAAAGTACAGCATACTAACCTTAACCCAATTCCTTAACCCTAACCAAAGCCTAACCCATATGGTACTGTTGGATACGGAAAGGCAATGAATAGGGGGCGAAGCAAAACAGGAAGTCAATGACACCTATCAAAAGTTATTCGCATAAAAGCGATAGGGTTACAAAAACCCTAATTTCAGTCTTAAAACCCCTATAAGTATGGAATTAGGGTTAGGGTTTTTTGAAGGAGAGATGCTAGTGAGATGGGAGTTGGTCCCATAGGGGTTTTCAGGGATGCCGAACGCATTGGTCTTGGTCCCGTGTTGCTCGGACATCGGGAAGTAGGTCAAAGGTCAAAACGCCCCAAAGTATCTCGCAGTTTCA
>JAFBJU010000912.1:98034-149036 GCA_016785305.1 Colistium nudipinnis | reverse complement strand
CCCTAACCCTAACCCTAATTCCAGACTTATATGGCCTATAAGAGTGGAACTAGGGTTAGGGTTTTTTGAAGGGGAGCTGCTAGAAAGATGGAATTGATCCTGTGGGGGTTTTCAGGGATGCCGAACGCATTGGTCTTGGTCCCGTGTTGCTCGGACATCGGGAAGTAGGTCAAAGGTCAAAACGCCCCAAAGTATCTCGCAGTTTCAACCATTTCCCAATGTCCGAGCGACACGGGGCCAAGACCAATGCGTTCGGCATCCCTGAAAACCCCCACAGGATCAACTCCCATCTTTCTAGCAGCTCCCCTTCAAAAAACCCTAACCCTAGTTCCACTTTTATAGGCCATATAAGTCTGGAATTAGGGTTAGGGTTAGGGTTACCAAAACCCTAATTTCAGTCTTAAAACCCCTATAAGTATGGAATTAGGGTTAGGGTTTTTTGAAGGAGAGATGCTAGGGAGATCTCTCTTATAGGCCCTATAAGTCTGGAATTAGGGTTCTGATACCATGGCAACCCCCCTGTTATACTGGGGGGTTTTCAGGGATGACGAACGCGCTGGTCTTGGTCCCGTCAGGAGGCACAAAACTATCTCACACCTTTTCCCACTTCCCAATGTCCGAACAACACGGGACCAAGACCAGTGCGTTCGGGGTCCCTGAAAGATGAGTTGGTAGTGGGGGGTTTTCCAGGATGCCGAACAGGCGTATAGCATGCAGATGATCATGCAACTTTAACCTTAACCCTTACGTAACCACAACCCAATCCCCTAACCCTGACCCAATCCCCTAACCCTACCCCCTTTACCCAATCCCCATCCACGATGGGACTCGGTCCCAGTTTTTTTTTAGGGACCCCAGATGCGCTGGTCTTGATCCTGTGTCGCTCAGATATTGGGAAGTGGGTGAAAGTGAACTTTTTAGGGGTTGGGGAGGGGGATTGTGTCAAGGTTTCACTTTGTAGGGGATTTTGATCGATGTTGATTCAAAACCATGTCTTTTGATATAAAGACATGGTGCAAGCCTTTGGACTTATGTAAACTCAAATAGACTTATTAGACTCCTCTCTAACTCAAAGTTATAGTAAGTCTTCGTTTAATGAAACCATTTTGAAGTGACAATTCACAAGTGATGACTGCGTCTCTTGTACTATAGATCCTTTCCCCATCTCTCTCTGCTGTATTAAATCTGTCAAATCTATGTTGTAGCGGCACGTGAGAGGCGAGGGAAGACCTTTATTTTTTCCCTTTGTTTTCAAACCCTTCATTCTGTATATAGTAGATGTGGATGTGGGAGTGCTGATTCAGTACTGGGGTTTACCTGAGCCCAGTGGTTCTTGAAAACAATCATGCAGGTCTCTGGATCCACCCCTGTCAGGACCAAAGACTGCCCTTCCCGGTTTCCGCTGGCAACCATGGAGGCCATCATGGGGACCGGATCGTACGGCAGTTTTAAACCATGTCATAGGCAGCAGGCCAAAGATGTCGCTGACCGCTGGCTGGCTGCAATCGTAACCACGGGAGGAGGATTAATCACGCAGGACCTGAGGAACCACGAGGGGGAAAAAAAAAAAAAACAAACAAGCAAAGATAACCATTACACATTTGCTGCACAAACTGGCTGCACGGATGAATTGTTGTGAGCAGTGCATTGAACCTCCTCTGAATGGCTACACAGCAGCTATGACAGGCATGCAGGAAGGAGAACAATAACAGGCAAAGTCAGATGACTCAGCGGAGACGCATCTTTCCTGCCCGCTGCTCTCCGGACTGCACAGCGAGCTGTCACGCTACTTCTGGAATACCTCGCGCGCCCACCAGAGATTCCTGCAGGGCCCCTGACATCCCCCTCATTAGTGAATCACTGGTTTGGACAGGAGGAGCCAGATGGCAAATGGGTGTGAACCTTTGTTTGGCTGAATACGGGGGGGGGGAGCTTGCTAGTTGTTTTTCAGTTCATTTAAACATATTTACAATTTCTTTTTCAGTGAGCAAAGTCTGCAGCGCTCACATTGCTTGCTTTGATGAATATATTTTTAGATATATTATTATAATTATTATTTTAGCTGAAAATAGCCTGTGGGCAGCTTCTGAGCTCAGTTCCAACAATAACATCAGCACCATGGAAATTTGGTAGATGGCCACTTTTCTGCCCAGAAAGGAACTAATTTGATGTTTCCCTTGGAGAGGAAATGAGCGGAAAGACTGATGCTATGAAAACAAAGTTTTACTTGACAGCACTGGGGAGGTGTATCCATGTAATCTGTTTTTAAACAGATAATGAGATGATGTGGATCTAAAAAAACATGAGGGAAAAGGGATGATGTGACTTGGGGCATGTCTGCGCTTATGTTCTTCTGGACCAATGTGGTGGTCACAGAGCTGCTCGGACCTTCTCAGTAACACAATATGGATATGAAACACCGACATTGCACGACAACACTCACGCTGCACAATACAGTGCGTTATGGACCCGGTCACCATAGGGGGTAAACTGTAAAACACACACAACAGCTGCACGCCACCCCCAACAAATTCAAAGCTTTGAGGTCCCGCCCCTTCCAAACACAGCCTCCCAACCAATCACAGCTCACGCACTCACTTTGCCCCAGTACCACAGAAACATCCCCAACCACCCCAGAGTTTAGGCCGAGCACTTTCACCATCTGCTTTCACTTAGCAGAGCCGCTCGGATTCTTGAGAAGGAATGTGAAGGCAGCATGTTTGAGAGAGTGTCAGATTGTGCATGTGTGTGTGTGTGTCAGTGGGATAACTTACCTTCGCTGAACCATCTTAAACAGGGTGAGCTATCCGAGCAGGCGAAGATCTCATTCTTCTGTTGCGACAAAAAAAAGGGAGATGAGAAGATATGAATGAGGAGCAGGAACTGAGAGTCCGCGTGAGAGGCAAGGCATGCTGGGAAGTGACTGGACATGAGTTAACTGTTCCAAGGAGGAGGGTGGAAGGAAGACAGGAGAGGGGAGGGAGTAAAAGAAAGAAGAAGAAAAAAATACAGGGCATCTAAAAGTCTACAACCAAAAGAGGGAAAAATTCACACACCAAAAAATGAAAAAATATCAGCTGTTAATATATTTCTGAAGGAATTCAACATCCACATAACATCCTCATGGCGTCGGCTACCTTAGAGAATAACTCTATTGTCCCGTCCAATTAGTGCCGAGATGCCAAAGCGCGAGAGGCCCGCCCCTCACCAGCTACTGTTTGTGGGAAACAAGTCGCACAACGAGGCAGCCTTCCACTGCGCTCTCAATTTTACACACCAACCAGATAAATCACAGTCTCACCACTCTGCTGATTATGATGTTTGCAGGCAGTGAGCCAGTCGAAAAAATGTACACGCAAGTATCAAACGCATGATGTCGTGTGTGAGAGAGAGAGAGAGAGAGACGGATGGAGAGTGTGTGGGTGAGTGTGTTAAAGAGGAGTCATCATACACTCATTTTGTTTTTCAAGCTGGTTTTGTGCCTTTTTTTTTTTGGTTTAGCCTCCCACAGAGTCGTAAACAGCAAACATTATTAAATTTAACCAATTACTGTTTCGATTTATTTTTATATTTTATTTTTTCTCCCCATGGCCGTTGATATTTCATTTTGTTTTTCTGTGGTACAACAGACAAGATAAGCCTGCTGAAAGCAACGATGAGCTCCTCTCAGACAACAATACACTGGCTGAAACTCCACATGAATATGGCACATTGGGTACAGTATATATCTGTCTGGAACAATCAGCCATGTGGGGTTAAAAAGTAAAACAAGAGAGTAACAGCAACAGAACCATACACCAAACAATGTAATTAGGCATTAAAGAAAGAATCAACAAAGGACGCCAGTTGTTGAAGAAAGAAAATGTGATACTTGAAATAATCCAGTAAAAGCGAATACATGAAAATGATGACCTACATCGCACCAATTTACAGAACGGGCTGTCACACGGAATGAGAGCGTACAGTTCCCCAGAAGACACTCGCCCAAAATAACTTGAAATACAGTAGTGCGAGAGAGGAGCGCTAAAATACAGGCTGCTGAAAATACACAGTGTGTGTGCGCGTGTTTGTCAGAAATAGTTTTTTTTTTTCCTAATTGAAAGTTTACATGACAATACAGTTTAGTATGTGTATTCTGTGCATTTACAGTTTATGGTTGCAGCCAGTCATCTCATTTCAATACAAGCCTCATATTGGATTCTCCTGATTTCGTCCAATTATGGCAATTTGATAATTACACATATGTGTTGCTTGTTTGTCCTAATCTCCACAGAGCTCAGTATTGCAATTAACAGAATAAATAATTGAAGAATTAACACATAAATAAACTATATATACAATTTATATTTGAATGGAAAATACAAATAGGAATTATTTTTTATTATTATTATTATTCCAAAGCAAAAATATAATTTAAAAACTAAGCAGCTGGGGAATGGAAAAAATATTTTGTTTTGTTTACTGTATGAACCGACTATCAGCGACCTTTATCTGTGAAAGAAATGATAATAATACAAACAATAATACAGAAATATAATTGAAACGTCATTTTGGTTTCGGGTGGTGCTGCACAAAGAGCAACGAGCTCCCTCTGTAAACAGGATGAGAACACGGGCACGGCCTTTTTGTTGCACCTCTTGTTTTTTTTGACAAAGCAGCTTGAAAGAGAATCAAAAGAGGAGAATGAAATCCTTGGCTGGAAGGAACACACACAAGAAAAGCTGCTGCTTTTTGTTTTTCCTTCTAATCTGGTTTCTGTCATATTGTCTGCTTTCTGCCATCTAAGCGTTTCTTTTCCATACAAACAGGTGTGGTCTGGGTAAACAGCTCGGAGTCAGGACACACCCTTTGCTTTGAATAAAGATCATCTTTCTCGCTTAGCAGGAGTTCACCGGATGGATTTGAACAACAAAAACACATTTCAGTTTTCTATTATGAAGAGTTTCCACCCGACTCTTCTGTGTTTCCCATGACATTTACAGCAGCACAGGTGGCGGCCATGATGACCCCTGGGCGACAGGCCCATTAAAGCGATATCAGCTGCTGAATTATTTAGGGCTACAGGTGAAGCCGTAGAAAGAGCAGATAATGCCTGGGTCAGGCTATTTATAGCCTTTTAACGTCCTCATCCAATCAGCAACAAAGCAGGAAAGAAAAAGCCATTGATTTCCTTATCTACGTCCATTATTCCCTGCAGCAGGGCAGAAATCCACCGGGGGCCGGAGCCATTATCCTCCGGGCTTCTGAACATATACTGCAAAAAATATCCCAAACAGCAAAGGCAATAATTCACTAAAATATTTATAAAATTGAACTTAGTCCATTATTATGTCTGGCTGCTAGAGAATGAACAGGCTGTACATTTTGCAAGACAACATATTCAACTGCTTCTCTGTCAATAATGAGACAGAGTGAAAATAAATAAATAAATAAATAAAAAATACTTTCTTTGTCATAAAACCTTATTCAACCTTAATTAAGTGGTAAAAGAAGCCATAAAGCTCCCTTCATTTGAGGGAAACTGCAAAGTAGATTAATAATGCCCTCATCACACCACAACTGGGCTCTTCACATTAGCCGGTCATTTGGTTCCACACACACACACACACACACACACACACATATATATATTATGGGCTCTTTTAAAGTCGGGAAATAAATCTTTAACCAAAGGCTGCAGGCAAACTGAGCCGATTCAATTTGGGTCTCAGTCTGAACATCGTATTTTATTCCACAGATTATTCTTAATTAAAAAACTTAAAAAAAAAATTGCCATGGATATAAGCAGTGGAACATCACAAACAAATTCACAAGACTGACGACTCTAACAATTGTTTTATAATATAATAATACGCCTACTTTTCCAGGATCTCGGTATTACATTACCTTATACAAATATTTTAATCTGCTTTTCGTCATTCCAACCTTTGTGTTTTGGATCAAGTAAGAGAAAAACAAGGTCAAATGAGGAAACAAAATTAGGGATAATTTTTAATTTTTTTTTATTTATGAAAAATGGCACAAATAACCCTGGTTAATTATCCCTTCTATGGACGTCATAGTTCCCTACAGGACACGCAGGTGCAGAATGCCGCCTGTAACTGGCTTATGCGATCGGGCTGCGATTCTGTAAGCAGATAGTATCTGTGGATTTCCACATGCACACGGAGGCCAACAGGGTGTTGGCTGCTGTATTCAGCTGGAAACTGGTTTGAGGAGACCGTTTAACATCCACCGAGGACCATCATGCAACGTGTTGATGCTAGAATGTTCTGAAACTGCCTTGGGTTCAACTCTCACGTACCCACCTGCACGTGTTAACGCCTGTAAATCCCCTGGTTGTAATGCTGTTGCGTTTTACAGAAATGTAAATATAGTGAAAAGTGCCAAAAACCCAAACAATATCATCCATTGTTATATTACCTATACCCCTGATCCTAATAATCCCTAATTATTAATATTAGAATATGGAATTTCATCTTGTGTGACGCGTATGTAGCTGTGTAACTTTACACTGCAGCTCACTGCACATTCCCTCTGTCCTCTTTCTCCTCACAGGCTAAATGACGACATCATATTTTTTTTTTTTTTTTCAGTGACATCAGTCCTGCTTTCATGCCGCTATGAGGAGACTGCAGCACAATGGGCTCCTGTCTGTGATAAGAGCAGTGTTTGGTGAGGGTACGTACCCTATCTCTGCCGCTGCTACTTCCTCTGCGGCTCGTTTGCATCTCATCTCACTCTCTGATAAAAACCCAAAGCCACGTTTGCATGAGGATTCAGACGAGGAGGAGGAGGAGGAGGAGGAGGAGGAGGAGGTCAAAGCCTCGGCACGTCTGTGAACTTCAGAGATGATCTGAGAGAAGAGCTGCAGCTCTGCACGGGTGTAATTACGCGGATGATAAGATGGGTTTTTTTTTTTGTTTTTATCCAAACCGGAGCCCTTTTAAGTAGCTGTGAGCCAACGGCGACGCAAGCCAACTCCAAAGCTGGAGTTCTGCTGTTAAATGCAAACCGGAACGCAGCGAGAGAAAAAAAGCCTCCAGGGCTCATCTGTGTCAAATATTTGTTTGGGTGTGGATAAGTGTGTTTTTCTTCTCTTTCGTTTGAACCTTTCTACACTCCAGGAAAAAAGCGTGGTTTAATTAAAACCACTCACATGACTGCACACTTCTCCAACACGCTGAGTTTTGCCCTCATATTTTTCCAGGTTAAAACAGATGCAAACTGTTGAAACTTGTACTCTTCACTACACGTGTATTTTTGTTCATTTTTTCCCTAGGACCTCCATATATAATGGCAATACTTAAACTCCATGAGAGGATTAATGTCATTATCAAAGAAAGGCAATTATTTTTTCCAAAAAATGTCGAGCTATTCTTTTAATCCAGGAAAGTGATTGAATTAAAGCTTCTTATTGGCCCGTCCACTAGGAGTCAGGAGGGCAGCGGGACTAATCCCAAACACGGGACACAAAGCTGTTCACGGTGGGAACAGGGAGAGTCGGCGCCGACACACAAACACCTGCCGGTATAGTGACGACAAACGACAACTGCTGGGCCTTTTATTTTACCCAGAGGTTTCAGCTGTTTGGTCACAAGTCACAAAGGGAGCCTCGTGCTTTCTGGGAAACGCAGAAGTATCGAGGTGGCCGTGTGTGTCCGGCTGATTTAAACCAAAAAACTAAAATACTAAAACTGACCTCAACCTACACATGTAATCACATTAGTATGCGCATTATTCACAGCAGCAGACGCGCTGTGTGTGAACATTCCGGTTTCAGGTCCCAGTTATGAGACCTCACTGCCATTGCCAATACCTTCTTCTGATGGCATACTTCAAATACTGATCCTATAGTTTCACTCGGTTTTGAATATTATTGTATCATCATCCATGATGTCATACACTGGACTTACAGCCCATGTCCTCAGACCAGCCCAGCTGTGAGTCCACAGGGCAGGAAAGAGCCACTGGTTCTTTACTTATGGGCTTCAAACAAGATCCACATGAAGGATTTATAAAAAAATAAAATAAATAAAATTCAAATTGAACAACTCAGCAGAAGCATCTGGTGATGACCTGCAGCGGTTTGTGGAAGAGGAGACGTGCATTTTCACAAAGTAGGATAAAAGATTTTATGCATAAGGAAATGGAGATAGAGCAGATGTGATAGTTCATGTTGCATGATGAAATATGAGTCACGTGATAACAATAGGGTTAGAAATTATCTTCAGGATCATAAAAAGACAGCGGTGGCTCCATAGGGTCATAGTAGACGTAGATACACAATGCTCCGTATTCATGACCCAGATCCAAAGCCCTAAAGTCAGTTAAATGGTTCAGGAGAAAGTCTTTCAAAAAGTTAAGCTAAAAACTTATTTGACTTTGATCATTTTAACTGAATATTATTGTTCCAACCCACCAAACAGTAAGGTCAATAACTGTCAGTACAGACCTAGACAATCATTGGCATCCATGAACAACCTCTTCAACTATCCAGACAAAACATGCAAGCACACGCACAACCAAAAAGAGCAACTCCAGCAACTCAACACCTTTACTCAACCAGAAAAAAACAATTCAGTTGAGAAACCTTGATTTAGCAGGTGGAGGAGACCTGCAGTAAAGGAATGACACTAATGGCCAGCCATGAAACATTAATGGTGTTTACTGGTAACTCGGCACCCCCTCCAACGTCACGTCCATCTCACAATGGACGCCTGAGGACAGAGCTCATTAGGACAGGTGAGCTGCACCACGGCCTTCTCCTCTGTGGAAAACAACTTTGCCGTGAGAAAACGAGGACATGTGCCAAACATGACAACAACACCGGCTTAAGAGAGTGCCAAATTATTGGCTTCAATAGCAGCAAAACAAAAAGTAATACAATAAATCTTACTATAAAATATATAAATGAATACGTTCGATTGGGGCTTGGGTTAAGCAAGTGTGTTTATGAATAAAGAAGAATGAAGTGTCTATATATTAGACCTTCACCACAATAATTACATTTTTATTTTTTTTAAATCACGTTGATCTTTTGCGATCATATTGCACGTGGACGGGATCGTGGCAGCTGGTGTGTGTGCGTGTGTGTGTCTGTGAACACACAGGCCTGTAATGAAGCACTGACTGGTTTATTGGCTGTGGTTGCTCCATTGCTCAACTATGACACTATGATTAGAGCTGGGTGGGTCCGCCGTGTCTCTATGGTGAGGACAGAAACAAGGCACAAAAGTCCTGGGGTAGTTTTTAATTTAATTTTAAGTTTAAAATCATAAAAAAAAATATGTTGATTAAAAAAAACAGGGAGCAGCGTTTGTTTCCGGGGGATAGCTGACCCACCCGCACATGTCAAGCAGTTCGAGCAAGTTCCAGAGAAAATAACACAATAACACACACACACGTGGTCCCACAACAGCAGAAAGGATGCGGTCCTATAATTTAACAGAGACAAAAAAAAGGGCAAAGGTGGAGTTTCGGTCTGTCTTACCGTGACACTGGGACGGAGCCTGTGTTGGGACGGAGGCAGCACACACACACACACTCACACAAACACACATACACAAGCACTCTCAGTAAATCCTCCCAGAGCTAAAAACAAGAACAGGGTCCTCTCCTGGTCACTGTCCCTTCATGCTCCACGTTTGGTGTCGGTTCGCGAATGTGTTATTAGCAGTTACCCGGCTCCTTAATCTGACCCGCGGCGTGCGCACACAAACACACACACTCTGAGGTGAAACCATGCTAATCCTAATCCGCACGCTCCTCCCACTGAGAGCTGCTCCAACAGGCCACGTCCACTTTTTCATGCACTAGTTTCCCTCATGGAAAACATAAATCTCGTATAACTTGTAATTGGTCAATGAGACATGATAATAATGAATCACTGTTATTAACACGTGGTTTATATGTTGCAGTTTGTTTATCTATTCAATATATACTACTTCCGGTCCTGTTTGCAAAAGCACCAACATTTGTTAGGACCCATGATTTCCTCATATTATCTCTGCATGTAAAATCGAATTTTAGGATTTGATATCATCCATCCATAAAGGGTCAATAAACAGAGGAGATAAGAACAAACATAGAGTTTTCTATAAGAAACCATCTGGTAGATCATAAAAGAGTATTTTGTGTTATAAAGATGAACAGGTCTATGACAATATCTAGTGGAAAATAAGTTGAACTGCAACTTTTTCCCACAGTCATATCTACATGTCAAACCAGGAGGTCAGAAATGAAGTTTTGAATGATTCATGAACATCAAATCTGCAGCCATATATATTCTTTATGGGTGTAGGAGGAAAACAAATGAAAAGGAAGCAGAATGTTGTAAATGAATTAAATCCAAAGATAAGAAATGTAAATAAATTACGAAAATATACTGACAAACACAATATATGTATGTGTGATATTTATGGAGAGCAATTTATTTAAGATATTTACAATGTCACAGGAGAATATTTATTTATTTTAATTGTATTTTATGTATTTTTGTTAGAATTGCATTATCACCCCCATACCAGCTGGTGGCAGTAGTGCGCCCTTTTCAAATTGGAAGAAGCAGGAAGAGGAGGAGCACGCTTGTAACTCGGAAGTAGAACCAAACAATAATTTGCCGGGAAAACTGTTCCACTGAACCGACTGAACTGACCGAAGCAGCGAATTAACACTTTATATATAAAAAAACAGAAAGTCGTGGTCGTGTTACACGTTACGCGGTAGTTGTGTTCGTGTGTGTTATCGCTGAAATGGACGAATATGACGAACTGTTTGAGGAGGAGGACGAGTTCGACCAGCAGTTCGCCGACGAGCTGGACGCCATGGCTCAGATCGAGGGTTAGTCCATTTTCTTCTTCTTATGACTTTTATATAACAAAAAAATGTATATACAAATTAATTCTTAATTATTCTTCACAAAATGCGCCACGCTTAAACTCGTCGCTGTTTTTGTATGTGCTTTTGTTCATGCAAGTACTGTTATAATGTAGTACAATGTACTGGCCCATGTCAATTATCGGGGTTAATCCACAAACTCTGTCAAATGTAACATTCTTTTGTCATTGCATTATGGGCTGTTCACACAGGTGTTATGTGTACATCATAATACATTTTTTAAATGATAATTCCATGGATGATAATAATACACCAAAAACAAAACAATGTATTGTGCTTGGACTAACTTCTTTCTATATTCTTTTTAAATGTACGATTTCTTTTCTAATTAATCTGTAACATTCATTAAGGTTGAATAAAAGAGTGTAATCAATTAGTAATGTATTGTCAACATGTTTATAATGTGATCATATCCTCATTTAGTAGTAATTATAATTTATCTGTGTTTGTTGCACTGATTGCTCAGAGGAAATTTCCAAGCCAGTGGGACGTCGGAGTCGAGGTCAAGCAGATGACCTTGGTGACCAAAAGACCCTGCTGGACAATCAGCCCATCAGTGAGTTCACTGTGTGTGTGTCTGATTTGTGTTTCTTTGTTGTTGTAACATTGTGTAACTTGAATCTGGGTTGGCGTTATTAGCTCCCAAGGCAAAGCGGCAGAAGCAGGAAGCAGGCGTGGTCAAGCGTCTTTTCAAAATGACAAAATCTCAAGGCCCGACACAAAGTGAAGACATCACTCCTCCGTCCTCTCCCGAACACTATGAAGCCTCTCGCACCTTCAGGTAGGAGGGAGATTGAATGAGATTATGAATATTGGGGAAAAAGGAGAATTAATGAGACATCATGAAAAAGCTGAGATTTTTTAATGCATTTATTTCGATTTTTACATCAAACGGGAACGTTTTTATTGTTTAGCCATCAGTCTACTGTTAATGACCTGATGCATACAGGAACACAATATACTTTAAATAGTTTTAGATTTTTATTGGTTGTCAGAAACAATAAACATAAAAAAAAACACAACGTTGTCACTTTATAAGCTGTCAAGGCCATTTATCAAAATCCTTAGTTGTACACTCCAAATGACTTGTACATCTTTGTTTTCTAGGTCTACTGCTGCTGAGTTGGACATCAGCGGCTTTGATGAGATCCCAGAAACGCCCAGACATCCTCCCACGGCGGCGCCCGCATCAGTGCACGTGCTGAGGCGACCTCCCATAGAGGGAGAGTACATCACTGTGACCGATTCATCGGGGAGCCGGGTCTACCTCCGGCAGGAAGAAGACACAGGGACAAAGGTTAACCTTCTCAGAGATCTCACATCTGAGATCTGTGGGCTGTTGCACAAAAACACCTCATGGCACCTTGTTTCTACATTTCTCTGCATTTACTTTTTGTGATTCTACAGGTAGTGAACACAAGACTGGTAGCCGACTCCCATGGTGCACTGGGTTTGCTGGCAGTGCCAATACGAGAGTTGAGAGAGCAAGAAGAAGAAAAGGTAAGGTGACCAAATCTGCAGCCTGTATTGCACCGAAGTGTTAATTAGTATTCTTCCTAAAATGCCACTGCACTATTTAAGGAACTCGGTCCGTTGAGATTTCAAATTTGCTTTCTCATTTTAATTCACTTAGCGTCATCAGCTGGTTGTGGAGGAATCTCAGCGCGTCACAGAGCTGCTGGCCAGGTGACACCACCTGTCTCTCTCTCACACACAAACGCACGCTCGTGCAAATGTATGATTTTATACATGTATATTTGCTTTTTAACGCCCTTTTTCTATGTTCAATTACAGCAGCGTGTCTGATGTGTTTGTCGAGCCTGAGAGCAGGGAAGATAAAGAGAATGAGGAGCCTGGAGACGCTGAGGGCAAAAACTCACATCTGTGGGTGGATAGATTTTCTCCTCGACACTACACAGAACTTCTCAGTGATGATGTAAGTACCGTTTCCATATAACATAATGTGTGTGTATATATACAGTATATACACACGCACACACACACACTGTACATACTCAAGTTTTTCGGGTAAATAAAGTTTTTGCAGTCACGGCTTGAATATCTGTATCTGACAGCTGTTTGTGTTTGTGTGTGTGTGTGTGTGTGTGTGTGTGTGTGTCCACTTCTTTGCAGTTTACCAACCGCTGTCTGCTCAAGTGGTTGAAGCTCTGGGACACCGTTGTGTTTGGTAGAGAGAGGAAGTCCCGCCCCACTTGGTCTGAGAGACAGGCCGCCAACCAACACTCATCCAAACCCAATCAAGGCAACAACAACAACCACAATCCAAATCGCTTCAAGAGTAAGGTTGAGATGACAGAGGAGCTACTGGAGGCGGAACTGGACCAGTACAAAAGACCCAAGTTCAAGGTTGAACATCTGTGTGCTCCTGTCAATACAATCTGGGCTCCATAATCTATAGTTGCTGTAAAAGAGACAATTTTGTTGCCGTCCTTCCTTAGGTGGCGATGTTGTCTGGTCCTCCAGGTTTGGGGAAGACGACTCTCGCTCACGTTATTGCAAAGCATGCTGGATACAACGTGGTGGAAATCAACGCCAGGTACCAAAACATCAAAATCCAAAATCAGATCTAACCCTGTTAAAAGTAGTAAGTCCTCCCGTCATGACCCTTGTGGTGCTATTTTTTTTTTTCCCCCAGTGATGACAGAAATGCAGAAATCTTCCAGAAACGCATTGACACCGCCACGCAGATGAAGTCCGTGTTGGGAGCCAACGAGAGACCAAACTGCCTCATTATCGACGAGATTGACGGAGTGTCCGCGGTACGTTCAGGGCACCAGTAAAAAAAACAAAACAACAACCTGTAATCTACTCTATGTTAATTATAATAATGATAAATTATTTTTCAGTGAAAATATTGTCATATTATAACGGTGTGTTCTATATGTGTTGCTCCACAGGCGGCCATCAATGTGCTGTTGGCCACGCTGAACAGGAAAGACGGACACGGCGCGGAGGCCGGCGCGGATACTGCCAAGAGGAAAAAGAAGAAGGAGTCCATCTTGCTTCGACCAATCATCTGCATCTGTAACGACCTGTAAGAGACACCGGTGTTCGTCAGCAGCAGCCAAAATATTGTATTGAACTTTTTGGGCATATTCATCGATATAAATGTATTTATTGTATTCTTGTCCACACTTTTTTTTCCTGATCACTTCTCTTTCCATTCAGTTATGTTCCAGCTCTCAGGTCGCTCAGGCAACAGGCCTTCCTCCTGGCTTTCCCTCAGACTCAGCCTTCCCGCCTCGTGCAGAGACTGGCAGAGGTCAGCGCACACACAAACGCGCCCGCACGCCCACGCACACAAGCCTAGTCCAGTAGTCCAACGTGTTTGTCTGCTTGCCAGATTACCCTCCACCAGGGGATGAAGACGGACACAGGCACTCTGACGTCGCTGTGTGAGAAGACGGACAACGACATCAGGTCGTGCATCAACACGCTGCAGGTGGGTGGCACCGCTGTGAAGGAGGGGCGTTATGATGAGGATGAGGATGAGGATGATGAAGAGCCTCCGTCTACTCCCAGCATCCTCTGTGTTTTGTATTTAAATGTGCACACTGTCTTTGTAGTTCCTCCACGGTCGTGGCCACAAGCAGCTGGACGCCAAGACAATCCAGCGTATCTCTGTGGGTCAGAAGGACCAGAACAAAGGCCTGTTCTACCTGTGGCAGGAGATCTTCCAGTTACCCCGTGCCAAACGGTACCCTTTATTTGATGTTGTTTGTGTCACAAAATCAAGCCGTGACCACCTCGAAGATTTAAAACCAATCATGGAATCGCTCGCTAGATGTTGACTAATCGTCGTGACTTCATGTCCTTGAAGGAAACGTATCGGCGAAGGCTTTGACGAGGCACCGGGCTCAGGAGGCGGAGCTCAGAGGTTCCAGCACATCCTGCACTCGTCTTCATCCACGGGAGATTATGAAAAGGTTTCCCAGGTAATCAATAAACACTCGGTTGTGTTGTAGTGGGGGGAAAAAAAACATCAAATTCACACAGCTGTGCTTTATTTCGACCACAGTCAGACTTATGGTGTATTTTTAACTGCGTCCTTCCCCCCCCCTCAGGGTCTATACGATAATTATCTGTCCATGCGCGTGAGGGACCCCAACATGCAGTGCGTGTGCGAGGCCCTGGATTGGCTGTCGTTCTCGGACAGGTTGAACCACATGATCCTACACAATCAGAACTTCTTCCTGATGAGATACCTGCCCTTCGTGTCCGTCAGCTTCCACTTCCTGTTTGCCCACGCGCACGTGCCCCGCCTCAGCTATCCCAACAGCCATCACGAGGTGCAGTACTGATCCGCAGAGAAATTAGGTTTTCTGAAAGTCGTGATTATATAAAAAAAAAAAAAAATGAGATCGATCACTGAATCGTCGTTGTGTCCTCTCCAGTTCACCTCCCGGCTCCAAGGCTGCAGGAACGCCATGTCGTCCATGTTGGCCGATATCCCAGCATGCATCAGAACCAGGCTCAGCCAGCTCACCCTGACTCTTGATATTCTGACATTGCTCCTCAACATCATCTCTCCCAAACTACGGCCTGTATGTAAAATGCCCAAAAATGTATTGGTTCTCTTTATGATGATTCATTTCTCTGATTGGTCAATATTGCCAGGTGTCTTTTTTTTTTTTTTTTGGTGATGAGGAAAATGATGATATTTTCTTTCCAGGTGAATCCTCAGCTGTTCAGCGGCAGAGAGAAGGAGCAGATGCGTGAGCTGATCAACACCATGCTGGCCTACAACCTCTCCTACAGACAGGACCGCACACCCGAGGGACAGTACACATACGTGCTGGAGCCGTGAGTACACGCATGCGCTCACCTGCCCGCCACCGACGACCGACGCATGTGGAGCAAATGTGTTTTTCCTCTGATGTTGAAGGTCACCTCTCTGGTCCAGGCAGTGGTTCTCTGTGTGAAGGCTTAAGAGATTAATCTGTTGACACCTCAGGGTTGGCTGTGGTGGTGGTGGTGGTGGTGGTGGTGGAGGTGGAGGAGGTGTGGGAGCAGGCTGGCCACCTGCAAAGCCTCCCGCTAAATGATTGAGTTCAGGAAGAGTACACGGATGGAGAGCTGGGGTGGCTGGAGTGGAACAGCAACAACCCAAACAGAGAGGAGTGTTAAACAGGTTCTGCTTTGAAGTCACCACGGGAAGCCATTTTTTTTTTTTGGATCTTCACTTCGGAGCTTCACCTCCACCATGCAGCCTCACTCCTTCCTGCAGGCTCGCTGTGACCAGGTGCTGACCACCAACGACTGGGGCCTGCCCCTGCTGCTGGCTCTGCTGCTGCTGCTCCTGCTCTACACTTTCCTCTATCTGCCCTCTCTGGCCCACCACAACACCACCGTCTGAGGCCTTCTGGGTAAATAGCTGAAAACACACATCTGGAGAGCACAGACGGTGGACACGCCGAGGCCCAGTCGGGATTATTGGATTGGACTGCCCGTATTTGTGGAGCAGAATTGAAAATGAGAGGCTGGTTTCGAAGGCTACGAGCAAGAAGGATGTGTGGAATTACGAATGAGCAAATGTGCTGAAATAAGGGATAATTGATCAAACGACACACAATTATAGTTGTTCTTATATCTGCGTGTTTTCTTGTGTAAATGTGTGACAAATATTGCTGTGGGCGGAATTTACTGGCACACTCTGTATTTGTGTGTGATGGCTGAACAGTAAGAGGATTAAGGTTTTAGATTTTTTTTCTTGTGGGAAAACGCAAACCTGTGCACCAAAGATGTTTTTCTTTTTCATTTATTGGGTTTTTCACCCAACAGAATTCACTCCTGCGTCGGCTCCATCCCATTATGAGCGCATTTGTGTGCAAACTACATGCACCTCTTGTTTGTGCAGAGATTATTTACTCATCGTGTGTACGTGTGTGTGTGTGTTTGCAGGCGTGTTGAGGAGGTGGTGAGGTTTCCAGGCCTGCCTCCGCATCGCCAGCTGACGTATCAGGCCAAACAAACGATCAGCAGAGAGATGGATCAGGAGAGGATGAGGAGGGCGGAGCAACTGATGCTGCAGAGAAACCCTGCTGCGGTGAGACACACACACACACACACCCACACACAATTGTGTTATACCTGTGTGTGTTATTAATAATAATGGCTAATCTACTGTGTCTGATGCAGAAGCAGGAAAAGAGTGCTGGTCCCAAACCAAACCGAAACCATCAGCAGAGGCTGGAAACAATCGTCAAACAGACCACAGTGGAGATCAGGGTGAGTCCAAACATTCATGTCTTCCTACTGTTGTGAGGACCCCCATTAAAAGGTAATGCATTCCCATCACCCAACGGTAGCCGTCTACAGCTACACACGATACCCTAACCTAGAGCCAGTAGGAGGCCTCTAGGTGCGATGATGAAATGGAGCCTCAAGAGGGCAGAAATGAGGATAATGGGAAGCCACTGGGTTACATTCCCCCCGATGATGAAACTGGGAAATCAGGCTAATGAGAGAGTGAAATTGCTCATTGTTATTGACCTCAATACAGGAGGACATTGTTTTTTTTTTCTCAAACGTGACCCATTAACTCCATCCTCCTCCTCCTCCCTCTGTGTTTGTGTGTCCCGCAGCCCGAGGTGGACTTCTTCGGGCGAGCCGTCGCCCCCAAACCTCAGAGAACTCCCTCGTCCTCCGACAAAGGTACAAAGGCAGAGTGACATGAGTGTTGTGCTTTGTTTATCCAAATCCTTTGAGAGCGCGGGCTCCTCGGGGGGAAAAACGCCTCAAGGCACATCGGCACCAAACAGGCCAGAGGTGATAACTGATGTGTGTTATGTATGATGTGTTATGTAACGCATCTGATTTAGCACTGCCACCGTAGAGTGCTTCATATGGTATTTCTATTATCAACACAAAACCACCTGATCCACAGTCTCAGCAAACAGTGGGAAAAAACATAATTTTTATTTTATTTATATGATGTACACATAATATAGTGTTTTCCGTTCCTCTTTAAAGCTTTTCTTATGGTACTATATTCATCCAGACATTGTTTTTGTATTTCTCACGTGCATCATGAACATAAAGTGCAACTTGTTCTATACACCATGGAGTTCAAAAACTTTTAGATAAATACCAAAACCAAATGTAAGTTAAAGCTGTTTTATTTGTCTGGAAGACAGACTCTAGGTTGGTTAAATAATCCTATGCACAAAAACCTGTCTGTTTTTTTTTTTTTTTTTTAAGATTTTATTTTGTAGATAGTAACACAGGCCAAGATTAAAATAAACCACTTATTTAACTCAAGGAAATCTCTTAACTGTGCATTATGGATGCTGTGCATTTGATATTGGCAACATGATAATTAAGGTGGAAATGCAGAGCTGTGCCTGCTTTTAGGTCAGAGTTTTTTATTAAACCAAAAAAAAAAAACAACCCTGCGCTCTACATCCCTGTCCTGATTCCACAAACTTGACAGACACGTGCCGTTATTTGGCCTTGGTGGACTTGTGCTCTACTGAGCGCTGTTCTAGTTTAACTTTACTCAGTTGGTCATTTGAGGAAGTCTCTTATCTTTTTAACAACAGTCACAAGGTCATTTTAAAGGAGCCTACACGACCAGGTCCTCTTTCGATGAACCCTGTATTTTGTATAGTTAATGTATTTATTATATGTATTTTTTTTTCTCTATTTCCCTAGGCGAGAAGTGTCCGGTTCTCTCCATGGGAACAGCAGTGGGCAACAGTGACGTGTGGTTCAGGTTCAACGAGGGCATGTCTAACGCTGTCAGGAGAAATGTCTACATCAGAGAATTACTGTAAAACACTCTCACACACATGCACATACACACACACGCACACACACCTGGCTGGTTTCCAGCAGTTTTTTCTTGTACCCATGTTGCACGTTAAGTGAGTCTCAATCAATCCAAAATTCCTCTGTTTAAATTCAAAACAGTCTTTATTTTGATTGACAGTGTAAAGAGCCAATAAAAACGTGGTGGTGTTGAACATTTCTCAGCAGTCAATTTAAAAAAAAAAAAAAAAAAAAAACTCAGTGTTGTACACACACACCCACAGTAATCTTCACATAAACGAGCAGCATTCAGCAGTCTCCAAATAAATAAATGAACAAGTCAATAATTAGCTTCTATGTGTGTGTGTGTGTGTATGTGTGTGTGCGAGCTAGTGCAGCATGACTGTGTGGGAGTGCATGATTCTTTAGGTTATATGCATCTGTGATTTTGTGAGAGTGTGTGTGTGTGTGCCTGTGTTTGAGTGTGTGTGACCATTAGAGGATCACACACTTGCCCTTTTCTACCCAGGGGTTGGCTCTCATCAGCTCAGGGTTCAGGAATGGATCTTCACAAACGCAACCCTCGATCCACTTCACCAGCCTGCAAACCAAAGACACGCAGTCAGCACTGAAAGAGATCTGGTGTGTGTGTGTGTGTGTGTGTGTGTGTGTGCGTGCAGGCGGGCCGGCGTGTGTTGGGAGGAGGGGTCCTATAAACACACTCACTCAGTGACCGTGATGGAGGATTTCTCTCTGTTGATTGCCAGCTGATACTGAAGGCTTTCCACCTCTCTCCTCATCTGTGGGACGTCCCACTCTTCCATGATTTCTACTCGTGCTCAAGTAGATATTTGTGCAAAGTTTTACTGTTGGAGGAAAAAAAAAAAAAGGAATGGTGAACAAACCTTCACTTTTTTTTTTTTGTCCAACTCATCGTCCAAAACTCAAAGACACTATGGTTATGAACATGGAATATAAAGGAAAATCTCACATTTGAGAATATGGCATTAGCAAATGGTTGGCTTATTTATTAACAGTTGTCACAAACAAATTATTTTTTGCTTTTTATGTCAAATATGTGTATACTTCATCTGTGCCTGGATGTAGTGGAGTAAGAGAGGCAGGTTGATGATGTCAGATTAATCTAGTGCTGTAAATGTCCCCATGAAACACTAGTACAATTGTAAGGTATTTATACACCAGTGCAGTACTTTGGGTGAATACGTTTTTCTCAACAACGTAAGGGTTTAGAAAAAAAAAAAAAGGCTTTTTCTCTAATCCAACATTATAGTCCCGGTCCTATTTCTACTTATAGTAAATCCTGCCCCACCCTGCCACAGGCCACATTACAGCAGGAGGAGAGAGAGAGAGACGGAAGGCCCAAAGGAGACAGATCGGCCCTAACATGGATCAGATGTGTCCTCTCTATTGGACACTGTCCCCCCCCCCCCTCCTCCTCCTTCTCATCTTCATCATCATCCATGTGATGGATCTAAGTAGGCCACTGTCCTCCACCGGCATCCACCCGGCTGTCTCCTCAGCATCCAGCTGTTCCGCTGGAAGTAATAAAAAAAAAAAAAAAAAAAAACTCCGTCCCATTTTAGTGATCCTGTCCTCTGATAATGTCAGAGAGACATATGTCCTCCACCCCTCTTTGTCTCCAACACTCAGGCCATAAACAGCAGCGTGTGGGAGGCAGACATCGTGCCCGGACCGACGGTGACTGAATGCGGATGAAAACAGCCCCCCACCCTCCCCGTGCATCCCGCGGCTCTTACCGTTAGGCCTGCCGCAGAGGACCGCTGCTCGCTTTGCTGTGCCGCCGGAGGATGGAGGCTCCACACTGGGCTGGACGGACGGGACGCGGCGGGTCGAGTCGGTGGAGGAGGAATAGGATGACGACGAGGAGGAGGTGGATGATGTGATGAGTTGGTCTCCGGTGCAGCAGCAGGAGGGGGAGGAGGAGCAGCAGCAGCAGCAGGAGGAGGAGGAGGAGGAGGAGGATGGGGCGGGTCACTCCCCTGCGCTCCGCTCCGGTAGCGTCTGGATGCGGGAGGCGCAGCTTTGACTGTCAAATGAGGACAGGAGCCGGGGACGCACCTGCATGGAAATCCGGATCAGAGACGATGGGGGGGGGGCAGACGCATATCAGGACGCTGTCCCGAAGGTAAAACAGACCGGAAATGAGTGTCCCACTGAGGTGACGGGGAATGGTGTCCGTACTCAGCTCAGTGTCCCGAACGAGTGGCGAGCAGTGATTTGTCTCTATGGGTGTTTAGGGCAAACAAGTCAGCTCAGCTCATATTGTTCTATGATTTTTTACATTTTAATTTCCCTTAAAAGCTTTTAACGTATTAAAAAAAAGTCGCAAACAGTCAATCAACAGTATAACACAAGCAAAACTGCAACTACTCGAAATCTAAACAACTCCGTAAGTGACTGGGTACATTAAAAAAAAGTTAACAATACTAACAAGTTGTAGCTGTACGTGGTGATTAAGAGAGCTCTGCATTCAATCTATTTTCAGTTCTTTAAGTAGAAGTGACCATACCACAAATGTAAATGACTTGACCTTGAATGTAAATATAGTGAACTTAAAACTCTCCTTGGGCCAAAGCACAGAAGTAAAAGTAAACTTAACATTTTAATCTTATTTGCATGAGTTCATACCTTGTGAGTTATTTGAAATGTTCATGGCAGGACAAGGTACGATTTTACATAATTTGCTTTGCCATATGATGCAAATCCCAGTTTATTACCTGCAGAACACCAGTAGGTTTACACAGGGCTTGAATCTGTAATGATGCATCATATTTCAGTATAAATGTGTGTTATTTTAACATAGTCCAAAGCTGTTAAGACTGTTAAATTAAGATTCGAGGACTTATCTGGTTGTAAAGTGTGTTTGAGTGTGAATATTATAATGGAAACCTGTAAATCTCAATAATACCCATTATTTAAAACTGTGCTTTAATGTACTTCTGTAGAACTCATCTGCTTTCAATAACCCACGTAAACAACAAACTGTGCACCGAACACACGATTGGAACCCACCAATCCTCGGACATGTAAAAGTGTATTTCCATGAATTTACATTCGGGGTTGAACTATTTTGCATAATTTGCCTTCAAGGAATGGAACAACAATTTTCCAGAAACATTACAACAGACAATAAGTATTTTACTCAATCTCAGTTTATTAATTAAAAAACACAGTTACAGTTTAATGCAATAAAATGAGTTTAACCCACAAGCAAGAATTGTTTTTCATTAAATTGTGTATTCTCTTCACAGGTTTGTCGTACAGCTGCTTCCCGGTCGATGATCATTTGCATGAGGCGTGGTGGAAACCTGAGGGAGACAAGGATGCAGGTTCAGTACAAACCAATTGTACAAAGTTTTATCATTCATTTTAAATACTCATATACATAGACCTACCGTTGAAATAATCGCCAGGAGCAATGGTATCAATTTCCTCTGCCTTCATGGAGCTGTAACGTAGAAGCACAGTTATGAGTCACTTAAAAGAAACCTTCCAGCATCATGTGTTGATATTTTTATTATTATTATTATTATTTTTTACAGTGGGAGCCTCAGCAAAAATTTCGAATCAGGAGCTGGAGTTCAGCTCTCATAGTAGGTGTCAGAAAAGTGTATTTGATTTTGTCGTCATCGGCTTGATATGTATTCAAATATGTCCCATGGACTCACCAGCTCTCGGCCCCCATCGCGTGCCATTAGATTGACTCTGCTCTCAGCACCATTAAAGTCTTAGGAGTGGGACCTGTCTTCAGTCTCATTCACACCTGTAAGAGTACATAAATCAGTTGAATAGACGATTACGGGCAAGTCACATGTTTTCAACTCCAATAATGTAGCCTCTGATTAGATTTAGAATCAGGAGCTGGGGTTCAGCTCTCATAGTAGGTGTCAGAAAAGTGTATTTTGATTTTGTCGTCATCGGCTGGATATGTATTCAAATGCAAAATATTTCACGTGGACTCACCCGCTCACTAATCCAGTGTCGTGCCCTTCCGTTGACTCTGACCTCTGCACCCTTTCAGACTTTAGAGTCATATCTGTAAGTTTTAAGAGAAAAGAGAACCGTTTAATAAACGAGGACAGCCACGTCACATTCTTTTAAACTCCAATAATGTAGCCTCAGGATAAAGTTAGAATCAGGAGCTGGAGTTCAGCTCTCATAGTAGGTGTCAGAAAAGTGTATTTGATTTTGTCATCATCGGCTAGCTATGTATTTAAAATTATGTTTTTTTTTTTTTTAATAGACTTACCAGTTCTCGAAACCCAGTGCCATTACTCTGGTAAATCATCTCAAACACAGTAGACCGATCTTAGTTCAGCCAGGCTCCATATTCGCACCTGTTTAAATACATAAAAAAATGTATGTGAGGGAAAACATAATTGAGTTGACAATAGTGAAACAATGAAACTTGAGCCTCAGAATAAAGTTAGAATCAGGAGCTGGAGTTCAGCTCTCATAGTAGGTGTCAGAAAAGTATATTTTTTAGTTTGTCATCACTGGCTGAATGCATTTATCATGCCCAAGGTACAGATTCACTGGCTCACCCACCTGACCAGGTCCCAGCTGGTGTTACATAGAATAACAGCACCATCACGTGGTCCACGTTGGATGGGGTTCAACCAGCAGCCATCTTTTCAGTGTCTCTGTGCAGGGAATAGATCGACAATTAGACAATCCTTCAGAATTTGATCATTTCTGGAGCTTTTATAAATAACGCTCTACAGTTTGTATTCAGAAGAGCCACGACCAGGAGTTTCCAGCTCTCTTCCTACAACGAGACTGTGGCTTTAATTTATTTGTTTTTCGCCCCCCTAACAAAAGCCCATCTGAATTCAGAGTTGAGTTTGTTTTTTTTTTTTTAATAGGCGTCAGTTGTAAGAACGTAGCCTCCGCCACCGTGTCCGTTCTCGTGCTCTCCCGAGATCTTCCACGTGTCGGGGCTGGAGGAACCAACATGGCTCCTCCACGTGCGGAACAAACGTTTCTCACCGGTGTGGCTGGACGGTGGAGCCTCACCGACAGCGGAAGCTGCTTCCCTCCTTCGCTCCTCTCGGATGTGAGGGTGGAAAAAAGTTGGAGATCGAACCCGAGGAATTATCAACATGCGTCTGCTCAGCTCCCAGTGCAGCGAGGAAAGGACAGGAAGCGTTTGAGGTAGGAAACTATTTCCGATTCCAGTTTCTTAGAAAGCCCCTCCCTTTCCTGCCCCCACCCCCTGAGTCTGTCAGTCGTTTAGATTGGCGAAGACGGTGCAATTTTATTTATATTTTTTTTACATAATATACATTATATTATTATTGATTGTTTACTTATTATTATTATTTATTCTTCTGGACACATGTATTTGAAACCATTGTGTTATTGACCACACTATCTGAACAACCAATCATTTTAACGACAACCCTCGCGATATTACGATTTCCCATTAGCCTTCGAGTCAATACCGGTCTCTAAGCCTCATGGGAGCTGTAGTTTTCTAATTATAATATTCTTTCGGCTCTTTCCTTGAAATATAAAGGACATGTTTGTATAACATACTGGCTAAAATGAGACAGTTAACGTGTTATTTTGGATTCACAGACATTGCTATCACTGTATATTGTGATTCATGATGTTAATCAATTTATTTTTTGAAAGATAATGATGAGATATAAGAGAGACACATAAGGTTTAATTTACATTTATTCTCATCACAGCTGTACAAGAATGCGTCATCACAGCAGAAACACAACCTAAACCCAACCATGGCACAACAAGTCCACAACTCCACCGTTAACGTACAAGCTCAATCAGCTCACCTCAATTCAATGTCTATAAGTATTATTAGCAATATTATTATTATGTTTATTATTATTCACATAGAACCATCTGTCTCTCAAATATATCTTTGTTTTTTCAAAGAGCATAAAAATACAAGTAGACTCTTAATTGGGACAAATACTGGTGGTTGATCCATTGTCCATCCTACATGGGGGACCACTGAAAACTTGGGAGCCGAGGAGGAGCGGAGCCAACTTATTACAGCTTACATCAGGGCGTACATAGGCTCAAAACAGGCATCTTAATGGTTGCAAGAGGGCATCAGACAGGGAAAATTATTTTCTCAATCATATACGGAGGGACTCACAACTCAACCTATAAGCTACTTTTGACACCAAAAGACAAACGAGCAGGGTTTGTGTAATAGATGGGGGGGGGAATCATTAATTTATTCTGGAGGAAAAACAAAAAAAGAGCCCCCCCAAAAAAATCTGAATATATGAAAGAAAACTACCAAGGCACAGAGAGATGCAGCGTTAACAGAATGGAAAGAGAGGAAGATAATGAAAAGTAAAATAAAAAGGGGGGGCGAGAAGGAAGTTGGGCAGATTAGAGGCAGTTTCACTAACCAACACTAGAGGGAGCCCTAAAAGCTCAAATACCCAGGTATATTATAAACTCTTTGTATGGACGTATACTGGATGTACAATAGAAAGCATTGAAATATAGGATATTTTTTTTGAAAAACACTGTTCACTGCAGCAGGACAAAGGGATACACTGCATGACTGTGCTTGTATATATATATATATATATGCATGTGGATGTGTGTGTGTGTTTTTTTGTGACGTATATGTGTAGATTCTTCTCTAAGCAAACCTCCATGGATGGAGCGAAACACCGACAGCAGGACACCAGCGAGAGAAAAACCAATGTATAGTGCATTTGTGGGTAAATGTGTGTGTGTGTGTGTGTGTGTGTGTGTGTGTGTCTTCGAAAATTCATGGACACATCTATGTCTTCTCTTTCTGATAATGAGTAATAACTACTGTACGAGTGGGAGGACATTGGCATGAGCATCAGCAGGGACTACGCGCACGCACTCTTAACGACGACGACAACAACGGCAACAATAACGACAACATCAACAACGGCAACAGCAACAACATGAACCGAGACAACACACATCTCAAGGATATGCAGCTAACCACAATCCCCCACTCATACTGAAGAGGAACAGAGGCTACGATTAGTCTGGAAAAATTGCATCCTGTTGACACGGGGGAGTGAGACAGACACAGAAAGCGGGTCCATCTGTCCATGTGCTTTTTTTTTTTTTTTTTTTCTTAAACTCTCCCCAGTGTCTCAGCTGTACACATCTCGTCTGTCTAACAATTTTTCCGCCCGTCTGTCTCTAAGTCAGTTCATGTGCTTATTTTTTTCTTTTGCAAGCAATATGCTCATCTGCCTGTCTCCCCCTGTCTGACTGAGTTTGTACCTCGGTCTTTGCCAGAGTCCGTGGAGAGAAAAAAAAAGGATGGGGGGGGGGTGGAATGATTGTGCTTCTTCGAGCCCACGCCGCTCCATCCTCTGAGGTTATGTGGCGACGGCGGCCTCGCTGGGCTGCAGAGGTCAGAGGTTGTGTGCCGGCGGCCTCCTCCTCGCATCAGGAGGCGTACACTGGAGCTACTGGACCGGGAGGAGGAGGCGGTGGAGGACTTGCTCCTTGACGAACTGTACAAGGCTACGTGAGAAGCGCCCCCTCAAACACACAAATGCCCTCTCAGCGTCGCAGTGTCACCTATGACGTGGAGAGGGCTCGCCGGCAACCAGGCGCAGGGACCACATCAGTCCAGCATCGCGTCCAGCTGATCTGCCAGGTCGTCAAACATGCTGCCGATGTCGTCCAGGATGGACACGCTGGCCTTTTTGCTGGAAACGGAGCTGTGAGTTGGATAATGAGACAGATGCATTTGTAATTGTTTTTACACATTTTGTCGTTATCCTCCACATACACGCACATGAATCTCCTAACAAATGCAAACTGATTTGAATACTATATGTATATTTACCTAAGTACTGAAATTCGCTATATACCATTTTAAACATTTATTTTTATCGCCTCCATTTAAGAAGCAAAACTTCATTCATACATTTGTCGTACTTCTTGCAATGCAGATTACTACTTACTGTTACTTGTAAGTGTCTACTGTTTCCACACACTTATTTTTACACTTTCTTATTGTAAAATGTTGATTATTTCCACTTACAATACTAAAATGAATCAAAAACCCATTTTGATACTATTCATTGTCAGCACCACATTAAATGGAGAGAAATCTCCATAGATAGTTTTAGTGGCAGAAACACAGGCTGCCATTTCCGCAAAGCCCTTAAATCCCGTCAATGCATCTTATCTGAACTCATTTGAAATTAAGAGTTTATTCGAAAGAAACACTGCCCCTTTGTTTTTTTTGCTTTACATATTAAATACTGCTGGTAAAGCACAGGGTGGCTTTTATTGTGAAGCAGCCACAACAAAAAAAGAAAGAAATGTACCTACCCAAAATTCCCACTGTTACCACGGTAACCAAAGGTTTAAACAAAAATCGATCGGGACTGAAACCTTAACCATGACAACTTCCTGTTTGCGTCAATCATTAACTTATTCCATCCTTGTTTTCGTCATTGTCTGTTATGGCCCAGAATAGAAAAGTACACATCAGCCCTTAGCGACCGTCGCTAAGGTGAGGGTGCCAGCCAGCGGCACAAGTGAGCGCTGTGGTAAATTTAGACTTCAGTTTATCGCTGCAAATGAGAAATGAAACACTGCACCACTGAGCCAGAATTCATACATGATTGGAAGTGACTTCAAATACAGAACCAGTTATGAGGTTTCTACAAAGATTTCTCCAAAATTACGGAGAAAGAAAACGTTGGTCACAGTCAACAGGATCAAACTCGCACGGAACCTCACTAATAATAAGGTGTTATTATAATACTAGTAATTTAATGGTACAGCTCATTTCGCAGAATCGGCTTAGGCCTCTTCTCTGTGAGAATTTTCGCACCAAAAAATGTTGACAGTATATGGCTGGACAGGGTTCCATAGTGGTAGCATTTTACATTGCCGTGTTGAGAGTGACCTAAAAAAAAAAGTAACATTAAAACATTTATTTAATGTATTGACCCAATGCCTAATTGGATGCTCTCTTGAGAGGTGGTGGAAATATATCATCGAATGTAATGTACTTATAATATAATGCTATATGATGAGGATTAACCTTAAGAAAACTCACTCATTTTGCGCATCCTCCTGTTTGATTTTGTGCTCTACAGCCTGCAGAGCTGCAGCCAGGGAGGCGCTGGTCTCCTCCAAGCAATGCTGCACCTCCTCCTGCTCTGCTTCACCCTCCACCTCCTCCCTCGCTCCTTCCTCCTTTGTGGACGTCTTCTCTGGCTCCCTCTGATTCTCCTCCTCTGCTCTCTTCCTCTCCTCCTCCTCCTGCTCTTTCTGCCTCTTGCGCTCCCTCTCTCTACTCCTCTCCTCCTCCTCTCGCCTCCTCTCCTCCTCCTCCTCCACCTCCCGTGCTCCCAGCAAGTCAATGGAGAGGCCGGCGATGGAGGAGCGGGGAGGTTTGACGGGGTGCGATGAGGGGGTGGAGGGACTCTGGGCCGGGGAGGGGGATGCGAGGGGGAGTCCGGGGGAGAGGGATGGAGCAGAGGTGGCGTCTGGAGCTGGGAGTGGGGCGGAGGAGAGAAGGGTGGAGGGTTTGGGGGCTGGGCTGGGACTGGTAGCAGCGGGACTCAAAGTAGCTGACGTGACGGTGGTCTTTCCTGGTTTAGGTGCTGTTGGAGGCCCACGTGGTTTTGGAGATACAGGGGGAGGGACGCGCTTGGGCTCTGGATAAAGAGAAAAGTCAGTCACTCACACATTCAGTATTTATACATATATATATATATGACCTATTGACCTTATGTATTTGTCTTTTAACTTCCTGAACACACAGGGCATGCAAATGTGATTTCATGATCAATCAGATTCTAGGTGGCCTTTTCCAGCGTATTTCCTGTTTGTGTCTTTATAATGAGAAAAATAACTACGTGTAGAATTTGAGATTTGCCAACTTTGTGTTCACGAAGTGGTGAATAAGCCCATGAAAGGGATTACTGCCTCTTTTTTTCACTCAAGCCCAAAATCCTATTATTAAAAACAAAAATCCACACATGGCTTTAATGTGACAGCTGCATGAGAAGATGCGGATAAACTCAGAGATTCAATTGTGCGGTGTGTGTGTGTGTGTGCGCGTGTGCGAGGGGACACGTGTGTCTCACCAGGACTCTGGGCCTTCTCTGCATTATCGGGCCCGGGTATGGGGACCCTGCGGGTCGGTGTCGGGGGATCCCCTTGGCTCTTTCTCAGGGTGGATGGTTTGGGTGAGACTGCTGGCTTCAGGGACTTCCTGGCCTCCATCCACTCGCAGCTCTCCGTGTTGGGCTCCGTCCGGTCGGAGAAGTGGGACGCCGGCCTCTGCCTCAGCACCACCACGCCGCCGTTGTGCTGCGCCTCTGCTCCGCTTTTCCTGCTGCTATCTGTGTGACTGTTTGGAGAGTCCGATAGGTTATGGCTTTGAATTACACCTTCCGCATGCTCGGACACGCGCGGCCTCCTGCGTATGGTTTCCGTGCCGGTCGTCATGGTGACGACAGTGGTGGCCACTGATGCGTCGGGGTCTGTTGCCGAGGATGGCGGTTTCCTCCGGAGTGTCACCGTGCCGTCGGAGATCTCTGTTGCTGAGGGGACCACGGTGGAGCGGGGCCTCGGTTCTGGTCGCTGCTGGGCTTGTTGCCGTGGTAACGGGCCGGTCTGATCCCCCGGGAGGCCCTCTGGTCCACTGATGGTCCTGCGCCGACTCACGGCATCTTCCTCCTCAGATCCAAGTCCTCCCGCACGAGCCTGCCGACGAAGCGTCGGCGGGCTCACCTGAGGGGTCACAAGGTTTTATTTAATTTTTTTTGCATATATTAACATTTTAAAAGTGTCAAATATAATTCACAAAAGAACTAACAAGACAGAAAAATGACTACCTGCAAGTAAGTGGTGCTTCCCAGATTCTTGGGGAGGGTTTTGGCTCCGCCGATGGAAGTTTCCAGCATGGCAGCGAGGCTGCGCACGCTCCCAGAAGCCCCCTCTGATCTCTCCAGGCCTGCTGACTCCTGAGCCCTTAAAGCTGAGCCCAGGGCGCCGCAGTCACTGGCCCGCCGCTCTCGATAGGTTGGCAGCCCCAGTAGCCCCTGTCCCTCTTCCTCGCCATCACCTCCAGTGATTGAGGAACAGGAGCGTTTGGGTGGGGTCGGGGGCCGACCTTTGCGCCGCGGGCGGAGGGTGACCGATGATTGGCTGCGGTTCACGGTGACATCATTGGTCACAGCGGAGCTGCTGCGGCACACCGTGGCGTATCTAGAATCTGACTCGGAGCCAATCAGACTGTGAGTCCTCCGCCGCTCCTCCTCCTGGCTGGGCAGCCGCAGCAGAGGGACGGACGAATCCACTGTAATTTGGGTGGAGGGGCGTGGGCGGGCCCTGGGGGAGGCCTGCTTGTCCCGGCCATGTGCTGGGGTTTGTGGGGGAGTTTGTGGAGGGGTGTGTGAATGGGGGACACCTGGGCGAGGTTTGGCCAGCGGGCTGGGGGCCCCGTCCCTCTGCTTTCTGGCCTCCCTGCGAGGCTCGGAGCTGCCTCCTGGACTGGGTGGAGGAGTGGAGGGGCTCTGAGGGGCTTCAGACCCACTTTCCCCTTTCTGGAGCTCCTTCAGTCTCTTCACTCCCAACATCAGTTTCTTCTGATGGCCTGAGGGGAGCCGGTGGTGTGAAAGGAAAGAAAAGAAGAACAATTATAGTGACGTACAGAGGGAAGGAAAATGTATGACCTCAAAGCAATGGGAGATTCCACTTTTATTATTTTTTTCTATATCACGCATAATCAAGCATGATAATTCAATTCAGCCCCAGAGGTTCCAATTGCTCGGGCCCAGAGAAGATATCGAGTGCACAGTTAAGTACAAGCAAAAAATGATTTAAAAACTATATATATATATATATATATTGGAATATCACAAGTGTCACAAAATTGGCACAAAATCTTTGGACTTTTAAGTTCTCGTCGATCTGTTTTTTTTTTCCTGCTTCCTGTTTTATTGTGTAGTTACTCTCCACCTGTGTCTCTGTTTAGTTTTACTTCCTGCCTTTGTTTAGTTTCCCTCCTGTGCCATTGTTTGTCCTGCCCTCACCTGTGATTTGTTCTCCCCCCCCGCCTTTTTTCTTCCCCCCCCCCCCCTCCCACTCCCGGTGTATATAGTCTCTGTGTCTCTCTCTCTGTCTGTTTGGTCCTGCTCTCCAGTTGTCCTGGTTCTCCTGGATGTCCTGGTTTTTGTTCCCGTGCGTCTACCTGCCATGCTCCTGAGTTCTTCTGAGGCATTTTGTTTTTCTGCCTGCCTCTCCCTCGGGTAAGTTTTGAGTTTATTTAAGACTCATTCTACAGATCTACACATTAGGGTCCTCCTTTTGCATGCATCACTGAATTCTAGGGAATGTTTTCACAATCCTCTATATCTATATATCTATCTATATATATTGGTTTCCAAGTAGCCGTGACTCACCAAGCTTTGTGATGCCAATCTCTTGCAGGTCTTCAAGGCTGATGTCGGAGATGAAGTCTGTGTTTTCGTAGCCATTCTGCACCAGCACCTGGTAGTACTGACTCAGACCCAGGTGAGACAGCCAGTCTGCCAGATTGGCCTAAACGCGCGCACACACACACACACACACACACACAAACATGAGATAAAATAGAAAACTGGGATGATTATGATGGAGCATAGAGTAGTTGGACTAGTTACGGGCTTGTGGTCTGGTAACCAGTCTGTGGAGGGCAGCTTGCTGATCTCTGAGGTTAACTTTTTCCGATGTCCAGGCTTCATGACTCCAATCGCTGTCAGGTCCTTCAACGCAGAGCACAATAAATCACATCACAAACTCGAACTTAAATGTGAACAAATTTATGCGCAAGTTTAACATTTTGTACGTGAGCTGTGTGCGCCACTATGCCCTCAGGGATATTTTTTCCAGATGTATGAAAAATCTTCTGATGCGTGTCCCCAGCCCTCGGGGTGGGGGTTCACTTCATACTACTGTGTCTGCTTCAGTGCACATACAGTACATAAACGCACACAGTAGTTGTTGGGAAGGGGGGGGGGGCATTCAAGGGTGAACACGGGGTAACGTTTACGGCACACGTGTGAACACAGGTATGTAAATGAAGCAGACAGAGTATGAGCAGTGACTGGTCGAGGCTCAAGACTCACACCGGGGGTCAGGTGACAGAGACAGGAGGGTCATGATGACATCATCCAGGTCAGCGGGTGGGGGGGGGTGCACTGATTTGAGACCTGAGCTGGACGGAGCCTGGACAGACAAGGGGGCGGGGCGTGAGGGGGTCAGGGGTCATGACCTTACCTCGGGGGTCATGCGGCTAATGCTGTCTAGATCATATCCGGCGGTGAGGAAGTGGGTGGTGTAGAACTGCAGCTGAAACTCACCCAGCCACGCCACTACTGCCTGCTTCTAGAACACAGAACACACAACACTACTGCCTGCTCCTAGAAGAGTTCTTCTAGAGCACGGAGAAACACAGCGGTTCTAGAACACAGCGTGGCAGCCTGTTCGAGAACTCGGGGGGGGCAGGGGGGTGGAGGCCGTAGTGGGGAAGCTGCATCGGAACGCCCCATCTACTACACCTGATTGGAGCATCACATATACATCTTAATTAACTTGTCTTGTGTTTTGTAGAGATCTTGGAGCTTCTCTGGGGGGGGATCTTGAAACCAGTGCAAATGGAACCACCAGGATGGATACATACAACTATGGGTGAGTACTATAATATTGGTGGTATACATGTGTGTATTGATGAATGACTTTCCTGTTGGATGGGAAAGCCCAACACAATGAGGACATAAAAAGATTTGTTTTTCTGGCGTCTATAATGGAACACGGCAGTCGCCTGGCAACCCAGAAATATTTGATTCTAGAACGTGGCGTCTGTTTGATTCTAGAACAAACAGAGAGTGGCTGGTGTTTTTTTTTTTTTTTTTTTTCTGGAGCAGAGCAACAGCATGGGAGCGTCTGCAGTCTCAGTTTGGAGTGTGTGTGGGTCGTGGAGGGGGGGGACCAACCGTCTCCTACATGTGTCTCTCTGTCTCTGTGGCGACACACTTGCGTGTCCATCCTCAGGTCGTCATCAGTCCGGGTGTAACACAACCACTGTGGCGCACACACACCCAGTATCTCAACCACACCGGTGTGGATGTTTCTCTCTCAAACCAAAGCGCTGGTTGGGAAGAAATATAAAAAAAAAAAAAAGAAGAGGAATCCACAGAGGTAATCTGCAATCCAAAAAAAAAAACTCACTTTCCCATCATCCTCCTCTGCCTTCCGCTCAAACGGCCGCTGCTCATGAACTGTGCAACTTGCAGAGCCTTGGGGAGGAAATGGAAAGAGAAACAAACATTTGCAATATATTACCTAATTGATTTACTTTTACAGCTGATTTTCCACAAACCATTTTATGTTTTAGTATTTGGATGATAATCTGAAGCATTTGGAATTTTTTTTGGGTGGCCCGTGTGTTCATCTAGCCGAAGATGACGATGGCTTTTGTTTTTATTTGGTGAAAGGCAAATTGGTATGGTGTGATGTTCTTTAGCAGATCAGCTTGTCCAAAAGTGAACTGTTGACCATCAATTCATTCAAGCAGCAATCCAAACAAACCAACCCTGGGACACTTGTTGTGTAGGACCGTTAACGCAACTGTGTTGTGCCATGAAAATGTCTCTTTGTGAATCATTTTTCGTCTGGCAGCGTCTCTGTATCTTTGATCAATTAACTGGAGGCAGAAGCCAAATAATACTTTGATTTCAATACCAAAAATAGTGACATAAGATGCTTGAAAGGAAAGCACAGCTGTTGTTGTTGGTGCGTGTGCGTGTGCGTGCGTGTGCGCTTACTAGCTGACTGCTCAACAGACTGCGACTGCTCCAGAAGATGCTCCTTGGCTTTAACCGACTGGGAGAGCACAGTGGCCAGGAGCTAAAACACACACACAAAAATCACTTGCAGTATATACTCAAGGACGCGCACGCACGCACACACACACACACACACACACACACACACACTCGCATTAACTCAAGCATAATGATTTTAAACCCACAAGAGACTTGTGACTCAGCCGAGTGCTCATGTAAAACACAGATTCTGGCTCGTGGCCCTCGGTCTCTTGCCGTCCCTGTCATTTACTAATGCTGATGTCACAAAAAAAATATTTTCAACAAATACTGCTTAAAACAGGAGGTTAGGTGATCACCAAAACAAGACTGCTTCTTTCCAGTGATATTATTGGATACCATTGTTTTGCACCTGGCCTACTGATCTCGAACAGGAAAATAACAGACTAAGCAGGAAACCGAGTTGTGGTTAACTTTGTGAGTTGTGTGTGTGTGTGTGTGTTTTGTTTTCTTCCTTTTTCGTCGTTTCCCAGAAATGCTGTGCTTGTTGTTTGGTAAAGTCCCAACAGCGACATGAGTCACACAGGGGTGCGAGTATATGGTGAGTGAGTGGCGTCTCACCTTTACCCCCTCGGCCTGCGCGTGCAGTCCTGGTGCGTTAAGGCCGTGCGTGTTGACCCCTGGTGTGGGTGCCGGGTGCGGACTGGGAGCTGGGGTGGTGAGGACGTGCGTGTTCCCCGAGCTCTGCAGGCTGCTGGTGGAGCGGACGCTGCCGAGGCTGCCCACGCTGCCGCTGCGCTCGCCACCTCACAGACGCACACAACGCAGGACGCACAATTATACAATGGACGCGCACAAAATGGCAGTTTCACATCCTTGCCCCCAAAACGCAGTTTACCTGCCAGCGGTTTGCGTAGCACCCAGATATCCTCGTTGCTGCTGCTCTGGTGTCCGAGGGTGGGAGACCCCTGGGGGCTGGGCTCTGCGGTCCGTGAACCTGTCGCACACGCGCACACACACACACACACACACACACACAATTTGTTATAGCTGGACTATTTCAATTTATCTCTGAAGGATGTCCTTAAAACCCAAACGCTGCAACTAATTAACAGCTGCACTGACCCATATGATGATGTGAGAAATGTATTATTATTTTATTTTTTTTTACTCTCAAATGAACACCGTGGCGCACCCAGGCTCACAAAGTAACACTCACAAACACTCAGGTAGGTTCATCGATGTGTGTTTACACAATACTAACAAATATCTTAAAATATTATTTGACATAAAATCATATATATTGTACATGGCACTGCCATCTAAAATGAAAGTGAATGTATATAAAATACTAAATCATGCTTTTTCTTTCATATACGAACGAGCTTTAAAAAAAGATAAACACAAATGAACTTTCTACAAATAATCTTTTAAATGCTAAAAACAATAAGCCTATTTTCAGAATATAGATTGTATCTACAAAAACAGTTCCTTAAATATATTTAAGTGGGAAAATGTATTCTTCAATATAATGATTTTATAAAATAAATACAAAACTCCCCTTAATTGTATTTTATTTTCAATTTAAGATAGTTATCCCAATCATCTTATTTTTGATATATATATATATATATATATTTTTTTTTTTTTTTTTTTTTTTTTTTTCAGGTAAAGCAGATAGATGAAATATTCAGTACGTGGTCTTGTCAAACATTATGGAAAGGATTCTTATCTGGGATTCAAAGTGGTGCTACAGTATGTACCTGTCTGACTCTGCTGCTCCTGAGAAGAGGAGAGAGGAAGAGGAGGGGGAGGAGGAGGAGGAGGAGGAGGAGGAGGAGGAGCAGGAATGGACAGTTGAGGAGTGGACAGAGACGGAGGAGAGATGGGGAGAGGAACGTACCCGAAGGAGGAGAAGCGAGCGGGGGACTGTGTGCCGGGGGGAGGGGCGGGAGGGGAAGGCAGATGCAGGGGGAGGACTTTGGTGGGTGGGTATGAATGTCCATTGACTGAGTTAATGGGACAAGGGTTGGGCCTGCGAAGCAGGAGGGTGTGGCACTGCAGGTAGGGGGAGTGGCCTGGGTCATGAGCAGGGGGAGGTGCAAAACAACAACAACAACAACAACTGATCAGTCAACTTGAAACAAAACCAAATCTAATCCGTTCTAAAAATGTGTCAAATAATAATAATAATAATAATAATAATAATAATAGCAATAATAATTAAAAATCCAAATATAAACACATCCATATATCCACAGGGAATATATATCTCTATAAATTAAAATCTACAGTATCACTATAGCGATAAAGCAAACAAACAGTATGAAAAAAAGCATCACAATCAAATAGAGCAGGGTTGGATAGACGGAATTTGGGGGCGGGAGCAGCAATATAGAGGGAGGGGCTAGGGTCAACAGCCAATAGGGAGAAGTATCTGATCGCTGGAGATGATGGAGATGATGGAGATGATGGAGTTGACGGGTTGGGTGAACAGATGGTTGGTCCGAGGAGGCCGATGATGCTGCAGCTAGCTACAACTAATGATCAGCTACGGAACAGCTGCCCAACTCACACGCATGCCAAAGCACACGCACACACACACGCACACACACCCACACACAAACACGCACAGCTGTGAGGTGGGTGGTCACCTGCCCTCTTGATCACTTCCACCATGTTGGACGGAAAATAGCCCACGCGGTCATTTCCTGTGCGGTTGTCGTGAATGCAGCCCTTCCACCGGCCGTCGGCGTGCTGTTCCAAAACCTGTCGGCGCAAACACGCACACACACACTCACATCAAGTGAGTTCACTTAAATATTTGTGAAACTTCATAGTCATTTAACCCAAGTTTACATCAAGATTATACAGCGTTTTGTGGTTGGTGTCCGATAGAGTAAAGAGTAAATTTCATTTTTCATTTACTGTATAGTTAAAACGTTAAAAAATAATGAAGTTCCCAAAACTCAGACTATCAGAAATTGTGAGTTGTGTTTAAATTGTGTGTCGCACGCTTGTTAAAATGACGTGTCTGTGCATCAGTCATTTAAGTTTCACATACAGACATGCAGCACCTTGAGTCGCGCTCAACAAGTGGGTTTGGTACTTGGGGAGGATTGCGTACCGTGATAATGTCTCCGGCTTTGATGTTGAGGCTGGTTAGGTCGTAGTTGTTGCAGTAATCCTTCAGCGCTCGCACTTGCATGGCCGCCGAAGCATCTACCAGACGAGAGGTAAAAAATGTAAAAAATGAGAGGGCAGTAGACACGAACTGGGTTTAAAACCTCAGCAGAGAATGGCGAGGCACAAATGGGGTGGGAGCAGCTCCGGGAGGGGGGGAAAGAGGGATAATGTACCAAAAGTACTAGTCGTAAGTTTTATATTGCAGATCCGCAATCACGATATCAATACGACGTATACGAGAACCCAAGCCTCACAACATACCCAGCCGTCACTCGGGTCAGATGGCCACATTCGAGGCACCTTAAAATCCTTTTTGATGCATTAACTCTTTGCATGCAAGAGTTCAAATGTGTCGTGTGTGTAATTTAGTAAAAAGAATAAAAATATAGTAACAAAATATATATATATATATATGTTAAATATGTTTATGTATTATTTACATTTACATTTACATTTATTTATTTACGAAGAATTCTCTGTAACTGGGTGAGGAAATGACAAAACATGTGTCGCGCGCGCGCGCGTGCGTGCCTGTGTGTGTGTGTGTGTGTGTGTGAGTGTGTGTCTCTGGTGTGCTACTCACCTCTCAGCAGTTGTTTGATCTCGCGGCTGGCCTGTGTGGTGGTGAACTGGTTCACAATGTCCAGCGCCGTTTGACTCAGAGTGTTTCTCACTCCCGCGCTGATGCCGCTCTGCACGGAATGCAAGTCAATCAAAATGGAGGAGAGATTCCTGCTGATTTGGGGGGGAATTTTGCATTGTGTGTGTCTGTGTGTGGTTATTTAGTTTCTCTTAGTGGTCATTTGCTTTTTGTCGTCATTTTCCCTGTGGCCGATCTCTTTATGATATTTGTTTTTTTTGTGCCTCCCTTTGCAAACATTCTGTGTCTCTTTGTGGTCGCTTTGCGTCTGTTTTATCTTTTACCCTTTTCCCTCTGGTCATTTTTCCTCGTCTGTTAATTGAACTAGAAATATTCACAGTCACTTCACGCAGAGGCTTTGGCCCGCCAGCCGGGTAGCCCGGTGACTTTTCACCGTGTTTGATCATCCATCCGTGTTCAAAGGCACGGCTAAGCGTCGCAATCTCACTCATCTGAGGGTGGACAAAAGTCCCAAACAACAAAACAGAGTTCATCTGAATATCGCATCCCTGACCGCCACAGTTGTATGTGACAGACTTACATGACTCGCAGGCGCTCACCGGGATGAATGGTGTGTAAAAAAAAAAAAAAAAAAGGCATCTTTAACAACAGGTGTTCAAAGGCACGGCTAAGCGTCGCAATCTCACTCATCTGAGGGTGGACAAAAGTCCCAAACAACAAAACAGAGTTCATCTGAATATCGCATCCCTGACCGCCACAGTTGTATGTGACAGACTTACATGACTCGCAGGCGCTCACCGGGATGAATGAGTCAGGTGTGTAAAAAAAAAAAAAAAAAAAAAAAAAAAGGCATCTTTAACAACAGGTAGATTTCCTTTGGCTGGACAGACTCACATCCAGCAGCAGGCGAACCACCTCGGTCTTCCCGCAGAGGGCGGCCTGATGTAACGCCGTGCCACACTCCGACTGTCTGTTGATGTCTATCCCAGCCTGAATCAGCAACCTGCAGCCCAGAGTGATATTTAATTATTTATAAAGGAGCTTTAAATGAAGTGTAAATTATACAGTAATAAATACCTATTATAACAAATCAAATCAAATACACGATGAGGTGAAATGGGACACAAAGTCTATGTAAAAAAAATAAAAAATATAAATAAAAATGAAATAAGTGTATGCAAATGTGTGTCCGCAAGATGCAGATCTACATCAGATGTTTAATTCATAATCCCACAAAGATAAGGTTAGATTAGACGGTGCAGGCAGGTGGACACACTGAGCGCTTCTCACCGTATGACGTCGATGTGTCCGTTCTTGGCAGCGAGATGAAGAGGTGACACTCCGTTGGGGTCGGAGGGTTTTGGTTCTAGCATGGCTGCACACATGTTACTGCTGAGCAGGAGCTGGACCACCTTCGTGACACAAAGACACAACAGAAGTTATAGGATGTCGAGGCAACAGTACTTGTCATGTTGTAGTCACATTTCGGTGTTGTTCAGATTTTCCCCAGTATATATTTTTCTTATTTTTGTTTGTCTTTAAAGTTGTTAGCGCTCCATATCATGGCCCTGGCGTGCTTGAAAAAGACTTAAAATACCAATGAGGCTTTCATTTTTTCAATAATTGTAAAATAAGATTTAATCAAAGTAAGCACTCAGTTTGATTTTGGCCGGATCAACTCACTCCGACACGTCCAAATTCACAGGCGAGGTCCAGTGGGGTTTTCCCAGCTGAGTCTGAGATACAGGGGTTGGACTGGTGTTGCAGCAACATCTCCGACTGTAACACACACACACACACACACACAAAACATATGGCTTACACTTAAAAATGTGGCTTGCAACAGCCACAGATCATGCACACACGCACAGCCACTATACTCATCAAATACACTCTAACAGTACACGCACGCGCACACACACACACACAGTTACCCCATCATAGTGTCCATGCTGAGCTGACAGGTGGAGCGGGATCTGTCCTTCATCAGACTGTCCATTGACTGACGACCCGGACTTCAGCAGCATTTTCATTGGTTCCGTCTTCCCCTGCCATGCAGCGTAATGCAGGGGACGCATTCCTACACACAAGCCCCCCAACAATCACACAGTCAATTGTTGTCATGGCTAATTAGTCAACTGTCCCAATTACACGGCTAGAACTAATCATAGTCAAGAGTGTTGCCAGTGAAATTGAAAACTTAATAACATTTAAATAAATATACTTCTATATACTGTGGATAGATGAAATTAGTTGATTGATAGATAATGAATCTGTAAACATTTCCAGTTGTTCCAGCTTCTCCAATTGTATTTTTTTTATTATTATTGTTATTATTGTTATTATTATTATTATTATTATTATTATTATTATTATTATTATTATTATTATTATTATTATTATTATTATTATATTGTTTTAGGTCTTGTGGTTTTGGACAGTGGTTCGGGAAGTCCCTGTGATTACTCTGAACTTGTGATGGACACCAAATGTTTGGAGCCAAATGTTTAATGGATGAATTAGGGCCAGCAGTAAGCAACAATTAAAAATAATAATACTAAAAAAGCTTTAATTATAGTCAGTTATAGTAATATCTTTTTCAACTGCAAAAAAATATCTAGTCCCCCAGTGGAATCTTATTGTGTTTGACACGCCTGTGACCCTGCGTGACCCTGGGCATATTGCAAACACGAGACTCATGGGACACACGAGACAAACTGCCTTCAGACAAAGGCCAAGAAAAAGAAAACCCCTCATAAGCAGCTTTACTATACCAAAGAGAATGTTGCAGAGGACTAGACAAAACAGCTAAGTTCAGGAGCCAAATGCAAAAATGCACACACACATCTTTATCAGTTCCATTATAGCCGTGGTCTGGGCCTCCAGTCCTGATTCCAGCAATCAGCGGACAGACAGCGGACCCCTGATTTATGAAACTCCAGAGATACTGTGCGTATGTGTGTCCTGGTGGAATAACAGGGGGATTGTTTTATTTGGCAGTGCATTGGTGGTCGTGAAATATGAGAATTCTAAAATCAATGATTAACATTCTGGAGAAACTCTTAATCGCGTTTGTGTTTCCAGTATGACTTCACCTTTGCCTCCTTTCCTGTTTTGGACAAAGCCCAGGTCTGCAGGGAGTCAACTCAGGCTTTTTCTTTATTACAACTACAGCTACACAACTTTTTATCACAATGAGCTGAAAGATGCAGAAACGCGGTCGGATGAGTATTCTCTGTAGATTTGGGACTCCATGATATTGACGCGATCATTTGATTCTTTGTTGATGTCACAATATTGATCTTGTGACAGCTTGCGTGGTGTAGCGTAGTGCGAGCGTTACACTGAACCGTCGCACCGACAGAATGGAGTTCACATGTGTTGGAAACTGAAAGAAGGGCACACCACTTCCTGGAGAGACACCCGATGAGAAGCCAGGACCAACTGGTCCTGATGTCTGCCAGAGACATCCTGGTCGTGACGGACTGGGCCAGGGCTACAACCTGGTGGGATTATTCCTCCCATCTGCCCTGAGATTTTTTTTTTCTCCTTCTGGAATCTGCCCGTGGTGAGCCGAGATATTTCCCAGTGAAAAGAGGCAAATCCATGTTGCTCCACTTCCACCCCGCCACACAGCCTCCTCTATTATTGGCCGTGCACACAAATCTGTCACTTCTCATAAACACCGTGTTTCCACACAGAGATTTTATTGCATTTCCCACACGCTCACCTTTGGTTGCAAAAAGGGGCATTATTGGTCGGGCATGGGGAGATGTGTTTGTTTTCCTGTTTGGTTTTGGCATGGCATGGTTTTTCTAGTTTGTGTGTGTGTGTGTGTTTTTTCCCCCATTCATAGAAACATGGAGTCGTAGTAGGTACACTATAAACGGGTGTATATCTTTACCTTTATGGTCTTTAATATCCACTGCAGCCTGGGCCTCCAGCAGCAGGGAGATCAGCTCCTTGTTCCCACCCAGAGCAGCGTGGTGCAGCGGCGACAACCTTCACACATACACACATTATTATGTATAAAAATACACACATTCATATATGCAGTGTAAAATCAGAGGATAACTTTGCTGAAATAATCTACGGCGTAGAGCAGCTCCGCCCCTCAGCTCTGTGTGAGCGACGGGAGGGGGGCAAATGACCTACTTCCATTAATAAGCAATCTCTCTAGCCCCGAGCGGAGTGTGTCTGTGCGTGTGTGTGTGTGTGTGTCTAATGGATCCCTGGTGAATATATGGGCCGGGCCCGGGAGTCAAATCAGCGAATCAACAGTCATCACAGAAGGAGTTGTGTCCAATTATCTGATTCCAATCCACAAAATAATAAGATATTTTGTTATCTTATGGAGCCAAATGAAATATAATCACCAGCCAACCATGTGCACACAAAAAAAAAACGCTAAACCGATCATGGTTCTAAATATAGCTAAAGGCCATAGTTGTACATTGAGAGTTGATACGGGAGCAAATTAAAAGCGGAGAAATGCTGGCTCTGCTCTTCGATAAATTAGGCTTTAGCTGGCTGCATGTCTTAAAGACTGATTTGAGATGGAGATAAATAAAAGAATGTGCATTGAGATATGGTTGATTAGTATATTGGAGATCCACAGATTTATTTAAAATTTTTTGGCTGTCCCGATCATTTAGAGGATCAAAACGTGGCTCAACTGCATTTAAAATTCTCTAAGATTTTCTTGAGGGTTTTGTTTTTTTCAGTTTTGAGGGCGTTTCTTGTCTCATGGATTAAATCTGAGAGGGAAAACAACTTCAAACTCAGATTTTTTTAGAGGCTCAAAGATGCAAAATAATTAGCTGTCGAATTATTTCATAAATACTTGATTTTGTACTGGTAAAAAAAAACAATGTTTAGAATCTAATTAAAAATGACAATTTCAATTTAAAATGGTCCAAGCAAATCTTAATAATATTATAATTTTATTATTATTATTGTTATTATTATTATTATTATTATTATTACTACTACTAATTATTCATTTATTTATTATACAAACTAACTTTTTGGTGGGTGGCTTTCTGTTTGCTCGCTCTGGTTGATTTAAAAGGTCTTAAAATGAAATAAAGATGAAACAAACATAATATTAATATCAATAATTGACTATGACATAAGCCTGTTGTAGTCCCTTACCCGTCCGCATCTTGGATGTTGACGTTCACCCTCTTTGCTGCGCCAAGGAGCTCTGACACAGAAAGAGACAGAAAAGGAAGAGAAGGGAAACAAACTCATTACAAAAACCGTTCCAATTTTAAACCTCATCAGAATTCAGTGATAAATGTATTCTGTCCTTGGCCTTATCCTAACATGTCACTCCCTGCAGGTGAGGTTGACAGCCGCACTTTTGCGCCTGTGAGCGCTCTACAACAACCCCCATAACAGTTTATTCAAAGCAACATAAAAAAAAGGGGTTCCAATTTTAAACCTCATCAGAATTCAGTGATAAATGTATTCTGTCCTTGGCCTTATCCTAACATGTCACTCCCTGCAGGTGAGGTTGACAGCCGCACTTTTGCGCCTGTGAGCGCTCTACAACAACCCCCATAACAGTTTCTTCAAAGCAACATAAAAAAAAGGGTCAAGGACAAGTCGCCAGGTACATTTCAAAAAATAATAATCATTTTAGGAAACTCTATAGTGACATAATATACCTCAAAGTATTTTTATGCAGAAAAAGTTATTGTCTGAGTTCCATGGAAAAAAAACATCCAAAAACAGGAGTAACTTTGACGAATTTCAGGAGGCTTAATTTTGTTCCATTTGAGTTTTAGATGAATGAAAGGAAATACATTGTAATCACATTATTATATAATTATATTCAATGTAGATGTATAGCCACAGAGAAAGGTCATTTATCATTTCAACCGTGACATTTTGCTGCGTTGTTCAGATTAGATAAATGAGATATTATAATTACTTATTATAATTTGTTTATTTAAAAGTGCTGCTGGACACATTCTTGCCCTTTGGAGACCCAGGCCAGCTGTTCCATCTGCTTACAGACAGCTAGTCCAGCACCATGCAAACAAAGGATTAATTCATTCATTAAAAAAAAAAGCGAACAGCATTTTTAGATTTGAACACACTAGTTTTTCAAGTTTTAGAGTTTTTACTGTCAATGTTTTGGCATGATCTTGTGTATACAATTTAATTTAACCAATTTGTTTCATATATTTTATTATATTGCTATATTCTAATTCTCCATTTATTACTTTTAATCAATCCAGGCGGTGCTGCACTAAAAACAAACTTACTTTGACATACTTGCATTGTAAATGAAAAAGAAATGAAATTTGCTTTTGTCAAAGGCGACCTCTTTAAGTGCACGTGAAACACACAAAAGCCGAACCCCACTGACACAGGAGACTGGGGTTGTGTGCCTGTGTTTGCATATTTATAGCATGTGCATATATGCGTCTGTGAGGATGTGAACGCGCCCATGTTTAAATAACCTTGATTTTCTACTGATGCATCGGCATGATGAAGTCACAAGACAACAGGAGGCAGAACACGCACGCTGACACACGCGCACACACACACACACACAGGCAGAAAAGGACATGGAAAAAGCAGCTTGTTTGTCTCCCTGCCACTACTTTTTTTTTTTTTTTTGGTCAAACCCTCATAATCCACAGGCCGTAATCTGTAGCTGTCCTGTAATCTGTGGAAAAGCTTCCCTTTCTCTCTGCAGCTCCAGCTACACTTCATCCCTTCATCCTGCTCTCACACTCTAATTTTCCCTATAATTTGCTAAAGAGCGAGCGCTGACTGGTCGTTCTGGCTCGTTCCTGTTTACACTCTGCGGCTGACATCACCGTGCTGCATGCGTGCATGTTTCGGTGGACGTGGAGGTTCCCCCCCTGTCTATCTTGGATTAAAAATAAGAACCCTCCCTCCCCCAGCGGATGAATCAGTGAGTTCAGATATCTGTGTCACCATCAGACTACCACGGAGCCGCACGGCCCCAACCCGTAACACAAATTTATGACGGCACCACAACACCCTCAATTATCCCTCCTTAAGCACCGGAAGCCTGGCTTGTGTGGAGTTATTAAATAATGCTCCCCCTCTGACCCAGAACCATGATATGTATATTTAATGAAATAGTAGCTGACAAAGACAGTTCATCCTCTGTGAGCAACACTGATTGCAGTCAGAACAAAAAATGAATTTCATTCATATTCATACTATATTTAAAGAGTTTCGTTTTGTGACAAATTGGATCCGATGTGATCGTTAAAGAGCCTTATCATATTGTTCCTGTGACGGCGTCATTGCACCATGGTTCATTATTTTTCTGATCATTCCAAACATGCCGCCGCTACCGAGCCTCGGTCGCCACGGCAACCCCCAAAGTGCCATCCTCACAGACTGCCAATCACTTGGCAGCGGAAGAAAAGAAACTGATCTCCCTCAAGTTTTAGCTTCTCAACACATTATTGGAGATTCAATCGCATCAGTCATCTTCTCAGCATCTGTCACGGAAGATTCACAAACCTTTGGTGAAGTTCAGTTTCACCTTTAGACTTTCAGTTTAACAGGTAGCCTGTTTCTTTCTGACTGAACATATTTCAAAGTGACTCAAATCACAGTATGCTGAAGAAAAGCTTTCACATTCGAATTTGAATGATTATTAGGATGAGTCCCTTTAGGAACAGTTTGTGATTCATTGTATCTTTCATATAAAAAAAAAGGCCTCCTCACCCTACGTACGGTCTTTAAAAAAAATAAGATTTAAAATGCATTTGTCTGTTTTTAAAAACAATAAAAGTGACAGAGTGCATGAGAATGATAATGACCTTTGGCCTTTTTTTTCATATGACACTGTCTGCTTAATCTGATTTAGTTTTTCTCATAACCCAATTGCAAACACAACATATTCAATCAACTTTTAAGGTTTATAGGTTGAAGCTTTTGGCAAACATTTGTTTATTTACACATCCAGGCAGTTCTGGAGTAACATTATCATCCATTTGGGATCAGTTAAGTCTTCACTTTCCTCCGACTCTATTTTTAGCCCGCACCCACCCCTGGGCTGAAGATCTGTCTCTTTAGCTGTTGAATGCTGAGATTTCAAATTTGATGTGTGTAACCCCCATGGTTGCGATATATAGTTACACAATACTGCACCAGTGGGGATTATCGTAGTTGTTAGCGCTCATTAGTAACTGAGATTTATGGCTTTTTTTCAACCATCCTTCATTTCTAGGTTGGAGGACAGTGTTTTTTTTTTTTTTTTTTTTAAGGATTTGGATCAACAGCTGAGCTCTTGTAAATAAAAGTGGACGACATAGGAATAATTTCCACAAACCTGTACACACGCACGCCCTTCTCAGAACGCCGACACTGACAAAACTTTGTGGGCCTCTTGGAGGAGATATCATTATGATAAGAATGTTCTCACATCTTTCAGATAAAGAGCTCTGTTGCAACCGAGCCAAAGATAAGGAAACCATTACCAAATGTCAAATTTTTCAAGCCGACATGGACTTCCATTGCTGTCTAAAGAATCCACTTTTGAGTCAAAACACTCGAGACAACTGCAATTATTGTCTATAAAGTGAGATAAGGCCATGTTATATCATATTGTTAATTGTGGGATGAGAAACCAATAATTAACTCATCCTCCTAACAAGTATTGTCTGTGCCCGTGACAACGCATGACATGCTGCTGTCACACGTACGCGCAGCAGCGCCATAATGTGTGTAAATCTGCAGCTGGACGTAGTTCCCGGCAAACACACCCCTTCTTGTCATTTGCTCAGCGATCTGAAAGCGAAAATGTATATTTGTTGTCTGGGTTTAATATTGGAACCAATGGGCTTAGAGCCGACAACCACAAATAGGCCAGAAGTTAAAAAGGATTCTCCATAGCCTTTTCAGGGGATTTGTTTACAGTCAAGACACGGGCACTCTCCTTAAAGCTGTTTAAATAACCGACACCTTTGGATTGTCGTAAGTACGGTTGCAAACACACAGTGTATGATGTATTTTTCCACAACCTGGCAACCCAGAGGCTACTTATGAATGGAAGCAATTTATTAACCCTATGATGCCGTTAATTACAGCTCTCGGCTGTGAGTTGTGTGGTCCTGTCACCAACTCGGTTGCTTTGACATCCTCTATCCAACTGTTACGTTGACACACAACAACCCAACCACACCGAAAACTCCCTCTCACCTGTCACACCGCCGCTCCAACACCATTAACATACTATTAATAATGCAACACATGACTAACACATAATGTGTCAAGTGTGTGTTAGTGCCTGTGTGTGATTGTGTGTACTAGCGGTATTTGTGTGCGTTGGTGGAGGTGAGGTACAGGAAGTGAAGTGGAGAGGTTGCGTGTGCGTGCGTCTTTGTGTGTGTGTGTGTGTGTTTGTGCGTGTCTGTCTGCATTAATCCAGGTTTATAGTTGAATAATTAAAGAGGAAGCCCTGGTTTCTCTGCTGGATAAACGCTGCACACACGCATACACGCGCACACACACACACACACCTTCCATAACTCACCCCTTCCATAAGTCACCCTTTAACCTCTCCCCATCGCTTCCTGTCCCTTCATCTCTCGCATCCTGTCCTGAACTCCTCTCTCCCACTCTAACCCTCCGCCTCACCCTCATCTCCCTCAGACCCCCACCCCCCCTCCACCCTCCAACCCCCCTTCCTCTTTGTCACTGTGCAGTGGACTGAGCACTCAGGGCTGATCTGTACTGGCATTTGAGGAGAAGCATTTTTCTTTTCCATGGCACTGCTGGAATGTCCAGAGATAAACATGCACACACGAAAGGGGACGAGGAGGAGGAGGATGGGAGGAGAGAGGAGACGGGGGGAGGAGAGGAGAGGTAAAAGTGAGGCAAGGTGAGGAAATGAGGAGACATAAAAGAGGATAGAGGGCGAAAACGGTAGAGCAGGCGATCGTAAATCGTAACCCTGCAACGAGAGGAAATAAGAGGGCAGGTAGGAAGTGACGGGAGGAAACAGGATGGAAGGAAAGGACACAGGAGCAGAGCAGAAAGGAGAAGGAAGAGGAAAAGACAGAAAAGAAGAGGAACTAGGCAACTGGCAGAAAAAAAGGAGGAGAGGAGGAGGGGAAGGATAGGAAACAAGCAGAGAGGAGAGGACTCAAGAGGGGCCCGCGGGTGAAATGCAAGAGGAGGAGAGCAGTTTCAAAGCTGTAATTGAAATCTAATTATCACCTCAAGACCCAGCTGACTCCGTGTCAAGCACACGCACGAGAGTGTGTGTCTGTGCACGCGTGCGCGCACGTGTCTGCACGTGTGCACTCACAGTCATCACATTATTACCACCAACATCTGGAATGTTTCACACACCAATAAACCCCTGTCCTGAGAGCTGTGAGGGAGCTTCCACCTCTCTCTCTCTCTCTCTCACACACACACACACACACTTCCCTCTACGTATTGTGTGCATTCATGCCCCCACACACACGCATAAATGGTGAATTGTGGGGAATGGGGTGACACACATTTCTAATTAGTTTGACGACTGCTCTCACACATGTGCAACGTCATCACTATCACACTGCCAAAGCCACAACACACACGCACACAAACACAGGACATTGCAGTTTGTTTGAGTGCGCCTGCGTGCGTGCGTGTGTGCATGTGTATGTGTGCGTGTGACAGCGGCAGCGGCAGCGGCGGTAGGATGGGCAGACTCACTGGCTTTCCCCGGCCGTGGTCTCTGGAGGAGCCGCTGTGCGGTCAGCAGGTCCTCGGTCTTCACGGCCTGGAGCAGCTCCTGGTCCTTCCCCATGTCCCCTCCGTCCCGCCGCGGCTCTCTGCCTCTGCGCGCCCCTCTCTCCTCGGCTAATCCGCCGCTACATCCTGCTGCCGCTCCCGGCCTCCCGCTGGAGCTGAGGCGCGGAGGGGCGAAGGATGGTGCCCGGACCGAGGGACGCTCCGCTCCGGCCGAAACGTCCTCTGCTCACCGACCGCCGGTGCTCGCGCTCCGCCGCGATGCTCTCCTGGTCAGCTACCGATCCGCAGACTCTCTCCCCGCGTGACGCTGTCACCGGGTCTGCGTGCGTCCCGCGCGCGATCAACCACAGAGCTCGAGCGCCCTCCTGTATGCTGGGTCAATCCGCACCGCCGAAATCTCACGAGCTCTCAATCTGCCGCCCAGGACCAGCGCGCGCCAGCCCCGGCGCGTGCACACACACGCACGCACGCACACACACGTACACTGTCACATCTGATGGCATTACATAAACACGCGCTCGGCACTCCAGCTGTTGTAATCCCGGGGGTCGCGTGGCTGCGCACAAGTCAGCAGAGGTCGTTTGACAGAGTGGGAAAAGAACGTGGCCTAATCTGAGGCGCGTGCACCCGGAGCATGGGATGGAGTCGGGGCTGCGCGGATTCATGGGAAACTACACCTTTAATATACACATTATGATTTGGCGCCCACTCTTATTCTACATGTATTTTTTATTCATAGTTTACACCTAACTTGTAACACCTATTTGAATCCCATTTTGAATCCCATGTTCTCTCTCTTTTTTTTCAGATAATATATTTTTATTTTTATTTCTTTTAAATAATTCTTGAATATTTTTTTTTATAGCTCTGCTTATTTTCACTTTATATGTATTATCTTTAGAACCTCTGGCACTGTGTTTAAATGTGCTGGCTATTCCTCTATATGTGTCTAAGTGGGGACAGATTTACATCAATATCTAAGGTTAATGAGACAGAGATAATTTGAGGACAGTGTGTGCGTGCGTGCGTGCGCGCGTGTGTCTGTCCCTGGTGCAGGGCTAATTTAAACTAAAGGGGCCAATGACATGCAGATTTAGGACAGCAAGTAGAACAGATGACAGACGACATTTTTTTTTTATCAATTAAAAAGTGTATTCGAAGTTTGAGCGGTACATACGCCTCCACTACCTTAGGTTGTGTTCCAATTTCATTCGTAACACATTTATTTTACAACATGAACATAAGCCACTGAAATACTCATTTTAAAATAGGGGAAAAAATATGCATTAAAGGATTTTGAAACACCAGCATCAGCTGCAATAATTATTGTCGGATATTTAAATAAATACAAATGATGTGTCATTAACGTTTGCATCATTTGGACTGGTCTGTTCTGGGGAGGTCAGGACATGTGTCCCATAATGACCATCTTTGGTGTAAGAGAATATTTTTGTTCAAATAGTTTGTCCCTGTCCTTATCATACACCTAAACACAAACTTGACAGGAATATCTTTAGTTTTAGAGAAATGTAATACTTTTGATCTGATGTGTCAAGGATGTCAAAGGATCATCAGAGCCACATTTACCCAATTTCATGACAATCTATCCAAAATATGCTGGTGGTACTGTATGAAAAATCAGTGATCCATCCAGACATCTGTCTCTGGTTGAACTTTCGATTTCTACATCTTCAATTTCCAATGGGCGTCTGCTGCTGCTGACCTCCGGAAATGCACTGAAGCTGTTCATGGAGCGGTTTCCTCAGTTTGTAATGGAAATGTGTAAGATGAAACTTTTATTTGTTTAGTTATTCACAAACAACAGAATATTTTAATGAAGAATCCAAAGAATTTTGAAATGATGTTCGATATAAATAAGGAGTGAGGATTTTTGATAGTATGTGACCCACACATGACGTATACTCTATCAGTGGTACCATTTTAAAAATGTGTGCAGGTTAACTTTGTACAACTTTGAAATTAAATAAACAGTATTCATATTATCCATATGGTTAAAAAAAAGAGTAAATTCAGAGATACAACCATCCGGTCATAATGGTAATCTAGAGTCTCTATAATGTGCATGTCACACAGAATATGCAAAAAGAAAGGTCACAACCATGGCGGGGTTTCAGACCCTGAGCTTTTTGCACACAAGGTGCACAATCATGCTGCCAATGATCACAAACAAAGTCCATGTAAACAACAGGCAATCTGTCCCAAATGCGCTTCTATATACAGTGCGGATACGCATGAACATAGTTTTTAGCTTGAAGGCTCAGTCCAGGTGTGGTGCCCACATTTCCTGCTCCGTATGCACGTATGAAGGCTCTCCTGCACGTCTGCTTCAGGCTCTCCGGGCGCTGCCAGCGATAGGGCACGGTCAGCTTGCAGGATGAGCTGGTGTAATAGGAGAGCAGGGTGAAAAGCGATGGGAAAGTCCTTTGGCTGCCGTGCAGACTGAAGAGCAGGTTGTTCAGCTGGATGCGAACGCTCGTTGGGCCTTCGTCACTTTGGTAACTGAGCGTGAAGAAAACATGCGGCTGGCCACTGTCTCTGAAACAACAAAACGCATCACACGGTCAATGTGAGCACATTTAACGGAGTTGAGATTTTCTTTGTGAAACTGCAGAAAAAGGAAAATAGTACAGTAAATATAGATATATATTTATATGCTTGGCCAATTTCATCTTTAGGATGTTTTTAAACTAAATATATGGGTGGAGGAGAAGAATATATACCTTTAATTTGTTTTGAGGAGGAGACAAAAGTTTAAAATTCAGACCCTATCCTTTAAAATGAGAAATATAAGCAAATTAATAATTATATAATAAGCCTGTTTATATAATAATAATAATAATAATAATAATAATAATAATAATAATAGTAGATTAGATTTATATAGCGCCTTTCAAGGGACCCAAGGACACTTTTTATAG
>JAFBJU010000912.1:46746-97913 GCA_016785305.1 Colistium nudipinnis | reverse complement strand
ACAGGTGAATCAGCTCCAAAGATGAAGGTGGTGGATCACCTGATGAGGAAGGTGCCCATTGCTGAAAGTGTGAGTATTTTGTGCGCCTCCTCCATGGTCATTGGTCCCCAGTAGTATCCGCTGTGTTGCAGCTGATGGTAAGTGCTTCTCACAAGTTCATACTCAGCATGGCTGCTGAAAGGTCGGAGGTGCGTGGGCAATTTGCCGGCGTCGCTTCTAGTTACCAGCTACAGTGCGAAAACATTTATTGGATATAATGAGAGGACATGTGCAAACAGCAAAGTTTAAAGCACTGAATGAAAAACGAAATATGAACTGGCTGCAAATTGTCATTCCTCAGATGCTTTCATTTCCAGTGAAACGTTAAACATACTCAAATTGAACACTACTCACTGGCATTCTTTATAATAATTGTTCAAATACAAAATGACAGTATAAAATAATAATCATTTTGAGCAGGGCTTGGGCAAAAAATAACTTTTATTGTTCTGAAATTAGCTGTTTGAGCAAAATGAGACAAACTATTGACATATCTCGAGCTTGTATATTATTAAGTCTCTTTTTAATGAAATTTTGCAAAATAATTTCATAATTCTAAAATGTAATCATGGTGGTTTTTGTCTTCATTTTTTCTCACACCAGCCCCCTGTCAGCTGATAAAAGAAATCCGAAAAATCCGAAATGCAACATGTTGTGTCTGGCGGTGCGTCGGGAAGCTTACCTCGTGCCAAGTATGAGGTTGTCCCTTTAGTCGGAGTTTCTTCCACAGCATCAGATCTAGCTGGCTCTCTGTTGGCTCTTCTGTGTCTGGGCTATGTCCTTGAGAGTGTTCGACTTGGCTCGGCGTCTCAGCTGCGCACTTTGGTTTGTGGCTCTGCACTACTGTGTTATCAAGGTTGTCTCTGACCATCCTACAAAGGAGAATCCTCCTCTGGACCTCCGGTTGCACCATTTCCTCCACATTTATGCGACAAAGCTTTCATTGTTGAGAATTTTTCTTTCTGCTTGGTCATATATCGCCCCCTCGCCTTTAGACTCCATGTTGTAAGCGGTAGATAGGAGGCTGAATCTCATCATCTGTATGTAGGAAAGTCAAAACGGAAATAATAAGGTTAAAACCCTTATAAAAAAAACATATAACATTGTCACAAACACACAATAGGTTGAAGTTATGTTGAACAAAAGCTTTCTGACTTACAGTATAAGTCATATAATTAGAGGATAGATTCAATACGCATACGGTCGCAAAACTGTGTGTGTGTGTGTGCGTGTGTCAGTTTGCGTGTGTGTGTGTATGTGTGCGTGTGTGTGTGTGTGCGTGTTTGTGTGTGTGAAGCAATCACTTGGATGGGTTGATGTCAGATTATGAACACTTTCACTTTCTCATTCATACAAGGTCCACAGGGGGACATCATTATAAGAGTATGTTTTTTGTCTGTTTGTTGATTAGAGACTACAACTTTTGTTCTTCAAGGAAATAGTATTTAACTGTGTTTACTGAAGATACAAGAGAAGAGTGAACGTACACTCCTGCAGAATGCTTTAATATCTTTACATTCATACCGGCTGAACAACATTTTTGTATTCTCTTTTTACAGCAGCCTCATTACATGAGCAATGCAGCAGGGTCAAGATTCATGTAGAGCTTAAAAACAAATGCCACCCTTCACAAACAACGGTCTGCATTTTAAACCCACCCATTTCAGTTGACCCGTTTCAGTTGCGAGCAAATGTGCTGCAACTCAGAAAAAAACCACAACAAGAAATGCATGGATGTGCAAACACTGACAACCTGAAATGTATAAATAAATTAGATGCACTTTTCTACTTTCCATGAATAATAGTCTCCTTTTGTCAAACTCACAAGTTTAGGGCTATCTATTAAACACAAAAAAAGTGATTAATAGACTGCTCTGGTTTCATTCAAAAATATGAGTTGTTGTAAAAGATTGTCATATCTTATATCATATATTTATATACATACACACTACTGACAATTACTTAAAAAAAATATGTGTACATTTCTCTATGTAATGATGTTTGAAGCATGCTCCACAAGTCTTGATTAACAAAAGTATATTCATTTCTTACTGTATTGCTATTGTTGTATTGAAAATCCTTTGGTTCTGGATTTTTTAAATTTTTACTAATATCTTTTCTTTTTATTTTATCAAATCTTCTTATAACCCAGAATAAACAGACATGAATCAGTCCAGTGAACAAATATGACTTACAGTAGTTAAGGCGTGAGAGGGCTCCAGCTTCTTCTCTGCATAAAGTCTCGGCTTCTAATGACACTGAGACTTTACTTTCGGTTTAAGGCTAACAGAAGGGGGCGGAGCCTGCCGGGGGCCTCATAGATATAACTGTTACCTGATCATCAGAAGGGGGAGCTTAAAGTGTGTTCACATGCGCGTGCGCACACGCAGGGAGCTGTTTATTTTCACTTTCGTGCAGTTTCCATTAAATCACGTGATCTTCCAGCACACCCCGGCTGATGTGTGTTCTTGTAATCCTATCATTGTGAGGACCGGTTTGGACATCCGTGTAGGTTTTAGGTAACGTCATCACTGTTCATTGGCGATGACCGTCTAAAGTGAGCAGACTGCAGACACCTTCGTCTAATCTTGTTATTTTACTTCAAAAACGTATCTTTGTGTTTTCATTGTTGTAGGCGCCTGCGTACTGTTTGTAGTCTGATAAGCTTGTTTATGCTTAGGTTGTAGGCCCTCCATGGCCAAACCTTTAAGAGTCCCATCCTTGAAGCTCAGTGGTGGTGATAAACTAGTACAATTTAAAATCTGTATACATTAAAATTCAGTTTGGTTGCATTTTCCTCAGCAGATAATGGACACATTGTAGGAAAACACATATGCGCACACACACACACACATATTACCGTATAAGGATCAGGCATTTACATTGCTTTTATTAACAAAAGACACAGCTGTGGACGCTCCCACATTCAGAGGTAAGTGACACATCGTTTTCATCTGCGACTGTAAGACTTCTGATCTCTCATTCGGCCGAGCTGGACGTTTGATTTTTCTTTTGTCTGTGCATCCAGTAGGCCGCTGCAGTTAAAGCCAACACTCCGTAGGTAGCCAAGACATACTGGAAAAGAGAGGGTCACTTTTTTTCTGGGATACGAAAAACATCTCATAAACGCTTACATTTAACAGCGCCTGTGTGCGTATGTGTGCGTGTTATCTACATTTCGACGCCCCTGCAGAGTGTAGCTATTAAAGTACTTCCTCCAACCAGTCAGTTCCACAGCAGCTGGTGCCTCAATGCCAAAAAGTTGTCTCTGAAACACAAATGCACACATACAATAACAGGAAGCACTGACTAAGTCAGTCATCTTGGTTTGCAAGAAATACAGAGGAAATAAAAAAAACAGATCCCGTCATTAAAAAAAATAAATATTTACGATAAAACTGGACACAGCATCAATTAAAGCTGCGCCCTAGCAAAACCTGATTATTGTATGCACAGCGCATTCCCCGTCAAAATGAATGTTAAACCATCCCATTCAACAACATATAATTGAACATATACAGTAATTGACATTGAGTTCAGTTTCTACATACGAGTAAATGACAGTTGAGCTGCAAACGAAAAACAGAAGTCAAATCATGTAAAAAACATAGATTAGGGTCAAGTCACAGTCAACATCACTTTCATGAGGTCTCGCCCATTCTCTTCTAGCTCTCCACAGTATGTGCACACTGGCAGAATGCCAGTTTTAATATTACTAATGTATGTAAAGTGTGATGGGTTTGAGTCTGAGTTCAGATGTGGAGCTGGAAAAGAAAAAGTTAGATGAGATTCTTGGCTGAATTCATATCTAAATCAGAATCTGGTACGTGCACAGCGTTTAACACCTGCATCCTTTGTTTGGTCTTACTGGATCTATTCATACTTCCATTTCAATTTCTAGAAATTCTAAATGAATGTGTGTGTGTGTGTGTGTGTGTGTGTGTGTGTGTGTGTGTGTGTGTGTGTGTGTGTGTGCGTGCGTGCGTGCATGTCTTATGTGTAGGATTAAACCCCAGTATGATTTTTCCAAAAGGCAGATGAAAGAAACGTCTGGCTATCCTATACCATCTAAATAAATGTCTTTATTTGAACATATTTGATATTTGTACTATGAGGTTCAAGTGAGTAGTCGAAAGTGATGCGGTTTGGCTCCTCTGGCTTGAAACAGTTTGAATCAGAGTCCCTGCTCTTTAAAAAATGTCAGGCGGTTAACCATACATGCTAACAACCAGTTACTCTTCATTACTTACTTTCATCCTCGTGTAAAACCGAAACACAATGGATGAGAACACTTCTACTCAATCGTAAATCTCATAAATCGAGAGAGAAAGATTAGAGAATTAAGACAGAGACATAAAGACATCAACATTTATCGTGTGGCCACAAACAGCACTCAACATTGATTGTATTAAAGAGAATGTTGCTTGAAGTTGTATATACACAACGTGTCGCTATCCACTATGTGCATTCTACATGGAATGACATGCAGATGGATGGCACATTTTAAGAAATTCACAAGTAAAGTTTCCTTGGCACCACAAGCCTCTGAAACAGCTTCAGTGGCAAAACGGTATTATTTTCCTCTCAGTCTCGCATCCATCCCTATGACCAGAAGTGACTGCAGCTTGTTTCTGCAGCACCCTGTGGCGGAAACAAATATCCTACTGCAGGTCTCATGTTCGAGCAAGAAACAAACACTTTTCACATCAAATAAATATTTGAAATATTATTTATGCACATTTAAGTTTCATTATATTTTGAATAATGCAGCCATGAACCTCTCAGGAGTCTTTCATTTCTTATTTTGGTGGATGTATTATTCTATAATAAAAAAATATATAATAATATTGATTGAGTCTTTGTTAAAGAATACAACTTAAAACATAATCGATTAAATTATTTCCATATATTGACTGACATTTTTTAAATGATTATTATCAGTGACATGCTTTATTTCCCCACAGCCCTGCAGTCGGATGGTGGTCTTACCTTCACCTCCGTTATCAGATGGCCGAAGCTAGTCAGCGGGATCCGCGTTTTAACCGGAGACGTTGGCATTTCTGGACAAAGTGAAGGAAAAGGTACCGTTACATGTTTGACCCCCGGTGACTCTTCGGGGTTCTGCTTAATCAAAATAATCATTCATATGGTGCAGGAGGGCACGTACCGTGCATGGAGAGAGGACGGGGCACTTACACAAGAACGGACATGTATTTCCGGGGCTCTGACGTCCTGACCAATCACGTGATTCCATGCGGAGCGCTGGCCAATAGGCTATAGGTCGGTGGGTGGGGCTTGTAGGTTCTTATATCAGAACGCAGTCACCCGTTAATCCACAAGATAGCGCCAGATCATAGTAAATGAAAGGTAAATATGTAGTCGCAGGTGTTCATTTACTGTTATCTATAATTTACTATGTTTTATTAATCCTACCCTATATTTAAATAAAATAAAATTTAAATAAATATAGTTTACTGTAGTAATAATATTAATAATACAAACATATTAATAATAATAACAATAATAATGATATGATATGCACTATTTGGATTTAAAGAGTAGAAGACAACATTTTTTTTAAAGTCCATCAGAAACTTGTGATCTCACAATCTAAGCTGTATGAACCTCTAACCTGCTGAAGCTTGATGTGTTGCACAACCTCTTTTCAGATTAAACCATCAAGTTTCTCCAGAAAAAAACATGGTACAACTTGTCTGTGGATAACTACAGATCAACTAGTCCAGTGTTTGGATTATTAACCCTTATTTACTTCCATCCTCTCCATGACTTCCTTCATTTTCTCCACATTCATTTGCAAATGGAAAAAAATAATCTTCACAAAAATAGACTAACTGCCCCGAGCAAATTTACAATGCATGAATAGTTTTTCTATGTAGATTAGGCCTATATATTTTAATTCAGTTTTCACAGTCCGAGGGACACTCACACTGTTACTTTTATTGACAGACTGATCAGACCTTTTCAGGCCTGACACTGATACCTGTATTGATTGAGTCTGAGCACTGATCTAATCTGCACGTGTTAAAAGACAGTTGTGTTGCAATTTGCAATGCTGCCGACACTCATCCAAACATTGGCTTCGCAGATATTGCGAGCAGAATTTGTTGGCAAAGCGTGACATAAATACCTCTGTGGCGTAGTGTGAAATACCTCCAAACTGCTGAGCGCTTTGTTTTCATCCGTTTTCTCTCTCATTTGTCAGTCCTCCCTCCACAGAAAGCTCAGGTCTACTGATGAAACATGACACTCTGCAAACATAGAATAACACAACATTGATTTAATTCTCCCAGGTGTTATTGTTATTGGTACCCCATCCAGCTATTTGAGTCAATATTATTCAGATGGCTGGCTGATGTTATAGGTGTTGTCGCCTATGTGTTATACTTGAAGAGAGGGTTAGTGTAGTAGTCCCAGGGGCTGAGCTAGCTGCTGAGGGGTCACTGAACAATACCTTATTTGTAAAGGTCATACTCACAAATCACAATTTAACTAATAGGGCTTTATTATTCTGGAGGACAATGGTAGCTTTGGATTAAGGTGAGCAGTGAGTGTCCTCACATCTGGATGAAGAGCAGAAAGTGTGTGAATCTGTAGGTGAGGTCTGATTGTGTTACTGTGTGTAGTGTTGTTTCATAGATGTCTCTCACACACACACACATACGATGTTAAAGAGAGACGGAGAGAAAAAGAGAGAATGAGAGAAGAGAGAGAGAAGTAGGAGAGAGACAGAGAGAAAGGGAGAGTGAGAGAAGTGTGTGTGTGTGTGTGTGAGATTGAGAGAGAGCGACAGAGCGAGAGAGAGAGTGAGAGAGAGAGAGAGAGAGAATCACCCGGTGAGCAGAGGGAGGCAGCGCGCGGCGCGGGGACCCGCCGGAAGAAGCAGCAGCAGCTTCAGCGCGCTCTGGACGCACACCGACAGGCCACCGGCGGCACGAGCGACACCGAGGCGGCACCGCGGCGTCCAGCGGGACGGAGAGGAGGACTCACCGTCTCCTCCATCCTCCTCCTCCCTGTCTTCAGCTCTCCTCACCCCTCTTTGCTCTCGGACCGCCGCCGCTTCCTCGTTTAAGATGGCTGACCCCGGCAGCGACGGAGAGGTGCCGGAGAGCGCGCGCGGCTTCGCTCGCCAGGGAGCCCTCCGCCAGAAGAACGTGCACGAGGTGAAGAACCACAAGTTCATCGCGCGCTTCTTCAAGCAGCCCACCTTCTGCAGCCACTGCACTGACTTCATCTGGTGAGTGTGTGTCCGTGTGTGCGTGTGTGTATGTGTGCACGCGCGCAGAGGACACAGGTGATTCACTTGCTGCAGCTGCAGCCGCTGCTCGGCCTCCCTCACCCACCGTCACCGTCCACAGCCGCCGCCATTCTCCCGCAGACCTGCACACTGCGACAGCACCGCGGGCCTGTCGGGGGACGGGAGGGAGGAGGGGAGGGAGGAGAAGCCGCAGAGCGACGGCCGCTGCTCGGCCTCACCGCATCCAACCCGACACCCCTGTGTGGAGGTGGAGGAATGCAGCTGGAGCCCCCCCCCCCCACTGCTGCTGTGTGATTGGATGTCTGACATTAATCGATCAGCCCATTCATAGAAAAATGATGATGGCAAACTGATCATTGATGTGATCATTGTTCAATAAATATTTGCAGATTTCAGCCCCTTTCAGATGGGACGTCATCCATCACTTGTCAATGAATATTTGCTTTTTTTTGTGTTGAACAGAATGTGTCGCATATTCGATTATGAAACCAGCAGAAATAATCCCAGTTTCAGAACTGATATGTGTTTGTGTACATCCAGCCTATTACCCACAATTCACCCTGTTGTCTTGTGTCCACAGGGGCTTTGGGAAACAGGGATTCCAGTGCCAAGGTAAGAGCAGGAGCTGATTCACAAATCCCGCTGCTGCATATGGCTGTGAGTGTGTGGAAGGATGCTCACTGTCTGAGGGAGTGTTGTGTGTGTGATTGTGCGTTGTATTTGGGACCGCGGGTCTGCACACTGTCGAGTAAATGACCTGTTGGCTGGCCGGTTGACGGCACGTTGTTGTTGTTGTTGGCAGGCAGGTGACGAACTCAAACCAGTTGCTTGCCAACCGTGGTAAATGAGAGTGGGATTATTCAGGCAGAGGAGACGGTGTGAGGTTGTAAGAGAAGAAGTGTAGACGCAGGGGTTGAAAGCTGAGATGTCTGGTGTTGCTCGGAGAAACAGGAGGCAGGAAGTCAGATTTCTCCAGCTCGAGCGTGACATCTGATTGGATTTGTGAAATGGTGAGTGTGTGTGTGGGTGGTTGGGTGGGTGATGTGTGTCTGTGGGTGGGCGGCCATTGGTGGTAGCGGTGAGTGGGAGGGTGTCTAGACACGGACCTCTGCGCAAACTGGTTTCACACACACACACACACACACACACACACACAGTGACACCCCTCCATCACATGCACAAACGCTTCTTTACTGCAGTAAATAGTTGTCGCTGTGCGCCTAGTATCACTTCCTCCTCTTCTCTGACCCATATCCGCAACCCACCTAAACTTATCTGCGCAGTGACCAGCCGCCGCGTGAAGTCCAGGAAGAAACTGGCTGAAGGTTCCCCATCACGCTCTTGTTACACTTTAACGCTTACAACTCTTTGTGCGTGAGTTTGTGCCACTGGTTGGGGAAAAAGCTGAAGCCCCCTCCCACCCCACCCACATCTCTGCAGGCCACAGGTTGTACAGGAAATGCACTTGGGGGTAGAGAGAGAGAGAGTGAGAGAGCGAGAGAGAGTAACCCTGAGCTTCTAACGCACAATGCGAATCTTAGAAAAGCACAAACCAATCCGAGCTTTGCACAGAGCTGTCAGATTGAGTTTCGTGGTCAGTTTCTGTGAGTTAGCTGATAGCTGGTCGTTTTTTTTCCTCATACAGCAAGCTGGTCGGAGACTTGTTTGAGTTGTCTTCAGTACGTGAGCACTCAAAGTAAAAGAAGAATTTAGTCACCAGTGATGACAATCGGTGGAATGTTAAAATGAACACAACGGGGGTGACTAGACAAAAAACAAAACTGCAACTCATGGTTCCAACCGGCTTTTCTTCCCCAGAACCACGTCTCAAAAATGGATTTTAACCAGCTGCAAAATTGGAAAATGATTAGTTGAAATGTGTTTAGATGTGGTAGAGAGGAAGTAATACAGGAATGGCTTCCGTTAGATAAATCAGATTTTTTTTTCAAGCAAACACTTCACAAGTTTACTTCTTAAGTTTAGTTTTAAACTATGTGTATCCATTGAGCCTGTGACCTCTTTGACCAATAGATCTATATTCGATTTTATGTCAACCTTTTTATGTTCCTTAAACAACCTTATCTAATTATTGATGGGTAAATAAGACTGTGTTTGTGTGTGTTTGTGTGTGTGTGTGTGTGTGTGTGTGTGTCTGTGTCCGTCTGTGTTTTCAAGAGAAGCTATGTACAAGAATGATGTAATTTTCTAAGTGTTTCTGACAAATCTTCATCTCAGATTACCCAGTAAATATTTATGGGTGTGCAGGTGCAGGTTGCAGGGAAACTTTTCATGTAGAAGGGTAGTTTGCGCAATATAGAAATAAATCAAAAAGACCAGAGGTATACTTTCATGAAAATAAAAAAATGATTTTTCTTTTTGACACGGATAATGTGGAATCACTAATAACATACGGAACATATTTTGTGTTTTAATGTGTTTTAGCACAAAAATAAAAAAAAATAACTCAAATGTTTTGTGACCACAGGAGAGCGGAGAAAAAAAAACAGTTGGTGGGGCCAGTTGAAAAGAGGCTGTGGGTGGATTTGTAAACACAACTGAACAGTGGTGTCATAGTTCAGTGTGAATGGGAGGTACATGCTCTCGCTCACTCACACACGCACACACGCACACGCACGCACATATCATCAGTCATCATCTCCTCCTGTTCTGAGGAATCTCAGACATCTGGTGTGTTGACTTGTTCTGGCATGTATAGATGAGCGAGCGTGCCTTTCTTGAAAGATGCTGTTTTGTCGGTGTAAAATGTGTGACGAAGCTTTCTGCAGTGGGTGTGTTCCAATACCTGTTTGGCAGCTTAGGGCCTTTTTCTGTCTTTCTGTTTCAGCCCTTAGTGTTCCATTTTATTGGTGCTTATTTCTATGTGTGTGTGCTCTAACAGTCAACAAAAAAAAGAAAGGAAGTTAACCTGCCAAAGAGATACAAGGCACATGAGTTTAGGGAATGGTTCTCGAGACGTTTTCTGAATTTTGAAATGTAAAAATACACGTTTATCCAAAATCGAATTTTTAAAACAAAGAGTGTCTCTGGACTGGAAAAAAAACGAATGAATAACAAGAAACATACAATAAGCCGAGAATCATTATACGATAAGTAGTGGATGAACATGCAAGAAGTCCCGGTCGAGCAGATATACATATATATGTATACGTACATATTAACACTTGTATGTGGAGTTCTAGTATCATCTGGATTTCTGGAGGAAAAGTCAAAGATCAATTTAAATCCATGCATTGTGTATGTGATAGGTCTGCCAGGTTTAGCCAGTGTTTTATCATATAGTTAGTTTTTAGCAGGCGTTTTTCTTCTTCTTTTTTTCTTCTGTTGTCTAATTCAATAATATTTATCTTCTATTGCTTATGAAGTTTGTGATAGACAATATATATTTATATGCTTTTGAATAGAAATAATGGAATTGTTCTTAAAAAAAGAAAAACAAAGTAAAGCAACGCTGCTTAATTCCCCTGCTTGCCGTGTCACTGTTACTGATTGGCTCAAGCATGTGACTTTTAATTTATCTTATCGTTAAACAGTTGAAATGGTATCTTCTCTGTTATCGACTGGTCGACGGGCCCGTCAGTGTAACCTATTGATCAGAAGTTACGGCACTGTCCACACAAATCACAGAGTGATGGAGAAAAATGAGCCCGTACTTAAGTGACCATAGTTAAATCAATAAGCTCCTTCACAAGGACTCTTAAGCTCCACTCATCTTTCCAGTGAGTCAGTGCTGTGAAAACAATTATATGTTTAAATAATATTATTGATTTTTGATTTTACAAAAATGTCAACTAAATGTAATTTACACAGATTTTAGAGAAAGTCTGAAGAAGAGAAGACATCTTGACTTGTTAACACTCTGAACTCCATACATTCAGTTTCCATTCATTTTGCTCTTATCCGAGGTCAAGTCGGGGTAGCATCAGTCTAAACCAGGAGTTCCAGCTCCTGCTGGGGATCCTGAGGCGTTCCCGGGCCTGATAAGACAGATAATCCCCCAAGGTTACTCAGGGTCTCCTCCCAGTTGGGTGCGTCCTGTTCTTTTAATTGTGAGAATATTCCTAAAGGCCAAGTTCAGTGACATTTGTTCTAATCATAAATATATATATATTTATATTTTTTTTACATACAACATGCCTTAATATTTGACACTGGGGGGACGGGGGGACGGTTGACTTTGGGAATCATAAAAAATGTTGGTTTTTGCATAAATAAGATTTCAAAAGTCAAAATAGCGTCGCTAACTGCACAACTTGTTTTTTTTTAACTGAAGGCCGACGTAGTCGCAGCACTATTAACAACATTGTGGAGCTAAACGTGTGTTTAACAAGCAAAATAGGATTGATATATGAATTGTTTGCGGGAAATGTATGAATTCCAATGCAAATGTATTTCTTTTTTTGTCTCTCACACCCCTAACATGAGCGCTGCCCTAGCCAGAGTGTTTAGAGAGTAGGGGCCCTATCTCTGTGGCTCAGTTTATTCAGGGCGTGTTGGGGCTTGAGTGATGGTTTCCAGTGCGTCCATCTGTGGACCGGAACTGGTACTGGTCCAACACGGAGGAACTTTGCCGTGCCGGCCCGCTGTCATCCTGGCAGCTCCTGGCAGGAATCTTTTTTTTTTTTTTTTTTTCGGGCTCGTCTCTGATTGGCTCTTCTCGCCGCCGGTCGGCGGAGATGGGGTGGCGAGCGTAGACCCGGGCTGTCGTGCTCAGCCTGGTTGCTAGGCAACATAGCGAAAGACCTCCTCGGCAGGTCACTAGGCCTGTCTTTCAGTCGTGTATATGCTTGGTGTGTGTGTGCGCCTGTTTGACAGATTTACGAACAAAAGGTTGTAAAGTGTGGCTGTGTGTGTTTTATGCCGCTCCACTTCTGTTTCTGTCTTTTTCTCACACACTGCAAACACACAAATTAATTCTCCACCCCCTCACATTGCCTCAAACCCAGCTGTGCCCCCATCCCTTCCTGCCCACACACATGCACGCTCACACGCACACACACACACACACACACACACACTGTTTGACATTATGTCTTGTCGCCTATCTCATTGTCGTGTTTTATCTGTTTTGTTTTAAACCACACTCTCCACACAGTTTGTTATTTTGCCTTGTGTGGTGCCCACCGAGCTCAGCCCTGCTGTACCCTGTGTACCATATTTTGCACCATTACCGTTGTCTGGGCTGCGACTTGGTGGTTTGTCTTTTGCACGGACAAAAATTTGCCCTGGGTCCATTGATGTGACCCACACCTACAGACACACACACATATATACCGGCGGTTACCACGGTGCCCCATGAAAATGTAATGACATTGTGAATAATTAAGATTAAAACAGAGGGCAACGTCAGTGTGTGCGCGTGTGTGTGTCTTTGCACGTTTCTTTAATAACAAGGACCTGGTGTGGTAACCATGTAAGGGGTAGAGATTTGAACCGTCTTGATTCCATTTTTAGTTGGAACTGTGAATAACAAAAAAATAAAAAGAGGAAGTCATTTGCAACATCACCTGCGCAAAAGTGTAAAAATACACCAGTGGCACAAAGTCGGGCTGCAGTAGAACAGATTGTCCCCACACTGAATCTGCCCTATTTATCTAAATGGAGTTCTGGTGTTGGTCATGTTCAGGTCTTGGTCTGTAGAAAGTGGGTGATCAAAATTTAAAGGGACGGAATGTCCCTTTATTTCCATCTGATCCAGTGGGATGGTCTTCAGCACAGAATCACAAAAATAGATATTTAGGATTTAGGATTAACACACTGTTGACCAATCCAAACCCCGAATACAATACAAATAAACATAAATCTGAGACCATAGGTCGTATGGTTGATTAGATAATGTCCACAATGCGAGGAATCCATTTTCCAGATTGCTGATTGATAATCAATAAACCAGTCAATTCTGTCCTTGACTGTCGCAATCTTACCGATTGATTTACCCCCATAAACACTCACTGTCTGAGTTATGTTACGATAGATGGGTAGGGGCTTAGACTTTGTCCCACAACAGCTTCATAATGCATGATGGCATTTCAATTTGGACTATATTCTATATTGTGCATATGAATTATTATTACTTTCAACTGAAAACCGGGTGTGACTGCGGTTTCCCCTGAAATGCTTGGAGGTCATTGGGTTATTGGTTGTTGCATGACTTGAAAACGCAGTTCACTGTGGACAACCATGCAAAAGAAAATCTGATGCCTCAGCTAAGAAGTGATTAGATTATTGATTATTTTAATCAACAACTTTAAGAATGCCGCCCTAGACATTAGCACTTTAATAAACATGTAAATTACTACAACTAAAAACTTAGACTCTCACTCTGAGACGTTTTGTGCTTGTTGTTGAATTCATTTCTTTTCTCATTCACCTTGACCTGGTGGCGTAGATTTGTATTCTATACTTTTTTTAAATCTATTTCATTTTGTATTTATGAATCACTGTCAATTAAATTTGGGTGAAAAGTATAACGTTGCTTATTATTTCAAAAAATGGTCATTCACTGCAGGAAACTGGACTTTGTACCCCAGAAAAAAACAACCGGGCATCCATCCAGAGCATCAAAAGCATTTTTTTTCCTTTTTAATTTCCTCACAAAGGGACTGAGCGTCCATCTGCTATTTTAAGGTGTTTCAGTCTGCTCAGGGTGCAGGGCCTGCTGCCATTTGACTCTGCTGACGTGGCAAGATTCCTTTTGCAGCTTTAGTGTTGCCACAGTGCTGTGGTTATATTTAATGCAATCTAAACTGCAGGAAAAAAAAAACTAAATGTACACGTTTATAGCAAGGGAGCCTACAGTGCTATTATGTTGTGTTATTTGGTTTTGTTTGGAGCCTGATTGTTAACTCCCTTTTTCTGCTTCTCCCTCCTCAGTGTGCTGTTTTGTCGTCCATAAGCGCTGTCATGAGTTTGTCACCTTTTCCTGTCCGGGGGCCGACAAGGGACCCGCCTCGGATGTAAGTAAATGCCACACTTTTAAAGGATGTACACGCTTTGCTGTAATTACTTCTTTGCTTTTTTTTTTTTTTTTTTTCCCCAGACTTGAGGTTATTTTTTTCCCCCTGCACAATGAAGCAGATCGCACTTGTGTGTTTAAGTTAAATAGTCAACATGCACGTGGTTAATGATTCAAATGAGGCTCGTGACTAGCATTTGCGAGGTCAGCACCGGTTTTTGGTTTATGTGCGGGTGAAACGGTGGTGGTGCTTTAGGAACTCGCGTGTACACAAACATTTGTGTTATTTTGTTGATGGATATGGCTTCCAAACTGAATTTGATTCCAAACTTAAAAGCAAGTCTTAACCCTCCAACTGTCCTTTCTATTCACTGTAAATGTCTTTATAGTTCAAATGTGTCCTTATTACAATGATTAAAAACTGAAACGCTTATTCACTTCCTTACCTGCTGACCTGTTGGCTCCAAATAACACTGAAACCTGTCAGTAAGGAAAAAATGTGCCGCCTGGCTGCTTCAGGTTAATGAGACAATATCTGTAATTGAAACACACATACAAACATACAAACACACACACACACACACACACACACACACACACACACACACTCAGGTACAGGCACAGACACACACACACACAGACAAACAGACCATCTGTGAGTCAGCACAGATTTTGCCTGGACATTCACTGATGTTCATCAAATCACAGTTTCTTTATTTATTTGTGTTATATCACCAATGTTTTTTTTGTCCAAGGATTTGATTTGGGCTGTGAATAGATTTTGTTTTGCGTTGGGACGGCATCACAAATCTGTGAACACGCAGGGAAACAATTAGAACCACCTGAATCAATTTAATTCTGAATTTTAAATGTGTCTCTCTCTCTCTCCTCTTTTTTTGTCTTTTTTTTATGATTCTACAGGACCCTCGTAGTAAACACAAATTCAAAGTCCACACTTACTCCAGCCCCACCTTCTGTGACCACTGTGGCTCCCTCCTCTATGGGCTGCTACACCAGGGCATGAAATGTGACCGTACGTACACAAACATCTGTCTTTGTGTACGTGTCTTTGTGTGTCTTTGTGTGTCTTTGTGTGTGTGTGTGTCTGTCTAAGTGCCTGAAACGGAACTTCTCATTTTCGCTGCTACATATATCACTGGCTAACACTTCTAGTATTTAGTGTTACATTATTCAAGCCTCGCAGGAAAAGGACTGTGAGGACTGTATTGTGATTGAAATACCATTTACGTGGTTGAACCAAAGTATTTCTACAGGTCACCTGCAAAAATGACTTTATTTGAGTGTTTATCAGTACATTTAATTAAATATTCAGTTTCTTTTTTTGACTGACGTTTCTTCCTTTTGTCAAGCACATGATGTTTTGACCGTAGGTCTGCGCATTTCAACATGAACATATGACCTAAACTAGGAATAAACCTGCAGATCTTAAACGCTCCAGTCAATAATCCTAAGAGGAAACGAAATTATGCGAAAAGTGTAGCAATGTAAAAGTTGCGTGAGTAAATAATGTGTGAGTAAACTGCCTGATTGTGGGTGTAAAACAAAAAATAATAATGCACAAGAAATTGTGGCACGAAAACAGCAACAGATGAATGTATCACCCTCCACCTCTGCAGCTCTGTCTACCAGAGAAGTCTGACACCTAGTGGACAGCCTGAGCACTTACACTTCATTTCAAAGTCTACAATTAAGAAACATTCTGGACATGCAGTGAGAAAAAATGCAGATTGTAAGATTTTTTTTTTCTCAGATGCGCACAGCGCTTAACATCCAAATGAACTATATTCATAATCCATCTGGCATTACATGAAGGAATGCAGACCGTTTTGTCAGGATGCAGCTAGGCACCTCCAGTTTTAAATCTCCTGTCTGCGTCGGAGCTGCGAGCTTTTGCCGTTTCAAAGCCAAAGACTCATTCTTTGAAAAAGTGATGGTTTAATGAGATGTGCTGTGTTGTGTGTAAAATTCTTCTTCATTTTTTCACATGAAAGCTTTCAAGGACAGAGGTCGCCATATGCTGTACAGATTGTGGCACAGTTTGTGCCAATTTGTTATGTTTTTTTACGTTGGACTTGACTTGTGCCACTTATGCTGTGTGTGTGTGTGTGTCTTTGTGCGCAGACTGTATGATGAACATCCACAAGCGCTGTGTGGCCAACGTCCCGAGCTTGTGTGGGACAGATCACACCGAGAGGCGAGGACGCATCCAGATCTCGGCCCAGATCGCCGACAACACCCTCACCGTCATCAGTGAGTGCACGCACACACACACGCACACACACAGACAGGCACACACAGACAGGCACACATAGAACACCTCCCAAAGCTTTTTATCATTGAAGACTAAAACTGGAAAGTCCATTAGTCGATCAATGATCCAACGATTGACCCAAATCCCATCAGGACGTGCATCCATGTTGGATGGTCCTTTCTCTCTCTCTCTCTCCCTCTCTCTCCCTCTCCCTCTCTCCCCCCCTCCCCTAAACAGCTGTGCATTGATTATGGAAGACAAAACCTAACTGTCGTTAAGTGTTGTCAAATGTAGCCAGAGTTATTGAGGGCAGGGCACAACAACACCTCACCTCCTGCTGTCCTCTGCAATGGACCAATGTGCTCTAATGGGTTGTTCTCTAACGGGTTGCCCCGGGTCCCCCCCCCCCCCCCCCCCCCAGTCAAAGAAGCGAGGAACCTGGTGCCCATGGACCCCAACGGCCTGTCGGACCCTTACGTCAAACTCAAACTGATCCCGGATCCCAAGAGCGAGAGCAAGCAGAAGACCAAAACCATCAAATGTTGCCTCAACCCCACCTGGAATGAGACCTTCACTTTGTGAGACCCCCCCCCCCCCCCCCCCCCCCCCCCCCTCTCTCTCTCTCTCCACACAAACACCTGATTTTTTGGCTGTGTTAGAAGAGAACGTGTTTGGTTCAAAGCATCTCTCTTGGCCTCATTTTCAGTCACGTAAGCGCACACACACACACACACACACACACACACACACACACAGCTAACTGGGGCTCATGCATGTGACCCTGTCCTCATTATTTTTCCTTGCTTTTGCTTGTTTTTTTGTTTTTTTTGGGTTCACTGAGGTGTTTACCAGTTTGAATAGAGAGATATATGAAGGTTGCTTTTTTTTATCCTGTTTTGAAGCAGATTTTAATTTGGATCTGTTTTTAGATCCTTTTTGTCTCTTTATTCCGTCCATTTTCTCTCCTTAGCAACCTAAAAGAAACTGACAAGGACCGGCGTCTGTCCGTGGAGGCCTGGGACTGGGATTTGACCAGCAGGAACGACTTCATGGGATCCCTGTCTTTTGGGATCTCGGAGCTACAGAAACAAGGGGTCGATGGATGGTAAGATTTCAGAATGAGGAAAATGGAGAAGGCAGAAAATTGGGAAAAACTTGAGAACAGGAAAAAAATATATATATATTTTTTTTAGGAGCTTCATTGTCACAGTCTGGTGGTGGTCAATTTAATCTCAGCATTGCTGTGTTTTAATGGTGGGGGTTTTAGGTTTAAGATGCTGTCCCAGGAGGAAGGAGAATACTTTAATGTTCCTGTCCAGCCAGATGGAGAGGACGGCAACGAGGAGCTACGACAAAAGTTTGAGGTGAGGCACGAAATAACACAGATCCAAAATAATAAGTTTAATTTCTGCTGTTCTTTGTGTGTGTGTGTGTGTGTTGTTGTTTTTTAATATAATCCATACAATGATCTTCTTCTCTCCTTAGAGGGCAAGGGTGGGCCCAGGGAAGGCCACAGACTCCTCCTCCTCCTCCTCGATGTACAAATATGACAGCAATGGCAACCAGGACCGCGTCAAGCTCTCAGACTTCAACTTCATCATGGTTCTGGGAAAAGGCAGCTTTGGCAAGGTGATGATGAGGATGATGATGATGATGAGGATGATGATGGAAAACGTGAATGTGATAAAGGACATTTTGTCTATTTTTCACCCCAGGTGATGCTGGCTGAGAGGAAGGGCACAGACGAGCTGTACGCCATCAAAATCCTGAAGAAGGATGTGGTGATCCAGGACGATGACGTGGAGTGCACCATGGTGGAGAAACGGGTCCTCGCTCTTTCTGGGAAACCACCGTTCCTCACGCAGCTGCACTCCTGTTTCCAAACCATGGTAGAGCTCCACGTCAACAATCGCACAAACACACGCAGTAAAAAAAAAAAAAAAACGTCAATTCTTCCTCACACATCTTCGTCTTCTGCACTCCAGGACCGACTGTATTTTGTGATGGAGTATATAAACGGAGGAGACCTCATGTACCAGATCCAACAGGTCGGCAAGTTCAAGGAGCCTCATGCTGTGTGAGTACACACACACACACACAAAAAGAAAGTTTAATAAAACACAAATCACTGTTTCCACCCTGATGTCACGCCTCCATCTGAAAGGTGTTTTGCATATTCATATCCTCTTAAAATATGTTGAGAACGTGTTTTTTCTCTGTTTTTTTAGGTTTTATGCTGCTGAGATTGCCATCGGACTCTTCTTCCTTCACACCAAAGGCATCGTGTATCGGTGAGTCAGCAGATGCAGAAGAGTGAAAAAAAAATAAAAATCTTGTAATACACATTGTGTGTGTGTGTGTGTGTCTCCAGGGACCTGAAGCTGGACAACGTGATGCTGGACTCTGAGGGCCATATAAAGATCGCAGACTTTGGCATGTGCAAAGAGAACATGTTGGACGGTGTTACCACAAAGACTTTCTGCGGCACCCCGGACTACATCGCTCCAGAGGTGAGTTTCTGCACGGGATCTTTGACAGCTGACAGATTTTATTCTTTTAAGACTCGCCAGTCATGCGTTGTCCTCCGGCAGATCATCGCCTATCAGCCTTATGGGAAATCCGTGGACTGGTGGGCCTTTGGAGTCCTGCTGTATGAAATGCTGGCTGGGCAGGTCTGTTTGCACCAACTGGGAAAATAGTTTTTTCCCAAGGAAACGCCATTAAAGAGGACTAAAAAAACATATATATATATTTGTGCCTCCGCAGCCGCCCTTTGACGGGGAGGATGAAGACGAGCTGTTCCAGTCCATCATGGAGCATCACGTCTCGTACCCCAAATCCATGTCCAAAGAAGCCGTCGCCATCTGCAAGGGGGTGAGGGCGCACGCCTGTCCGCTCATTTCGAGAAACTCTCATTTCATCCATCTAATGCATCAACAAAGAGAGAATACCTTTGTTCTGCCATTTTGCCCGGGCCTGACCGCACGAGCTCTTAAAGCCTGCTCAGCACAAAGTTAGATGAATGGTGAGCAAAATGGAGCATTTTTTCCCCAGGAGTAGGTCCCTGTAGGGTGGATGTTCCAAAATGATGAATTCATAAAGGAAATAAGATTTACATATAGCGACAGGTCATCACACTGCGTTCTTGGCTTGCAAATTAAATTGGGCAACACAGAAGTACAAAAAACGTGCGGTGTGAAGTCGTATGGGGAGTGTGTTTTTAAATGACATTTTTAAAATGTCGTTTTTTTTTTTTGGTTAGCTGATGACCAAACACCCAGGTAAGCGTCTGGGCTGTGGTCCGGAGGGGGAGAGAGACATCAAGGAGCACGCCTTCTTCCGTTATATAGACTGGGAAAAACTGGAGAATAAAGAGGTCCAGCCGCCTTTCAAACCTAAAGCTGTGAGTAGCTCACGCACAAACACACATGCGTGCGCTCACACGCACACACACACACACCCTGAGTATTACCGCAACTGCACTGGTTTATTTATTTATTGACCAGGATGGAAAGAGGTAAGTTTCAGGAATGATTCAATGGCTCATCCCCAAACCCAACCATCACCTGCCATTGGTCAATACTCTGACGACAAATGTTTGTGAGGGTAGTCACCAATGATGAGGCTGCGATTGTCAATGGCTCACACATATGGACCAATGAAAATCCACAGTTTCGGCTGTGCGGTATTTGATTGGTTGACGCCATGTTTTAGTTTATTTTTTTACTCTTTTTTTCTCTTGTTGTGTGTTGTTGTCCTCCACATCCCACATCAAACTCACTCCATCACCCCATCTCTCTCTCTCTCTCTCCTCCCTCTCCTCTCCATGGCAGTGTGGGCGTGACGCAGAGAACTTTGATCGCTTTTTCACACGCCACCCCCCTGAGCTGACCCCCCCAGATCAGGAGCTTATAGCCAACCTGGACCAGGATGAGTTCCAAGGCTTCTCATTTGTTAACCCTGAGTACCCACACACACTGTCCCACTGACCACGCCACATATCACTGAGCTGCACTAGTTACCCCCTGAACCTCAGACACACACACACACACACACACACACACATTCAAAAAAATTCTAAAACAAATACACCTTGATGTCATATCCAGGCTGCATTCAGAAGGGTGAAACCTTAAAGAAATAGTTTGGCATTTTGTGGAATAACCTTAATAGCTTTTTTTTCCCCCCAGTGGCTCTTTGGAACCTGAATTATGGATGGCCTAGTGTCACATGACAGATGGCTGAGGCCTTTGATAATCAGCTTTTATTATCCAAGTATAATAAAAAAATATATTAAAAATAGCTCTTCACAGCACAGCAATAAACGCAGTGTCCTTTTTTTTATGTTAATTTTTTGCAAAACAGTAGGCAAATTCATCACTGTGAAAAACAACCTCAATCTCAATAGTCAATCTTAGCATGGTAACACACTAAAGCCAAGATGGCGTCAAAAAAGGACATTTTGATTCAGTCTTCCCTGTTAGGCAGATAAACTTAAGACGCGAGTGGGGCGCATAATCTGTAATCTGTAATAAAAACCACATTTCATCATATATATATCTTTTTTTTTACATTGTTCCTCACTATGTGAGGTTTAACAGGTTTAATGGCGCACCTGTAATTACATCATCTTGTACTTCAATGGGATGAAACATCTTAATTAATCTTTACCTTTGGGTTTCTCCAGTTTTCAGTCATTATGCAAAGTAATTGCCTCCTAATTTTACTGTTTCATTTTCATTAACAGACCAAACGAGTGTTATCAATGCTGTTATCAATTCTAAATGTCAGAAAGAAATGAAATGATCTCTCTAAAATGCCAAACTATTTTTTTTTTTTTTCGATCACATCTGGGTGTGGTGGAACATGTCGCGTCACGCGGCTGCTCTCAGATCACCTGTGTGCAGGTTTAGGTCAGACCTGAACCCGAACCAGAACCCGTCTCCCTATAACTACATACTGACTACCATCAGTGATATTGATGAAGTGTACTATGACCACATCTTGGTCACAATCATATCGCGTAAGTTTTGCTTTGTGAGAAGTAATCCCTTGACTTTTACTTTTGTTGTTTCGGACCTAACACTTCTTTTTTTTTTTTTTTTTTTTTCCCTCCCCGTCAGTGTTGTGGTGCTAACACTTCTTTTTTTTTTTTTTTTTTTTTCCCTCCCCGTCAGTGTTGTGGTGATCTGAAAAATTCTTGTCGTTTTTTTTTTTTTTTCCAACCGGTCAGAGATTGGACGTCTTTATACATGGAAGAGTGTGATGGGGTTGAATCCCTGAGTCAAGCGAGAGATTTTTTGACTGAAAGCTCTTTACTTTTTTCTACATATCTTTAATCTCACCGGAAACATTTGCCACGTGACACTGTGCTTTTAACGACAGACCGCATATCTCTACATTTTGTAAACAAAACGGTATTTTGGAGATTTTCCCCACACGAGGAAGCCCTGTATAGTCTTGTGAAGCTGGTGATTTGTTAGCTGACGGAAAGCAGGACGTCCAAAAGTGCCAAAAAATAGTATTCCGAAAAAAAATTGATATATTGTCCTCAACAACTGTGACGAAGGGGCAGCCATCTTGTGCCATTTTTGCCGTACGTGTAAATTAGAAATATGCATTATAGCTTATCGGTTCTGAAACAACACAACAATAACCCTGGGCACACGATTTTCATATAGGAGATGAATTGTCTGAGAAAGACGAGTGTTTCGTTGTGAGTCAGGTTGTATTTTCGTTTTTTTTTTTCGTTTTTTTGTATTACTGTGTATTGATGACAGGTAGTAACAATGTGTCAAATATTGTTCTTTGCGCTCGTATCAAAAAACAGCAGCATGGCGACATCAATGATTTGTCTCTGTTGTACAAAAAAAAAAAACGCTGACTACTTAAAAAAAAAAAAAAAAAAAAGAAAAAGAAAGCCCGATTCTGCCCCAGACGGGGGCGGGGGAGGACAAAGAAAAGCGAGCGCTCATTGGGATGATGGTAAAGCAGAGAGATATAAAAGAGAGAAAAATATATAAACATATATATGGAGTTCTATATTGGAGAGATATTTCGATAAATTGATGTGGATGAGAGTGATGCTTCTGTGGATTGTGTAATTGTCCTGTATGACTGGAAACTACTGATAATATACTCACTGGTGCCTACCAGACTACTCGTGCTGTGTCGGACTTTTTCTCACCCAGCAATAAGACAAAAAAAAAACAATTCAAAAAACAATTCAACATTTCGCATCTGCAGCACCATTTCATATATATATAATGTGAATTTACAGTAGGTTTGTATTTCCTGGACAATTTGTTTACCTATTACCTATGCTTTCAGTCTTAATATTAGTAATTATCGTATAATAATCCTAGTTTAATGGGGGGGGGGGGGGGTTAAGGTTAAAATAAAGAGATGAAGAGATGTTTCCAGCCCCACTTTGTTTCAGCCGGGAGCCCCTGTGATGAGAAGGTAGGAAACCAAATGTTTTCTGTGTGTGTGTGTGTGTGTGTGTGTGTCTTGCCTGGGGCTCACTGCTTCTCCTCCCTGTGTGAAATCCTCCTCTGGTTGTGGTGTTTCTTCTCTGCGGCTGGTCTGTTTTCTGGACCCGTGTGTGTGTGGCGTAGGGGGCCTCCTCTCTGATTGCCGCACGTTTTGTCTGGGATCTTTCTGCGTCTGTGCAGGCTGAACGTTTCCTGCCGGGTCTCTTCCACCTTTATCCGCGTGTTCGTCGCTGGGCTTGTTGGCAGCGTGTGTTTTGGTTTTTGTCCACCTGCGGTCTTGCAGTGTATGGTGTGTTCGGCTGAGTCTCTACTTCTTGTGGTGCAATCATTTTACGGACGATCTCAGCTGCGGACTGGACTGGACTTTGCCACTTAATAGCGGAAACAATGCACACGACTCCATTTTGACTAAGTGGATAAAGTACTCTACCAGAAGTACTTATACCACTGTAAATATACTGCATTGCAATTTTGCATTGCAACTGTCACAAAATCCTGTTGCAGTTTTTATCCTGGCAAAAACCAACGAACTGCTGGATCGAAATTACATAAAAGTATGGAAAAGTAATAAAAAGTAAACAAAAAAACTATAGTAGTAACTATATTATATTATGTTACTTATTCACTTGAGTATACCACATAGAAACAATTAGCAGTATTCCATCACTAGCTTTCTGGGACGTAGCCTCCCTAATCACTTTTTAATGGTTATACATTCAATGACCAATATTTTTATAAAAAATGATATTGTAGCATGAAAATAGAATGTAGTCGTGTATTAGTCGAAGACTAACTTTTTGGACTTTGGACTGGACTCTGCAGATGCTGTCTTTTCTGTTTGACGTCTCCAAATCTCTTCTTCCTCTTTGTGCTTCTACCCCACTCGCCCTCCTCATCTTGTGTTGTGCTCCCACCATCTCCAAATATCTAGCTTAACTTTATACGTTTCTCCTCCTCTGTCCCCGCCTCCTCTTCTCTCTGCGGCAGAAATCCCGCTCCGACGTCGGCAACTTCGACAAGGAGTTCACCAAGATGGCGGTGGAGCTGACGCCCACGGACAAGCTCTTCATCATGAACCTGGACCAGAACGAGTTCCAGGGCTTCTCCTACACCAACCCCGAGTTCATCATCCAGGTCTGAGGGAGCTGCCCGGGGGGGGGGGGCAAGACTTTTCTCCAACGCGGTTACATCTCACACTCATCTCGTATACACACACACACACACACACGTGCAAATCCTCCAACTCGACACACGCATAACCCCATCTGCAAACGCACAAAGCAGCGGAATGAGATGCAAGCAGTCGGACCCCCGGTGCCAGCCACGTGGTCCCGGTATAAACTCCAGGCGTTGTGTAGTAGGACCTCGTGGGGAGCAGATCAATACGGTGGCCGACTGTCAGGAGTCACAGTGAATGCGTAGCTGTGTGCGATTGTGCGCTCCATCGATCGACAACGGCGCGTTTGTTGACTTCATTTCCTTCTCTTTGGCCTGTAAGTGTTGCGTCATGAACATTCCATGATCAATATATCATGTATGTGCTCACACACACACACACACACACACACACACACACACGTGTGTGTGTCTGTGGAGGGAAGGAAGGATTTTGGAAAGTCCACCACGGGCCCTGTTCTTCAAATGTGGCTCAACTGATTTCGGGCATGGCGGTGCGTAATCAGACTCTAATAATCCTGTTTACTCTCACTCAGCCTGTTTTGAATTATCTTAAAAAAAAAATAGATTTCGAATTTGTGCGTTGTGCCAACAATTGTTCGAGATAGCCCTGTGTCGGGATCCCTCCATGCCTTGTGACTGGAACAACGGCTCCATGGACACCTTGGAGAGGTTTCTTATCGGACTGGTTGCTCTGACAAAAAACGATATAAAAAAAAAAAAAAAATCCAGACTGTTGTTTTCCATGTACCAAGAACAGGGCCCAGATTTATATCCTCACATCTAAGTCGGTCCTGAACTTCGTCTCAAGCACGTCTCGTCTTCCAAATTTATGCAAAAAAAAGAAAAAGAAAGAAAAAAATATAACCCTAAATGCCTGTTGGGCAGTGATATTTCACATGTCTCTGTCTCATGCTTAATCTCTCTCTCTCTCTCTCTCTCTCTCTCTCTCTCTCGCTCTCTCTCTCTCCCTCTCTCTCTCTCTCTTCTCCTCTATGGCCCTGTGTATACGGTGGCTCAGTGCTGTGTAGGCCTCTACAGTCTTTGTGGTGCAGCTCCTCTATGCATGCCATGTTTGTCGGTACAGTAGTTCTTCAAGACTCCCGGAGGAGACGAAAAAACAAAAAACAACCAAACTCTCTCTCGGTGTGACTCTTTGAAACGTCTCAAATCCGGTTTTCAGTTTCCACTCCAAAACGCTGTGTACGCCGTCTCTGATAAAGTCGAAATTGTTGCGCGGCTGAAAAGATCTGTGAAATGAACATATAAAGTAGATGTAATCATTCTCTTTGACTTGTCTTTCAGTGTATGTGTAAATAGGACTGGGATCTGGAGATACAAGTGGTTTTCATGTTATTGCACACTTCTCGACTACTCCTCATCACAGCCCCATCGTCTTTACCTCTCCCAGTATTTCTCCTTTTTTTTGACTGAGTTAAATGAATATCTCTCCCTCTTTCTCCTGTTCTCCCTCCCCTTCCTTTCCATTCAACACTCACATGGGTCTAGGTTCAAGAAAGCATAATTGGGAAATTTGGGCGGGGGGGGGGGGATGAACCGAGAACAAAGTGTTTACTATGCAAAAAGGCAGAAGGGAAGAAGCAAAAGAGGAGGATGAAGAAAAGAGGGGCAACTTTTATAAAGCAACCCGAACCGAGTTGTGTAACGGGAACAGTTTTCATGTGTCGCATGCGCCGTCTTTACCTGCGCGTGAGAAACACCTCCTGTCTGACACCTACATTAAAATGACTTCTCATAATACCATCTCAGATTCTACATGTCTTACTTTCAAAGGTTGGACACGCAAGGCCTCGGGGGAAGCATTTAAACGAGTGCTGGGCAACGATAAATTGATGTTATCGCGATTTGTCGCGTTACGTCCTGCGATTAATCGCGGTTAATTGCATTGCAATGCAAAAAATTCCATAAGGGCAGTAATATTTTGATTTCGATTACTTTCATTTCTTCACTGCTGCTTCCCCACTTTATATTCAGAGCCTTAAATATTTAAGTTCTCATTTATTTGTTCATTCTTATGGAGCCTTTTCCATTTGCGTGTCGGTTTAACCCTGATGAGGATATAAATATATAATGTCAGTAATATTTTATGGACCGGCAGTGAGTAAACAGCTGTGATGAAGCTCCTGATGTTATTTTATCTAAATACGCATGGATGTATATGATTTCAATTGTTCCGAATGTTTATATTTTAACAAACCACACATTTAATGTCACAAGATATTTAAAACATTAATCACATAAAACATATATTTGATTGGAATAATACTTGGTGTGATATGTTTATTCCACATAAAAAAAACGTCTTGTTTTGCTCTTTAACTCTTTTTTTTTTTTTTTTACATACGGTCCACTACAGTATTATTTACTTATTATTATTTTACTTTTATGAATACAAGTTTCAACTGTGTAAACCTGCTGTGCTGCGGCCGCTGGACTGATGGAAAAAAGACTGACTGATTCAGATATAGGCTACAGGTTACACAAACACACACCCACCCACCCACCAACACACACACATGCACACATACAGAAAAACAGGAGGGTGGGATTATCCCACAGTTACTGTCATGCACAGCTGTTGATCTATAAACCCCAGCAGAGGAGCTGGTGCTGATGCTGCAGCTCTCGCCTCTCGGTTTTTACACACAGGATGTTTTGTTTTCCTTTTCCTCCTCCTCACCTCCTCATCCCTTGATCCTGCTCTGCCTCGCTGTCATGGAAACATTCCAGCTGCTTCCTGGGGTCCAGCATGAAGTTTAGGGGGAATTTTTTACGCCTCTGTGGACAAAGGATGCACACGGAGCCCGACTCTCCATCACCTTCTGAGTGAGGCACTGGGGCGCCATGAGGCTGTGTAACCGGGGTGTGATGATGCTGATGACCACGGCGGGGGCTTTCTGCGCCTTCAGCCTCATGACCATCGCTGTGGGGACGGACTACTGGCTCTACTCCCGCGGGATGTGCCGCTCCAAGAGCCAGAACGACAACGAGACGGTCCGCAAGAACGAGGAGGTGCTGACCCACTCCGGCCTGTGGAGGACCTGCTGCACGGAGGGTGAGTGCACTGATTCCAAAAACATTTAAAAATGTCCACAGGGGTTATTATTACTTTAAATTATTTGTTATCTCTCAGTGTGGGAGAACATCCTCCTGTGTTTAAGGTTTCATGTTTTTTTGTCCCAGCATTTCATTTAGATAAGATCCTTACATGTAATACCACATCATTAAGTACAAAAAAATATTAATAGCTAAATGTACAGTAAAAATGACCCCATGAGTAAATTGTAGTATTAAATAATATCAGTGCATTATTTGTTGAGTTTTTGAATCAATGTGTCTCATTTTAATATGCTCTTTATGTTTTTCTTTTTGTTCGGGTAAGGTAACTTTAGCAAATAAACATTTGCTATATTTTATATGAAAAGAAAAGTTTCATTGTCATGTTATGCGACCTATTTGTATGCGTGTAATGATACCAAGAAAAGGTAATGACATGGGTACAATGTATTAGCTCAAAATTGTGCTTGAAGTCTTGAAGAAAAAGTTCTTTGTTATTTTAGCTCCCGGTTGGATTTTGATTGACGGATTCGAGAGGGGGAGGGAGGGAATGAAGGAGCTAATACGTGTTATGGAGAGGAATCAAATGTTCTATTATTTACTGCATTTTAAACGCGATCTCTGTCTCTCACCTAATATCATCTTTGTTTTGTTTTGCTTATTTCTTCACAAGACCGCTTCCTCTGCTCCTCTCTCCATACGCCTGAAAAGGGTTTCATGGAGAAGTGACAAAGCATGCCATCGGTGCCTCTCAAATGATGTATTGCTTTAAATAATTTTTTTTATCAGTGAATAATGACAAAATAAAAAATAATGAGTGACGTGACAGGTATATGACACTGATTTAAAAAAATAAAAAAATAAAACACTTTTCACGTCATGCAGCATCAAAACATTCCTCCATAATAGTTTGATGATTAATGATAACGAGCTGCAAATGCTCCGATATTATTTATCATTTCATCTGAGGTCCTTATGATTCATTTGAAATGATTTGAAGTGCCTTCATAGTGTGCTTGTTTCTCTGACCTGTTCACCGTGGCCGAGTTCTAACGGAATGAGTTTTGTTTCGGTAACCATGGTGATGGAGTCCCATCGTCAATACTGTTCAATCAGTGCAGCACATGGGAACATATTCATCAATAGATCCCTGTGTGTGCAAATGTTGAAAGGCATTACAGGGTCAAAGGTTGCAGGGAGCAGGAACCATGAGTGCAGCAGATCTTAAAAAAACAATTTGAAGTACCGTGATTTTTATTTTGTTTTTTTCTGCAGGTACATTTCGTGGCGTGTGCAAGGACATTGATCACTTTGCTGAGGACGCAGACTATGAGCAGGATGCTGCGGAATATTTACTACGTGAGTAACGCATGCACGTCTAAGCTTTCGCTGCCATTTTATTTATCTCTTCATTTAAATGTCCCAATGGGCCACTGTCTTTACCTACAGGTTAATCCTGGTGGATTTAGAATAACAACATGATATAAATACCAATATCATGGATATCAGCTTGAACTGTCCAAGAAATAAAGATTTACCCACTCATTTCACGCATCACCTCAGTATCAGTCTCAATCGCCTCTCTTGTCTCTCCCCAGGAGCAGTACGGGCCTCCAGCCTCTTCCCCATCCTTAGTGTGGGATTACTATTTCTCGGAGGTGTGTGTGTGGCTGCCAGTGAGTTCTACAAGTCGCGCTACAACGTGATTCTGACCGCGGGAATACTCTTTGTCTCTGCAGGTCAGAAACAAATGCTGATTTATACAATGCGTTATTGCCTTGATTTTTTTTTTGGTCTATATATTTTAAGAGTCCTATTCTGAGACCTTTAGTTATGTTCTGCTGTTTGGCAAAATCTGCTTAATTTACCGTTAAAAAAAACATTCAAATTATTTTAATGACACATTACATTAATTAGGGTAGATAAGCGGTGGCCTATTTACCCCGTGTGGGATTACTATTTCTCGGAGGTGTGTGTGTGGCTGCCAGTGAGTTCTACAAGTCGCGCTACAACGTGATTCTGACCGCGGGAATACTCTTTGTCTCTGCAGGTCAGAAACAAATGCTGATTTATACAATGCGTTATTGCCTTGATTTTTTTTTTGGTCTATATATTTTAAGAGTCCTATTCTGAGACCTTTAGTTATGTTCTGCTGTTTGGCAAAATCTGCTTAATTTACCGTTAAAAAAAACATTAAAATTATTTTAATGACACATTACATTAATTAGGGTAGATAAGCGGTGGCCTATTTACCCCCCCGCCCCCCCTTTAGTATTCTTTATTCATTTTTTTCCATTTCCTTTTCATTGCATTTCTTTTTCCAGATATTGTTTAATTTTTCCATGTCCATCCTTTTGTTTTTACTTTTCTTCTTGTCACTCATATTTAAAGAGCTTTGGATTCAACCAAACTGATTTTGTCTTTCCCTCTGTCTTGCTCCAGGTCTCAGTAACATCATTGGCATCATTGTGTACATATCAGCCAACTCGGGTGACCCCAGCCAGAGCGACAACAAGAAGAGCTACGCATACGGCTGGTCGTTTTATTTCGGGGCCTTGTCCTTCGTGCTGGCTGAGATGGTGGGCGTCCTGGCCGTGCATGTGTTCATCGAGAAACACAGGCAGCTGCGCACCAAAGGCCGGCCCTCCCTCATAAAGCCTCCCGTCTCCCGCAGCTCCTCTTACTTCCGGAACCGCTACTACCAGAACCGGAGTCGCCGATACAGCTCCAGGAGCAACCACAGCGCCGCCGACTCCACCTCACACTCCTTTAGAGCGTCCATGGTACAGGACAGGGAGCCGTCCCTCTCTGCAGAATCCAAAGTCAGTGGCATGGCTGTTTTACCCTCCTCAGTGACGCTGGGCTCGGAGTTCTTGCTCTACGCCTTGACCTCCCAACTCAAGGACGGAGAGGTGAACATGGCGGCGGATGATGTGAGCTCAGAAGCCGCTCACAACAACGCTGAGATGATGCCCGGCAAGTGTGCGGCCAACAGAAGGACCACGCCTGTGTGAGCACACGGGGGCTGGAGGCTGGAGATGCAAAATGAGCAAACTTGAGTGTGTGAGGAATAAGGAATAGGTCAAAAATCCTCCGTTTGTAATTTAAAACGAAATACGATGTCAAAGGACTGTTTTAAAAAATCCCACTCACGCAATTTCCCAGGAAACCAACTAAAACCGACAACGTTTCTACTTTTGGAGAATGATGATACAGTATCAAAGAAGCTGCTGATTATTCAGAAACCATCAGTAAAACAATCATTCCTGCTCTGAAGCTAACTGCCTCATTTACTGTTGACAAGCTAAAAGGAAAAAAATATATATAAAGGTGTGTAATTTTTGCTTTGCTTTTACAAAATGTCTGTGCACAATAATAGACTATACAGCTGTATAGAGAGAGAGAAAAAGTAACAGCGGGCATGAAAATAAGAAACTCCTTAAATCACATTAAAGTTAAAACACATACATGTTGGGATGACATAACTGTCCTGTCCCTGTCCTCCCCCATTGAATGCACTCACTGTCACTGTGTCTGCTTGTGTGTCAGTGTGTATCAAGTAAAGCATCTGAGCAAGTGTAACAAATGTGTCCCCCCCCCCACCTCCCCAAAATAATGTTGCCACCAAGTCTCTGTTTACATCCAATAAAGAGGAAAAATCCACATAATCTCGCAAAATGGGCTTCATGGAAGGAGCAGGTTGAGTTCAGGGTCTCAGGTTGTCGTTTTTGTTGTGTAAGAGGCACATCTTTGTTGTGTGTGTTCAAGAGAGAATATTCAAATGGCTTGCATAAATGGGCACAGAAGCAAATTTCTAAACCCAAATGCAAATACAGTATATAAACAAGGGCACACACACAGTTTATTAAAAATAATGGACTCCCTTGTACTGCTGAACATTTAGGCCTTGATATGTGTGAGCATGCATTGGTAAGCTGTATTAGGGACCATGGCAGAGGCACAGCGGGCAAACTGAGAGACCCGATGTGTTACCATGGCAGCAGCACAGCTCAGACGCACATTCGCGGCTATTGGATTAAGAGCTGGTGACTGAGGACACCACTGATGTACACTCAGTGGTGTCACTCAGGTTAGAGATGTGTTGCGTGCGTTGCATTAGTGCTGGACGCAAACCAAAAAGTTGGTAGATTGTAGTGAACAGCAGAAAGTATGTCTCTGTGATTCTCAGGATATTTGACTTTGTTTAATCTCTCAATTAGACATAGCTATGACAAAATCCTGGCAGCGGTGGGATTCGAACCCACGCCTCCGAAGAGACTGGAGCCTTAATCCAGCGCCTTAGACCGCTCGGCCACGCTACCGTTGTTCTTAAGGAAACCCCGCCAGAATTCTATCGATGCCCCCATCTCATGTTACTCTTCAAGCATCTATTAAGTAAAAAAAAACTATAAAACGAAATATGTACGTATCTAAAATAAATTGTTAGTTGAAGAATGACCTTTGATGTTATAGGAAGTGGCTTTAAACTTATGACAATCACCAATCGGAGTGCGAATTTGCAGTGACAGCCACGAGTCACACCGGATGTGACCTCCCTTCATAGCGCAGGCCTAGGCATTCTTCCGGTTCCGTCCAGCGCCATTTTGATGAAACATCGAGGAGAGGAGTCGCGCGGATGATCCAGCAGGATTTTACGGATTAAACGTGAACATTTCCTGGACACACAACTTCACTCTTTTCCACCGTGAAACATGGCCGCGGACCGAAGATAACACGCCTCGTGTTCACCGCCTAACTGCAGCGTTTCGTGAGATTAGTCGACGGATAATTCCGGCTAGCATTGTTAGCATAGCACTGTGTGGGGGGGCATTAGCCGTTAGCTCTTGGTTTCGCAGAGGGAGCGTTAGCTAATCTCGAGGTGTAGCATGTTAGCCTTGGCATTAGCTAACAACACGCCAGTACATTTACCGACGGTTAATTTAGAATAAGAAAATAACAACATTTAAAGTCGAACCGCGGGGAAGCTTGTGGACCTGTTGCCGACGCTTTCAAGGCGTTTTGTGGACTTTTGTGTATTTTTTTTTGCCTCGAAGAAAACAAACTGTTGCGAAGGAGGCAAAACAATACCACAAGGACTCATGTTGGGTGAGCCCCGGGCCCGCTGCTAGCTTCCGCTAGCTCGGGCTTCACACCAAGGACAATTCGCCTCGGACTATTTCTTGAATCACCGTAGCTATAACGGTGTGTCACTCGGACTCTGGTGGCATCCTGTTTTGTTTTATCGGACTTTGATGAACTGGTGAGGCCCACGGCGCTACCTCGTTTTAATGGCGCCCGGGCTTCACACCTCGATTTTTCTCTGGCATTAACAAGGACTGTGACGCCACCTGCAACCCGAACCCTTCCTCTTATTATTCCTCTCTGTCAGCAGCAGACTATTACGAAGGTTTACCCATTAAAGTCACCAAGATTTAGCCTCCTGTGTTCAGTGTTGACGCTGTTTTATTTGGTTGTACCGGGCCAGTGGGGTTTTTGTTTTTCCCTTGTGCTTGATTGACTAACGTACTTATAGCTTTAAAAATGTCGTGTGTTCACTATAAGTTTTCTTCCAAACTGGACTACAACACAGTCACATTCGATGGGCTGCATATCACTCTCAACGAGCTTAAGAGGCAGATTATGGGCCGGGAGCGCCTCAAGGCCACGGACTGCGACCTGCAGATCACCAATGCGCAGACTCGAGAAGGTACGTTATCAGCAGACACATCATATATAGAATACGTTACTATCATATCTATATTTGTGTTTTTAAAGGATAAATTGTGTTTATTTATAAATGTGTGTACCAACTCGTCTCTGCAAAGGAAGTGAATTTACCATTGACATGAATCCTCCGGTGTTATTATTGATCTTTATTTTTCATAGATGGGTTGAAGTAATTAGTTAATTGACAGAGATGCAATCATCCGTTATTATGTAATTATACAGTGATGACTGTCTTAACAACGGGGAAGCATTTAACTCTAAAACCTCATCTGAAATGACATCCTGCTGAATCATCTGCTTTTGCAGTTTTGATATTGATTTTTTGTTCCCTCCAACGATGTGATTTTTACCAAGACATTTATATATAGTTTGCGGTTGAATTAGATAATTCTTAGCTAAAGCTCGAAATAATTTCACACTAAATGCTTCAAACTATGTAATTACTAAACATTAATGAATGCCATGAATTCTACTGATTTTTTATTTTTTTATATCATTAAGTTGTTCTCACTCATGTTTTATTTGTTTTATTGCCTTGCTTTTTCTAGAATACACAGACGATGAAGCCCACATCCCGAAACACTCGTCCGTGATTGTCCGTCGCACTCCACTTGGAGGAGTAAAACCAGCTGGCAGGACGTTCATTGTGTATGTATTAAATTATTACTGGTAGTAGTAGGCTAATATTATAATCCCTAGTTTTTTAATTGAGTATAGCGTGCATGTTTTAATTCAGAAAGCGATAGCTGAGAACATGATCTCATAGTTGGTCAAAATGTTGGCAACTGACTTTTTTTTAAATTCTGTGTTTCTACAGAGATCGTTCTGAAACAGCTGTGGTGGGATCTTCTAGACCCGTATGTAAAACAAACCCAAAAACAACACTCTGTCCTCCTACTCTCACCTCTCACTCTCTCCCCCTCTTTCTGGCTTTAGTCACCTTTCTTGAAAACATTCTGTCGACAAAAATCAAGCTCTGTGTATCTTCTGTTCACCGTGTGTTGGCTACGTGTGTTGATACCTCAGCCTCTAAATGTCATAAGATGTCTATTTTTGGGGGGGCTTTCTTCGAGTCACCACCGTTGACGTAGTTTGTTGTTTCTCTCCTAAAACTGGTTTCCTGTTGTCAAATTTAGCTACGTTTTCAATTGTGGCTTGACGAGATGAGGTTGACAAGAGAAACAACAGACTAGCCACTATTGTTTTTTTAATGCTCTGAACTGACGTATTGTTAAACTGTTGCCACTTTATAATTGAGTTAATTTAAACTGTTAATGACGTGTTTCATATTGAAATGGTTTCTTGCCTGTTTCAGGGCAGACGCATGTAATTTTAAAGGGGTTTGTAAAAGGAAAACATGGTATTTTTGTATTAATAATACATTGTCCTTTTATTTTCTGTGAAAATATTTCATTTATATGCTCAACGAACCCAGTGAAGTAAAGTGTGGCTGGGATTGACTGTAATTAACTTTGATTACACAATTACAAAACTAAAGTTGTGCGAGTGGTACAGACTGGCCAGTGATATATTTATTTTTCTTATTCTGAAAGCTTAACCTGCAAAACTTGAATATACACTAATCTGTTGTTCAGTAACACATACCAATGTCAACTGTTGTCCTGTACAATTTCACCATGAAGATGTTCTATTCTGCAATGGACTGCACATAACACCTCAACCTTAAAGGCTCACAGATCTCAAGTTAAATTTCTGAGTTAACTGATTTCAGATTCACAAAGACGCAGGTATTAGTTCCCAGTGTATGCTGACAGCGGTGCTCTGGGGCACTAGTTAAAAAGTCATCAGTGAGATGCTGTGACTTGGCCACTGGCACATAATGTTGTGACATGATCACATGACATCAGCACCATGACACGCCATCAGTCACGTAAATATTCTGTTCATCTTTGGAGGCCCCCCGTGGTTGCCGCAGTGAGACGTATACTGGTGTAGTGTGTCCTGTAAGCTGTAAGCTGCAGAACCTGTCAATAAAGTTGTTCAGTGGTTCAGTGTAAGAACCGCGTGCACCAGATCCCTGTGTGTTCCCTCCACAGCACTCTGCAATACCCCGTCTTTCCTCCGAGCCCTGCCTATCATGACGGACGACCCCACCTGCTTGCTTATTTATTCCCAGGATCATTTTCTGTAGGAAATAGACTTGGTGCTGGAAGAGATTTCTGTTCTTTGTGTGAAACTTGTGGTTCTTTGAGTATTTGCCTACACCAATGATCCATCCCTTCATTTAACCTTTCTTTCTGTAGAGATGAAGGAATACTTGACAGCCCTTGTTCATTTTTACCCAAACTGGGATATTTAGTGTCAATCTCTATACTTATTTGGCACTCAAGTGAAAGCGTTTGTAAGCTGGTTTTGGTCAGTGACGACGTTTTTCAATAAGCCAGGGCAAAAAACCTGTGGCCCGCAGAGGAAGGTGTCATGTATTCCTTCAAAAAACGAAAAGGTGAAGTCTGCGGACTTAAAGAGATTTGATCTGGACTCAGAAAGGCCCATGAAGACCTACCATAGTTGCGAGTAAAACAGCGCAGCATATATGCAGATTTAGACTTGTGTCTATATGTTTCATGTTAATGCAGCTTCATTTGTATAGGGGTTTAGTGGTGTTGACGTTCTCAGGAATTTCCATTTATAGACAACAGTAAAAGTAATTTTAATTTAGAATCCTTAGGCCACAAGAGTAAATCAAAATTATGTTTGTGTTTACACTGTTAGGCAGTTAAGCTCTTGGGAGTATTTTTTTTTCCAATTTAGTTTTGTTTTTTTTGTGCGTGTACAAGCACGCTGCTCAAAGCGCAGTAAAGCTGTGACGACTGTGCGCAAGTGTAGTGCCGCATGTCTAGATGAAGAAGCCCACGCTCGCATGTTGGCATTATTTTCGTGCACTGTGAGCAGTTGACAAATGGCCTTGAGTTTGGTTCAAAAGACTTGGATGGAAACTGTAAGGGACTGGACACAGATGTGGTGGGGAACTATCTGGGCTCTTATCTTCCAGTGTGTATTAAGTAGATGTAACGTTAACCCCTGTATTATATGTACTCTGATTCTCCTGCAGACTGATTCTTCTCCTTCAATGTCACTCGCCCAACTTGCCAAGGTAGTGTGTCTCGGCATGTGCTTTGAGAAATCACTTAACTTAGCTTGTCACCCTCCTTTCCTTCTTTTTGTTGACGCATTTGCTCTGTTGTCGTTATTTGTGTTTAGACTGCTAACCTGGTGGATGCAAATGCGTCCGAGGAAGACAAGATTAAAGCCATGATGTCTCAGTCCAACCATGAATATGACCCCATACAGTTAGTACACGCACTCTCCTTCCTCTTGTATTCTGTCTGATGGTTTTACTTATTTTTTGTGTGTATGCCGTGTTTTGATACCATGACCTGCTGCTGAACGCAATCACGACCTGGGTATATTATTTAAAATCGCCCCTTTTTTTCCTCTTTAGTTACTCCAAGAAGGCAGTCGGTCCACCGCCTGCTCACTACACTTGTTATCGTTGTGGAAAGGCTGGCCACTACATTCGTCAATGCCCCATGCTGATTGTAATTATCATATATTTCCGTTTTTTGTTGAAGTCAAATTTGATGATATTGTGTCGTCATTTAAAAACAAAAAAAAACATGTTTTTTGTTTTGTTTTACCTTTTAGGTCCAGGACAAGAGTGTGGAGGCCCCTAAGCCAGTCAGGATTAGTAAGGGTATTCCTCAGAGCTTCATGGTGAAAGCAGAGCCAGGGACCAAAGGAGCCATGTTAACCAGCACTGGAGAATACGCCATACCTGCAATAGATGCGTAAGTGTCAACTGTATTCCCTTGAATTAACTTGAGCACTTGTAAATGTCCTTTTTTTTTTTTTCCTAAATCCGACATTTATTTTTTACAGGGAAGCTTACGCACAAGGGAAGAAGGAGCGTCCTCCCTTTGTTCCTCACGAGCAGTCGTCCTCTGAGGATGACACGGACCCAATCCCCGATGAGCTGCTGTGTCCAGTCTGCAATGACCTCATGACGGACGCCGTAGTTATACCCTGCTGTGGAAACAGTTACTGTGACGATTGTGAGTACTCCTGCGTATGTTTACACACCACGCCTGTGGCTTTTTTGTGCGTTTAGGAATGATCATCTCTTTGTGATCTTTGTGACAATTGTCTCCTACTAGAATTATTTGTAGACCAGGAGGATTTGAGGGCACTGTGTTTATTCATTGGTGAACATTAACTGAAGCACCCTTTGTTTTTTAGGTATCCGGACTGCGCTGTTGGACTCAGAGGAGCACATCTGCTTTACTTGCAAACAGTCCGATGTCTCGCCTGATAATCTCATTGCCAACAAATTTCTCCGACAGGTAATCCCTTGAAGGGCTTGTTTTCAATGTGCTGGATTGGATTTGCACCTTTTGGCTTGTTATTCTGAACTCCCATCTAAAATGTCTGTTTGCGTCATGCATCGTCCGTCTGTCTTTGCGTAGGCTGTGAACAACTTTAAGAATGAAACGGGATACACCAAACTTGCACGCAAGCAGCTCCAGCACGCGGCCGCGCCGACGCCGCGCCCTGCGCTGGCCAGGCCGATGCACTCAAGACAGCAGGACCCCCTGATGGCCAATATCACTCACGCGCCTTCTACCAGTGCACCCACCATTGCACCGCAAGCTCCGATTCAGCCTTCTGTCCCTACTCCTGCGTCAACTTCTAGCAGTACAGCTTCTTCTTCCTCTACTACTACTACTGCTGCGGCTCCTACGCCTCCTCATGCTTCTGCTGTAGAAGATCAGGATGCTTCTCCGGCTCCTGCGCCAGTCGTTGACCACCATTCTCCCGTACACGCCACCGGCCAGGCTGAGCCACCCCCGCCAGGGTCAGTTCAGTTCCACGATGGTCTTGTTTGAAATACACGAAAGCCCACGCGCAACACCGGAGCCATTTCATAACGTGCGTGTCTTCCTGTTTGTGTTTCAGTGAAACGGATCCAGAGCCTTCTGTGAAACCACGCCCAGACGCTCCCTCAGAAAGAGGCCCACAGGTGAATATTATTGTTATCATAGATGGTAGTTATATTATCGCTGTTTTTAACCTTTAGACTTGCATAAGAGCAGCCCTAAGACATACCTGTACATCTCACCCGAAACAAATACAAAATATTTTTTTCTCTCCAATTTTTTTCCACAGAGCTACCATTTACCTCTCCTTGGTCCCCCGCCGCAATTAAGGCCGCCTCCTCCATCCGGTAAGAGCTTAAATTTAGATGTTTGACGAAGGTTAAGTGACCTTAAGGGGGAGTCATTTTAGCAGCTAACTTGACCATCTCTTTCTCTCTTTCTCTCTCTCTGAATTAGGTCACCAGTCACGGCCCCACCATCCTCAAAGAGGGGTACCTGGCAGACACTGGGAGAGGTAAGACCCTTCTTCGCTGTAGGACATTTTGAACGACACAATTTGCGTAATAATAGTTCACGCTTACAATGATGTGTTTATTATTTTAAACCAGATCTTACGGCGGTAGAGGAGATCATCCACCCCCACATCTCCACCAGGGGCCCCCTCCCGGACCTGCTCCCCCCTTATACCCATCGCCCTCTTTGTACCCTCCCCCACCACAGAGCTTCCCACCTCCGTACAACTCTGGCCCTGGCCTTATTCCTCCTCCTAATATGGGTTACCAGCCCCCACCTATGTTTGCCCCCGGACCACCAGGACTCAACCCTCCGTGGGTTCCCCCTGGCGCTCAGCCCCCTCTTGCCCACCTCCCGCCATCCCTCTCTCAGCCGCCCCCCCTCTCGAAGGAAGATTTCTACAGACAGCGGCACCGACAAGACCAGTGAGTTATCTCCTTTTGTTTTTGTCCTCCAACAGCAGCCAAGGATTGTCAAATGATCAACATCACTAAGATTCGTTATTTTGATTTAGTTTGGTTAAAAAAGCACTGGAATAGTTTTCATCAGTTTTCATCTTCTTGTATTTGTATTTACAGAGTTACATCCAAATTGGATGAATTTACCAAGGACTTCCACAAAGAGCTTATGAAGTACCGAAATCCACCAAAGAGACGAAGGCCGTCTTATTCCAGGTAATTACATGACGAAGATATATACAAATATTTTTTATTTCTTATGTTTATTACATTACATTTCAAGTAATGAGTATTTATTTTTTTACACTGATTTGCTTCTGCCTTTGTTTCCTTTTCTAGGTCCCGATCATTCAGTCGCTCTCCATTCAGCCGCTCACCCTACACTCGCTCTAGATCCAGATCAAGATCCAGATCCAGGTCTTACTCTTACACCCCCAGTCGATCCCGCTCCCGATCCCGCTCCCATGGCCGGCCTTATCCCCGCTCCCCTTTTTCCAGACGTAATGGACGCAGTTATGGACGTTCCCGGTCAAGGTCCCGCTCCCGTTCAAGGTCATACGGGTACCGGCGCTCCGGCACGCCGCGCTCTCCTCCAGCTTATCGGCCTGGACCCTGGGAGGGACCGGAAGGAGCGCCTTTCAGGTCCAGAACACGGTCTCGCTCCCCCGGTCCCTTTCGGAACCGCAGCCCCGGTGGGCGCAAGCCGCCTCCCAGAGAGATGCTGCCGTATGAGCTGAAAGGACCGAGTCCTGGAGGCCATGAGCGCTGGGAGAGGGAGAGGTATCGGCAATGGGAAAAGGAGTACACCGACTGGTACAACAAATACTACAAAGACTATGACAATCCACATCCTCCGTTACACCACAGAGGTCGTGGCAGCAGAGACCGGGAGAGGGAGAGGATGTCCCCGTTGCCCAGGGACTACTCCTCCCAGGGCAGAGACAGAAGAGGGAGAGACGAGAGAGGGCCTCCCCCGCACCACCCTTCGTCCTCCTCCACATCGGGGACCAGGTCCAGCTCTAAAGTCCTGAAAACAAAGAAATTAAGAAAGCGAAAGCCCGGAGAAGAAGGAGAGCCATCGCATCACTCAGAAGACCGAGGCGATGCGACTCCAGTCAGAGACGAACCAATGGACGAAGTCCCTTCGCTCAACAAAAGCTCTCCCGCCACCTCGAAGCCTTCGTCAGGTTCCAGCTCCGCGAAGGGTCCGGCTTCTAAAAGTGCTTCGGCACCCGTTAAACCCTCGTCCAAGACCCCCCCGTCTAAGACCCCTCAGCCCGACAAGTCCAAGAAAGATCGAGTCCAGAAGGTTCAAAAACCGAAAGCCAAGCCGGAGAGTGTCAAGCCAAAGAGCGACAAGGTCAAGAAAAAGACGACAGAACCGGTTGTAGTCAAAAAGAGGGAATCCTCATCCTCCTCCTCCTCTGCCGCAAAACCCTTAAAGCCCTCCAAACCCACCAAGCCTGAAGAGTCTTTTAACTCCACGACCCCGAAGAAGGATAAAGTTAAAAGCTCCACCGGCCGGCCTCCTCTGTTGAAGACTCCCCCGCTCTCCTCCCAGAACCTCCCTCTGCCTCACCCCTCTCTCCACGACGGCCCCCGACTCGGCCACGACATGCGAGGAAGGCGAGACCTTCCACCGGGCGGCGGGCTCCTTCCCATGAGCCATCAGCACGGACTCCCGCTCCTCCACCGACCTAACTCCCCCGTGGACGGACGGAGGAGGATGGGGGAGGAGGGCCGCTCCCTGCTGGGACCTCCTCCCGGGAAGATGAGGAGGATGGACGGGATGGGCGGTGACATCATGCCTCACCCTCACCCGCACCCTCACCTGTCTCACCAGCTCCCACTGCACAGGCTCCAGCCCACCTCCTCCGACAGACCGGGTCTCCTCCCCATACCGGGGAGCCGCGACATGGGCCGGGGAGACCCAGAGCGAGGGAGCATCAGGCCCCTCATGGACCTGCCGGTATTTATAGATTTAACATTCATATTTTCAGATGTGTGTAGTTGGTTTTCATAGTTTAGTGGGAATTGAAATTGTTGACATTTTTGTAACTTGGTTTGATGGATGTTTCATGTTCACTATTAAATATATTAATAAAGAAACTATTCAATACATATTTATATAAAGTTTAGAGAAGTTAAAGAGGAGAGGTTAGCCATAGCTACTGATTTAGCCTTCCCCTAAGCCCTTGTTTGTCTTTTGTCCAATTCCAGATGCCACTCGCCCAGAGGAGGATCAAACTGAACAGGGATCTGGGGAGAAAAAGCAGCACGGAGTCGGCAGCCTCCGAGCGAGCACCGTCGGCCCCAGAGAAGGCCGCGTCCACCTCGGACAGATTGCCGTCCTCCAACCTGCATCCCGAGGGGGACAGATCCAGCGAGAAGACGGAAGGGCCCGCGAAAAAGGAGCGCTCGGCCTCTGCCGAGAGAGGAGTCTCCAGAGAGAGACCAGGAAGCGCTGGAGAGAAACCTCAGGGCTCAGAGCGGGAGCAGGACCGGAGCTCGGGACAGGACCGGAGCTCGGGACAGGACCGGAGCTCGGGACAGGACCGGAGCTCGGGACAGGACCGGGAGCGGGACAGAGCTTCTGGATCGGACCGAGACCGGTCCCTGGCCTCTGACAGAGACAGGGAGCGCCCCTCCGGGTCCAGCTCTCAGAAAGTGGCCGCGACGGTAGAGAAAGAGAGCGAAGGAGACCGGTCGTCGAGGAGAGAGCGGAAGAGCTCCGGCGGCGGAAGTGGAGCGGGAAGGTCCGTCTCTCTGGATAAAATGACCATCGCTGAGAAATTGTCCGTAGTCAAGAAACCGTCGGACCACCAGGAGAAACCCAGCGCCTCCTCCAAGGAGAAAAGCGAAGGGTCGGACAGAGCGGTGAAATCCGACAGGTTGGTTTCTCCCACTTTTCCCCCCTCTCTCTCTCTCTCTCTCTCTCTCTCTCTCTCTCTCTCTCTCTCTCTCTCTCTCTAACTCGAAGGCTACACTGTTGCTACCTGTAAACCAAGCTGCTATGTGTGTAATTGTATTTTCTTATTTCCCAGGAGCGCGTCCAAGGACAGAGCGGAGAGGAGCGTGCCCTCGGGAGAGAAACCGCCAGCCGCTCAGAGAGAAGGTAATTGGTGTCACTGTGGGAACACACACACACACGCACACACGCGTGGGAGAAGATAACTTTGATTTAGTCTCGTCTTGTGTAATCACGCGTTGACGGAACTTGTGTTTCCGTGTCCCTGCCAGCAGCCAAGGATGGCGAGGGCTCAGTGGTGAAGAGCAAACCCAGGATCAGCCGAAAGGTTCTGACAAGTCAGACTGTGAGCTCCAGCAGGTGAGTGGGCTGGCTCAGCGTTTCTGGATGCAAATGTGACGTAATTCGTCTTTTGATGACTCATTATTTAAATGATTTTTTACAAGAGGAAGATGATGTTTATATACCATCGCTCTTAATTATTTTCATTTTATTTCTGAACACTAGGTCATCTCAGGAGACAAAGCGGAGCTCAGAAAAAGAGCAGAAGAGTGTTTCTGCCAAACCCGCGGAGCCCCCTCAGTGTAGTCCCGTGACCGGCCGGGACCGCAGCCCCATCGTGAGCCCAGCAGCCCCCCCCGCGAGGGAGGAGCCTCTCATCCAGGCTCCTCCCCGCTCCAAGTGGGAGAGGGAGGACGACGAAGAGGGCCAGGAAAACGGAGTCGCCGCCGCCGCCAAGGAGCCGTCGCCTCCTCCTCCTCCTCAGAAGAGCCGAGGAAGAGAAGCTCACGGCGACGCTCCCAAGACTGCCCGGAGCGAGAGCCGGGAGTCCGGACGGGAGGAGAAGAGAGGTGGAGCGAAGGAGGAGAAGAAAGTGAGGGTAACAAGAGAAGAGGGGAAAAGTGGCCGGGCGGCTCAGGCCAGTACTGAAAAACCAACCAAACCTAAAACGGTGAGGGAGGAGGGTAGAGGGGCGAGAGACGAGGGGAGGTCTGCAGCCAGAGAGGAGGCCAGAGGAGGGAGAGAGGAGGCCAGAGGAGGGAAGGAGGAGAGATCTGCAGGAGGCGGAGGAGGGCGGGACGAGAGTCGCGGCGCCGAGCCCCGCAGGCAGCGCCTGTGTTCCGACCTGGGACGGGAGACGGACGAGGCCGCCTTCGTGCCCGACTACAGCGAGGGCGAGGGGTCGGAGCCCGAGAGGGCCGGGCGGAGCAGCTCCAGCCAGTCCGCCAGCCAGCCGTCGCACAGCCCCAGTCCCAGCAACCACAGCGACTCGGCCACCACCGCCACCGCAGACAAGAAGAAGAAGAAACACAAGAAGCACAAGAAGCACAAAAAGCACAAGAAGCACAGCGGCCAGGACAAGGGAGAACACAAGGAGCACAAGCACAAACACAAGAAGAAGAAACACAAAAAGAGCAAAGACAAGGAGGCGGAGGAAGAGGAGGTGAAGACGGAGAAGGCAGAGGAGGAGGCGGTTCCGTGTTAACCAGTGGCGGTGTGCGCACGCGTGTGTGTCTGTGTCCAATCCTCCGCCGTACCTTGTGTTTGTGTGCGTCTGTGGACAATAGGAGAGCGCTGCTGGAGGTTTCTTCAATGTTTAATGTGAACCCTTTTGTGCGCTATAATAACGACACCCTGTTGCGTGATCAAGCTGGAGCCGGTCAGCGAGGACGTGAAGGTGTGCGATTGCGCACGGCAGTGAGTCGAAATGATCGGACTAACGAGCTGTACTCAGGGATGTGATTGCTTCTTTGCAGAGGAGGAATTGCCGTTTCTTTTTGGCCTCTAATTCAAGTGTAAATAGAGATCTGTTGTTTGACATGTTTATTTCCCCTTGGGTTTGTTTGCTCACATCCCGCCCCCCGTTCTAGGTTCATACCCCTTAGACCAGGTTTAGATTACGGTATGACTTTCAGCATTGTTGTAAACTGCATTGGATGGACTGGACAAGTTTAGCATTTTTTGTTTAGCACACAAGCCTAACTACACATTTACTACACATAGTTCCCTTTTATGACTAATCATTTGCATTGTGGGTAATGTAAATCTTGGGTTTTCGGTCGCGTCAAATTGCTTTGTACGACTAAATTTGATAGGCTAACGGCAGTTCTTTCATTTGTTTCCTTCTGGTAGATAAACTTAACGCGAATTATATCAAATATCTACAGAGAAGATAATGAAACTGTTGGTTAGCGGTGACGTGTTTTTGATGATTAGGCTAAAATGTGCATAATCACCAGTATTTTCCTTGAACTTGAAGCTTTCATGTTACACTGGATTGTGTAAATCTAGGATGCGTTTACTTAATAATGGCAAATCGGTCTGCATGGTTTTTTGTTCCAACGGTGCAGTAGCTGTTTATCACACCATGTGAGCGAGTGAATGTGTGCGCGCGATGGTGTGAAAGTGAAATGTGACAGGGATAGGACAAAATGGGGGTCTGATGTTCTTAGTTGTTACTATTTTTTTTTTTTTTTTTTTAATTAAAATGTTTTGACCTGATGGAAACGCCTTGAGTTTTTGTTTTGCTGAATCTATATCAAATGAATGGAATGTTATCGAAATTAAAGCATAGGGTGGTCAATTAACTATTTCGGGTGTTTTAGTTAGATTTTTTTTTTTATATGGAATTGGAAACCAGAAGGTCGCGCTGATGCAATTTAATACTCATGCTAAAACCACTAAGATAATACAAAGAAAGTATAAACCTTCAATCTGAATGTGGCATGTGCTAAAATCTCTTCAGGCTGTGAGGCGACAGCCTCTCGAAATAATATTTTTTATCCACAAACGGGACTGTAAATGACCAATGGAACGGGCTTCGCACCAATTACTGGCACTACGGGGAAGAAAGAAAGATTTATGGAGTACTTTTCATGGCAACCAACGACAATTTACAGAGATGGAAAATATAAACCAAATACTGTATTTGTGATACAATGTGCACATATCTCACCGCTCAGTTCGGAGTCTTGATAGGCTTCTTAAATCTAATATTACTAGTCGTGAGACCTCCTTCAATAATGCTTTTCTTTTGTGGGTCTTATTTTGTTTGTGTAGCTGTGTAAACGCATAGGCATCGCTCCAATCTAAATGTATCATCCTTATAATTGTCTAAAGATGTAAAAAATGTTTTTTTTTTGTTAATAAAAAGGAGAAATGGTGACAATGTTCCTTATTTGAATTTGCTATGCAGGTTATTGATAATCTAAAAATAAGCATCTACAGTAGTTGGTGTTCGAAATATGAAAATGTATTTCGAATTTTACAAGTATATAATGGCTTTTCAATTTGTTTTGCATTCATTGGCTTTAATGTAAATACATTTAACAAGGTTTATATTTCACAAAATGAGTGACACAAAGATATAAGCAAGAAATATCACACATTAACCTCATAAAAAGATGGATAAAGAGTCCCTTTCCTTTCCTCACACAGAAATTAGATTATTCAGAGAGGAGGAAGTACAGCGTGTCCAAGGCAGTTTTTCTCCGGCACATTGTTAAGTTTTCAGGGTCTTTGGCACCTCGTTTCTATACAGACATGGGGAAAAAAGGGACGTTTATAACATCAAAGGAACAAGCGCAGTGACAAAGAGCAGACACCTGGTGGCGCTGTAACTATTCAACCATCAAATCCTCTTCCTCACACCCTTCAGCTCCAAAACACAAACCCACCTGCCGGGGATTCTCCAGCCCAGAGCGCAGAGCAATAATCTTCACGTGCGCGCGCGCGTGTGTAGCCGTGGTGGGACGCCCTGGCTGGAGCGACACACAAGGGTTCACACACGGGTTGAGGGAACTCTGTGAAACAAAGACAGTAGCAGATGTATTTATTGTTGCCCTCAAACAGCAGTAGCCGACATAAATGTGTGTGTGTGTGTGTGCACGTGTAGGGTCATCTTTAATGGACTCAGAGATTACAGAAGATTAATATATTGTTTTAACCCCTATGCCCAGATTGTCATCCCAACTCATTATTCCCGTCATCTCGTGTCCAGCGAGCTCCGTCCGTCCTGCGCGTGTGGACACGTGCGTGTGCACGTGCACCGGTGTTATCCGCTCGTCTCGCTGGTGTGTCTGCGTGTGTTTTTGTCTCACGAGTGTGCCGTCGTTTCCTGTCGTCAAGGCCAAAGGTTGCTAAGCAACTTCCCCCTTCTGCCGACTGTCAGAGAAGATGCTTCTCCGTTGGCCAAGCCGTCTGTCGTTGTGTGGCTTCAATGTAACGTTGTGTAGAAGATGCTGAAGTGTGTGTGTGTGTGTGTGTGCGCATCACTGACCCTGTGTGCGTTTGTGTGGACCAGTGTGCATTTGTGCTCGCAAACATGAAGAAGAAAAAAAAAAGGCAAAGGAGTGGGTTGTGTTGCTGAATGCTCGATTCCCTCCAGTAGTTCTAAAATACAGTAAATATCTGAGCATGAGGAACATTTATTCTCATAAAAAAAAATATATATATATATATATAGGTGGTATACAGTATATATATATACTGTATATAATTCCTTTTTTATATACAAATGCTTTAGATTACACGCTGCAGATTATCACGTAAATAATCTCTAGATGGTGCATAATTAAATGCTTCCTGGTTATCTTTCCAAGGACACGTGCCGCTATGAAGAGTAGACAAATGCCATTTTAGGTGATAAGGGAGTCACAACTTTGTGTCTACGGGGCACAAACTGCGTTTTTTCACAAATTACACCGCACAAATTCAATAACTGGGCTGTATGGTAATAATATTACCGGCTATAACGAGGCAGGAGCCCCATTTATATCAATGAGTGCCAGCTAAATACTGGAAAACAACTTTCGGTATAATGCGGCGCGCAATTCTACAGCACCGCAAGCTTCGGCCTCCAAACTGAAGGTGATCAATATCTCTGCTAAATTAAAACTGAACAATGAAACCTTCTGGAAGTGAACACTTATGAAGACCCTGTTATATGAGACCGCATTTTAAATGTACTAGGTGTACCTAATGAAGGTTATTACATGATATGCCGAGGAGGGTGGGACTATATTAAGTCACAAACTCAAATATTACAATATTAGAAATTTGGACCCGATGGAGTTGCTATATCAGAAATGAAGGATTATTCAAAGTTATCATAAAAGAACCTTAGCAGAAACTGAGATTCTGTATATATACTGTATATTTTTTGATATTCCATCCTCTAGTCCAGTATTTAACCTGATACTACTGATGTCAACCTCATGGTGGCACTGAGGGGGAAAAGAGATCAGCAAGGTCATGAAGGTCATTTTGTCTGAGAACCAGGAATCTCTTTAAAAACATGATCCGAACCAAATGTATAAATATTTTATAAAGTGATTGACTGAAAGTGAAACAAATGAACCGAAACTTTAAGATTAGACATTGACACCACTGTCCACCACTGGGTGTGTGTGTGTGTGTGTGTGTGTGGAGTGCGTGTGTGTTTAAGTGTGCGCGCTGGCCTTGCTCACCTCTTTGTGTACATTTACAAGTTGAAGGAGAAGGTGGGCCAAGTGTCAAACCGCTCATGTGTTTGTGTACACGTGTGTGTGCAGTGTGTATTCACGCTTTGTACCAGGATGTGCCTTCGGGTGGTTGTCATGGCAATTTCCATGACCGATCAGGATTATTGATCTGTAATCGAATTCCCACAGTGTGCTTGTGTGTTTGTGTGCGTGTGTGTGTGTACCCGGGACAATGGTGTGGAATGAAAGACTTCCCCGTATACTCTGTAATGTTATGTGATGGTCACCATGGAAACACACCCTGGGGGCGCCCAACAACACACTGATAATAATGTTTGGCCTAGATACCCATCCTCAACCAATAACATAGGCAAAGTGTGTGTGTGTGTGTGTGTGTGTGCTTTTCAGTGACTAATGTAACGCAACATATGAACACACCACAGAGACAGAGCCGTAGTAAAAAATGCATGAAATGATTCTGTGGAGCAGAAAGAGTCTTTTGCACGGGTTACACAAGACTGCAAGTGTGAGATGGGCGAGTCGTGCAGGGGAGGAGAGAGAGAGGTAAGGGAAACCAATGGGAGGGGCCGTGGGATGACAAACACACACACACACACACAACCCATGGCCGACGTTGCACGCACAAAAGCACACATGCACAGTCCGGACAGTTGTGAGGATTAGGATGAGGTGCTTCTCTGCTCTCTGGGAAAAATCTCATCTTTTTCTTAAGGTGGGGACATGACATAAATAAGTGAAAGCATCTCAAACCTGAGAGGTAATGGAATGAGGAAAATGTAATTATTGTCCACATTATTGTGCAAATTTGCATACAGGACACATTTTTTTCTAATTATAGGTAGTTCATTGTTGTTTGTGCGGTCACGGACCAGGCAATTAAGGGGCCCATGGAAACAATTGAATTTATTTGACACATCTTATATTATAAATAAATAAAATGAATAAGAAGTCATGGTCCCACAGGTTAACTTAACAAACTGCTAAAATCACCGTCACCAAAGAGCCACTTGAAGTCATATATAGTGAAGGATCATACCACTTTGAATTAACAGGGGGAAACCAGAACATGACAAAGTGAAACCCTACACAGAGAGACTATGCCCCCCCCCCTCACTGATGCAGTTTGTTGGAGCGGTCTATTTAACCTGGCTCCACCCCCTGTCCCAACTTTTGCCAGAACCAGGAAGTAAGATGGCTGCCACCGGCCAGGTATCGCAAAAAGAAAAGGATTACTTCAAAAACAATGGCAAAACCTTTTAACCTCACATGTGTACGGTTGTATTTGTTAACTCAAGTGATGAAGTGGTGATTTTTGTGAAATCAGACCCAACATGAACTCAATTTGATGCTAAAATGACAACGTTAATATGACTTGGCTATTGTCAGCCATGTGCCTTTGGATTGGGCCCAAGAGAGAAGTGTTACAGCCCCGCACTGACCATCAGCATAAGGTAAGTATACGTCTATACATTTCCTCTGACTTCTCCTCTATTTCCATTTCTATTCTATAGTGTCTTTGAGTGTGATTCTTTTTATTTTTTTCATTTTCATATATAATTGTGGATGATACAGCAGAGCCGAGTCTTGACAAATTAAACCCTGGATTGAAAAATGGCCAAATTCTTTTAGGATGCAACATGGCAGCACAATGGAGAACATTTGAAATGTTTTGCCCTGCTGGTTGGATCCAAGAATAGCAAATTTGTCCGTCTATTTAAAAAAAACATTCAAATTTGTTTTATAGCAGAGAGTATTATAGCCTCTCAGGGCCACGAACGTGGGATTCTCTGTCTAATGGAGTGTAAACAACCAAACACGCATTTTTTTTTTTTTTAAGGCCATATGAAGAAATGATTAGGAGGAGAGCAGTTAAAACTAGTTTTGCCTGTAAGCTGTTTGCTTACTCTCTACTGTAATTCTAATATTAGTTCCCAAAGTGGAATCCAGGGACTGCCAGGCGGCCCTCAGGGAGCTTCATGGAGCCCCCAGAAAAATAAGCAGTAGTTGAGTTTCGGCTCTATTTCGAGACACTCCGGATGAATCCTCCACTCTGCTGTTCTGCTGGTATCACTGCAGTATCCTCTATATTGTAAAATATGCAGTGTGTTATTTTTCAGTCTCCTACGATTACACTCCACACAATCCGTGCGTCCGATATTCAAAATTGTGAATGCAGGATTTGTGTTTTTTTTTTTACATTTGTGTAGATGTGGAGTTGTCGTCCTATGGTGTGGTGTCGTTTTGTGTCGTGTTGTATGTGTCCTTAATAACTGTCAACCTCCCATAAGAGGAGCTGAATAATGGTTTGTTGTCGTGTTGGTGCTCTGCCAGACTTTTGGGGTTTAGTGAATCGACACCCTTGCGGAGTCCGAGACTGCAAAGCTTCATGCACTGCTGAGGCACCCTCCGCCTACACACAGACACACACGCACACACGCACGCACACACGCAGGTGGCTGGCTGCTGAGATAACTGCCAGGCAGGGACAGGGATGCTGGGATGCTGAGATGTTGGGATGGGGTGCACTGTGAGGTGGAGGAGAGGGGGACCAGTCACATGCTCTGACTCACTCTGTCATTGTCAAGTTATCCTGTATGAAGAATAAACTTCTCCACCCAGAACTTTCAAAATAAAACTCTAATTGGAGAGAATACAGTAACGGATTATGAATATGGTTATTCAGCATCCCCTCCATCTTGTGGCCCTGCTCTGTGGCAAACATAATAAACAATAAAGACGCCATGATTTTAGTTTTTATTGGTGTAGATTTGTCGTAAAGTTGTTTTTTAAATGATTATGAAAAAAAATATATATATATATTGTTCTTATCAACATAATTTCATCAAGCCCAGATAAACATATAAAACGGATTACTTGTCTCTCTTTTTTTTTGTTTATGGTGGCTGGCTGCTGAGATAACTGCCAGGCAGGGACAGGGATGCTGGGATGCTGAGATGTTGGGATGGGGTGCACTGTGAGGTGGAGGAGAGGGGGACCAGTCACATGCTCTGACTCACTCTGTCATTGTCAAGTTATCCTGTATGAAGAATAAACTTCTCCACCCAGAACTTTCAAAATAAAACTCTAATTGGAGAGAATACAGTAACGGATTATGAATATGGTTATTCAGCATCCCCTCCATCTTGTGGCCCTACTCTGTGGCAAACATAATAAACAATAAAGACGCCATGATTTTAGTTTTTATTGGTGTAGATTTGTCATAAAGTTGTTTTTTAAATGATTATGAAAAAAAAAATATATATATATTATTCTTATCAACATAATTTCATCAAGCCCAGATAAACATATAAAACGGATTACTTGTCTCTCTTTTTTTTTTTTTTTGCATTAAATTAGACTAGCCTGCTATGTTACTGTGTTTTTCTTCAAATCTATATCGCTCTAATGCATGCATTCATTTAGACAATATAAGGCCGGTGGTTCTCACTTCTCACTTGACAACTCATAATGATTAAAAAAAATAATATACAATATATGATTGTGACGTAACTTTAACCCACAAATTAAGTGACTAAGTATCTGGGAGTTTGATTCACATTAGAACTTTAAAAAGCAAAGCCAAACAGAAAGAGGACAAATTGGGGGACAAAAAGGGATTTGGGAAACGCAATTGATGGTTTCATCCGATGTGGTGGATGACAAACGATTCTGCATCTGCACAATGTCGTTCAACGGTTTTTGCTTTATTTTGTTTTTGCTTCTTTTATTTAGCTTTATATTTGAACATTTTCCAGAGACCAAAACAACCAGCAGGTACATTTCTTTCTTCACCCGAGAATTTAGATTTTTTATTT